>JAQKPX010000004.1:16158044-16170783 GCA_030068255.1 Clarias angolensis | reverse complement strand
TTGGGGGTTATTTCGAGGCGTCTGGTCTTATTGTATGCCTTGTGAAGTTTCCTGCAGCTTCGTCTCACAGACGCTCACATCTGATAAGATTATCGGGATGGCGCCATGCATGCTGGGATAGGGTCTCTGGCATGTGATCAATTGACTGCTGTCTCTCTCTTTAGGGGCGCCTTGTTATTCGCTACAATAGGAAACCCATCCTCAACAGGGTGATATCAGATGAGTCAGTATGAACATAAATCAGTTCCTGGTATGTCTAAAAGCTATGAGCTAAGCTATTTGACAGTTCAAACTGTTGAAATGTGTTTTAAATTATTATAAAGTTCACTTTTGTTGTTTGAGACTTGTTCATGGGCATTTTGGTCCTAAATTATTACGTGACTGCAGTCAGTAGCCATCAAAAAAAAACTGCCTGCATCATCTGAGCCCAAAACCATCATGGTCATCAAATGGAATCTTCCTCAGTCACCACACACATCCCAAGCATACCATACAGGGCCATCCTCAGCAGTAAGCCAGAGATCTCCAACCTTCCAAAGTTCTCCCACACTACCCGACTTCTCTGCTCTCTGCAATGGCTTCCAATAGAAGTATCAAATTCAAAATACTGATGCTTGCCTACAAAGACAAAAACAGCCTAGAACCCACTTACCTCTCAGCTCTAATTACACCTCGCACTGCACCACGTCCCCTGTGATCCTCCAGCACTGCTCAGCTGGTCTCACCATCTCTCAGTTTTCTGTCCTGGCATGTAAATGGTGAAATGAACTTTCTCCAGATGTCTGTACAGCTGAGTCTCTGGCAATCTTTAAATGACAACTTAAGACATATCTGTTTATTCAGTAATCCCACCCCCCTCCACATACCCAAAAAAAACAAAAAAAATTCTAAACAGTTTGACTTATGGTACTTAGTAACCCAGTGTAACGATCTGTCCAATGATGGATATTAAAAAGCACTTTTCTGAATAAGATTTAGGCCAAATGCCTAAATGTAATGTAGATATAATGCGATGAGAACTCCAACCAAAAATGGGCCACCAAGCTGTGTCATGTGTCAAAAACCCTGTCAACTCACGAGTACCATGTGTAGCTTGACAGAAAGGCAGAAAGAGAGAGAGAGAAACAGAGAGAAAGAGAGAACCATTACTGTAGGTATGCTCACAGTCGCATAATGTATACAGTAAGTGTATAATTAATGCAGAGTTCAACTAGGAACTTCGGTAGGACTAGCTATTACAGCATAACTAAAAAGGGAAGCCAGAAGAAAACGCAGAAATAAGGGCGCCATGGAAAGTTGCTTTACCATCAACAAGCCTGAGTAATCCGTGAGAGGGGGAAGACAGCATCCAAACATAAAACTTCATGCCCATGAGTCCCCTAGATCTGCACATTTACCTAAGACATGTAGTTTTCATTATATGAGTTACCAACAAGCAGCTGTCACCCATTGAACTAAGTAGATGTGACAAATAATAATAAACTAGTAGTTCACTCAGATACTGTGGAGCGAGAGACCATTTGATGCTTTATAGGTCAAAATAGTATTTTAAAATCAATGCAAATTTTCACTTGGAGACAATGCAATGTGGATATAATTGGGGTGATTTGCTTATATTTTCCGGTTCTAGTAAGGACTAAATTCCTGACTAAATGGAGCATGTTTATGCACCCTGTAGAATATCCAGAGAGTAAGGCATTACATTATTCCAACCTAGAGGTAAAACAAAGTGTGAAGTGATTTTAATGCATCATGTACAGTAGTAACATTATATTTCTTATCTTGGCAATATTTCTAAGATGAAAGCAGGCTAATCTAGGAAAAAAACATCGAAATGAGCTTCAAATGAAAAACTAAAATCGATACATAAATACATATCCCAATAAGAGATTCGAATTTGGTTAGAGTCACAAAACCAAAAATATGTTCTGTTCCTTGTCCTTACTATATTGATTTTTTATTTATTTTTATAATTCTACTTTTAAAAAACCTTTTAAAATGTTATACTTTTAAAATGTTCTTACTTTCATTATTAAGCAAACATGGGTTGTGTAAAATGTAGTGCCCCTTTTTAAAATTATACTGTATTTGTGCAGAAACATAATAACCTCAGACAAACAACATATAACCATTTTACTGTGCCATTACATATAAAAAAAAATGAAGGCAGGCCCCTACGTAGCGGATCAGTAAAGTGCTATTATCCAGAGATTGGGAGTTCAAATCCTGGGTGATTCTGTAGCCTCTATCAGCCGGGGGCCTAGAAAAGCTGATTGTCTGAGCTCTCCCAGAGGGAAGGGGTGGGAGGTACATTAGTAGTCTCACATCAATTGTGGTTCTATGCCAATCACGGTAGTCTGTGAGCTCACACCAGTGGAAGTAGTCCTCCACTCGTCTTAGTGTGTTACACAGTTCAAACAGATGCGGTTGGCTGGCGTCCCTTCTCTCAGTAGAAACATGTGATTGTCTTCGGCCCTCCCTGACTGGTGTCACGCAAACACCAGACTCCACCCTCACTCTCCGCTCCCAATCACCCGAGTTCTGAGCACACACCTGATTCACATTAGCACCACACCTTAAATACACCTCACTTCCCCGCACTCAACATCTGACCTCAAACACAGAAACAGACTCTACAACCTACGTGATAACATTTGTTGCCTACGTCCGTATTCATCCCGTCTCCTAGCTCCGCGTCTTCGTTCCCTGGCTCCTCATCGTGTTTCCTGGCCCTACATCTCGTCTCCTACTCCAGTGGGCATAGGCCATTTGTCAGCAGGATGGCAATGTAGTCCATGATTATAAGAATTTCATAACATACTTCCGGGAGGTTTTCACCCAATCAGCTGACTCTACCACCACTGGCGAGAAACTATTCAAGCTCAATCAAGGTCAGAGTTCTATTAATGAATATGTTTTAACTTTCAGAACTCTAGCCGCCGCCAGTGAATGGAATGAGGCTGCTCTCCTGACGAAGTTTCTGCAAGGGCTGGATCTACACCTGAGGTTAGAACTCGCCGCACAGGATGACTCCGTGGGGTTGGAGCAGTTCATTCGAGTCACTATTCAAGTAGCAAATTGTCTCCAGGAGTGTACCACAGAACTCTCTATGTGCCAAGCACCGTCTGCAGTTCTCCATCCAACAGAGGTGAGATCCGTTCCAGAACCCATGCAAGTGGATCAACAATCCTTTTCCAGACTCACACCCACCGAAAGACAATGCCGGCTGACCCAAGGGCTCTGCCTTTACTGTTTAGAGGATTGATATGTCCGCCTGACATGTCCTCGACGGCTTCCCCGTCCAAAGGTGAGCGAAATTTCATACTTGGGTAAACCTATGACTCCCTTAACGACCGATGTAGTCCTTGATACTGCTGCTCTGTCTGTTCCAGTGAAGGCACTCCTGGATTCAGGGTCCGCCGGCAACTTTATCTCCGCCGCTGTGTGTCATCAATTCCAAATCCCCATGATCCTCCACCCAACACAGTTCAAGATCTGCTGTGTCACCAGCACCCCCCCTTGGAGGGAATGGGTGCGTTACACCACCCCACCTATCAACATGCGAGTGGGTTGGTTACATCAAGAAAGCATTAAAATTCTGGTTCTGGAACGGTCCACCTCCGAGGTCATTCTAGGATGTCCATGGCTCGCCGAGCACCATCCCACCATCTCGTGGAACAGTGGGGAAATCCTGAAGTGGGGGTCAAAGTGTATGAATCGATGTCTACACCCAAAACCCATCCTTTCCGTTAACGCCACGTCCGTGGAGATAGTTTCAGGGATAGTTACTTGGACCAGATCCAAGTAACTATCCCCGAAACCTACTCCCATTTCAGAGACGTGTTCTGTCCTCGACGAGCCACTCAGCTGCCACCTCATGAGCCATGGGACTGCGCCATCGATCTCCTTCCCGGTGAACCAGTGCCCAAGGGAAAGATCTACTCTCTCTCTATTCCCGAACAGAAGGCCATGAAGGATTACATTGAGGAGGCTCTCCAACAAGGATATAATCGACCGTCCACCTCCCCTGCTGCTTCGAGTTTTTTCTTTGTGGCTAAAAAGAACGGGGGACTCCGCCCCTGTATTGATTACCATGCCCTGAATAAGATAACAGTTAAATTAAGTTATCCACTCCCTCTCGTCCCAGCTGCTCTGGAACAGCTACGATGAGCCCGTATTTTCACCAAGCTGGACCTTCGGAGCGCCTACAACCTCATCCGAATACGAGAGGGGGACGAGTGGAAAGCGGCTTTCATCACTCCCAACGGCCATTATGAATATCTGGACATGCCGTACGGCCTAGTTAACGCCCCCTCCGTATTCCAGGGCTACATGAATGAGGTGTTTCGGCCGTTCCTGAATCGGTTTGTTATTATTTACATCGATGATATACTCATTTACTCTAGGAGCGAGTTGGAATATCACATTCATGTGGCTGAGGTTCTCCGGAGACTCAGTGAACATCAACTATTCTTGAAGGCTGAAAAATGCGAGTTCCACCAATCCTCTGTGTCGTTCTTGGGTTACCACATTAGTCAGCTGGGAATCAAAATGGATGAAGGAAGGTGGAAGCCATTCGAACCTGGCCGATCCCAACAACCATAAAACAGCTCCAACAGTTTTTGGGTTTTGCAAATTTTTACCCTAGATTTATTAAAAATTATAGCTCTGTTGTCTCCCCTCTAACAAACCTCCTGAAGGGCAAACCCAGAACCCTCTCCTGGAACGCAGAGGCCTCCCAAGCTATATTCACCCTCCAGAACGCTTTCACCTCAGCACCTTTCCTAGTTCTCCCTGACCCCACTATCCCATTTCTCGTCGAAGTTGACACGTCCCAGTCAGGAGTTGGAGCCATCCTTTCTCAGCAGCAGGGGAACCCTCCGCAATAACATCCTTGTGCTTTCTTCTCCCGGAAGCTGTCATCCGCCGAGAGAAATTATGACATCAGGAATCGAGAGCTCCTTGCCATCAAGCTTGCATTGGAGGAGTGGAGACACTGGTTGGAGGGGGCAATACATCCTTTCCTGGTCTTGACTGATCACCGGAACCTAGAGTATCTGCGGGATGCTAAATGCCTCAATCCGCGACAGGCCAGATGGGCTCGCTTTTTCACTTGGTTTCACTTCAGCATCAGTTATAGACCAGGTACAAAACATGTCAAGGCTGATGCTCTTTCCCATTGCCATGACCCGGAAGAGACCCCGGAACTTCCTGAGAGTATCCTTCCCTCGACCTTATTTGTCTCTCCACTTCAATGGGAGATAGAAGAAGAAATCCGTCAGTCCTTGACAACTGAGTCCTCACCTCCAGAATGTCCAACTGATCCTCTCTATGTTCCACCAACTCAACGAGACACCCTCCTCCACCAAGTACATACTTCATTGGGCACTGGCCACCCGGGGATGATTCAAACCCTCTCACTCCTTGAAGAATGTTTCTGGTGGCCCAACGTGGCAGGGCAGGCCAGAAGGTACCCGAGAGGATGCCGGGATTGTGCCACAACTAAACCTCCCAGACATCTTCTGGCTGGAAAGTTACTACCCCTTCCTGTACCTCGGCGTCCATGGTCACATCCAGGAGTAGATTTCATCACGGACCTCTCTCGTTCCAACAGCAATACTTGCATCCTGGTGAGTGTCGATAATTTTTCCAAATCCTGCCGTCTCATTCCATTGCCAAAACTCCCTTCAGCCAAGGAGATAGCTGAAACCCTGTTTAACCAGGTTTTCCGGATCTATGGTATTCCAGAGGACATTGTATCAGACAGAGGGTCCCAATTCATCTCCCGGTTCTGGAAGGCCTTCTTTAGTCTCCTGGGTGTGACCGTGAGCCTGTCTTCTGGATATCATCCCCAAAGCAATGGGCAAACCGAACGTAAGATTCATGAGATAGGCAGATACCTCCGTACCTTCTGCCATGATCACCAACACTCCTGGAGCCAGTTCATCGCCTGGGCCGAATATGCGCAGAATTCACTTCGACAACCCACCACTGGACTCACTCACTTTCAGTGCGTACTCGGTTACCAACCACCTCTCTTCCCATGGAACGGAACACCATCTGAGGTACAGTACCCACCATGACTCACTGGTTGCAGAAGAGTGAGAGGGTTTGGGATTCAGCTCACCAACAATTACAACGGGCAGTTCGAAGGGTATCGTCGCCGACGTGAGGAGAGCAAATACTCCAACCTTCCGACCTGGACATCTTCGACTGCCCTGTAAGAAGCTGAGTCCCAGATTCATCGGTCCCTTCACCATCCTTGCACAGATTAACCCCGTCACCTATAAGTTAAGTCTCCCGCACACATACAAGATTCACCCTACATTTCACGTCTCACTACTGAAACCTTATCACTCACCCAGTTTTCCTGTGTCCACAGAGTCTGGTTCCGGCGACGAACCCCACCCCCGGCACTGGAGCTGGAGGACAGAACCATCTACGCCATGAAAGAAATGTGAAAGAGGTCCCGCCGTCAAGGTGGCCGCCTCGAATATCTCATCAACTGGGAGGATTACCGGCCTGAGGAGAGGAGTTGGGTCCCACGAAATGACATCCTCGATCCAAATATCCTCAGGGAATTCCACCGACAACACCCACAAATGCCTGCCCCCAGAGGAAGGGGTCGTCCACCCCGACGACGAGTTCAACGGCCCTCAGGAGTGGTCCATGAAGGGGGGGGTCTGTCACGGAAATACCAGACTCCACCCTCACTCTCCGTTCCCAATCACCCAAGTTCTGAACACACACCTGATTCACATTAGCACCACACCTTAAATACAGCTCACTTCCCCGCACTCAACGTCTGACCTCAAACACGGAAACAGACTCTACAACCTATGTGATAACATTTTCATATTCATCCCGTCTCCTAGCTAATAAATTAGAGAAACAATTGGGGAAAAGAATCACAAAAACTAAAAAAGATAATAATAATAATAATAATAAACCCATGCGGCCAATAACCCTTACTGCTTCCACAGGATTTAAGAGGGTAAATTGCAGCCAGGTGCTGCTAATCATCAGTGCGTAAATAATTGATCATCATCAGGTGTGAATACCTCTATAACAGCTGAAGTTTTGGCAGTTCGCTGGTCTGGAGCATTCAGGTGTGTGAGTGTTGACGCTTTCAGAAGCATTTTTTGATGCACATCAATCTGGAGAGGGTTATAAAACCATTTCCAAACAATTTGGAGTTTAACGGTATTCACAAGTTTAAAGCATTCAAGAAATTTGCCATTAAATTAATTCATTAAATAATCTTCACAGGAGTGGACGTCCCAGCACATTCCTCAAGGTCAGACCGTGCAATACTCTGAGAAATACAAACATCCCAAGAACTACATCTCAGACCCTACAGGCCTCACTGAACATATTAATGTTAAATTCCATGATAGCACAATTAGAAGAAAACTGAATGGACAGATAAGACCAAAATGGAGTTGTGTAGCCTTATTCTAGTGGCAAGTTTGAAGCAATCTGTCCAACAGCTAAAACTTGGTTGAAATTAAATCATGCAACAGGACAATGATCCAAAGCATACCAGTAAATCTACATAAGAATGGCAGAAAAATAAAATAATAAAGGTTTTGGAATTGCCTAGTCAAAGTCCAGGCCCCTAAAAGAGCTGTGCTGCCCTAGTGAATATGGCACAATGCAAGGTGCACCATGGACAGAGTGACAATCCATCACAGGGTGCACACACACACTAAGGGCAATGCAAGAACACCCATTAGCCTAATCTGCATGTTTTTGGACTGTGGGAGGAAACCAGAGTACCTCAACCCTGGAGGTATGAGGTCACAGTGCTCCACTGTGATGCCCTTATCAAATCTTGACTTATTAGATTCACACTGACAATACATCTATGCTCAGACTGTTTTATTTTATTTTTATTCATCATTAACTACTATTGCATTTCCGACACAGATCTGTAATGCTCAAGTTATAGGTTAAACATTTTTTTTCATTTGCATGCATGTATTGTTCTTAGAACACCTCTCATGCAAAACCTTTACTAAGTTGTAGTTAGCTTCACTCAGTGTTAACCAGCATAATAAAGCTCTAAGTAATTTATTGACAGGCAAAAAAGGGCTTCTGAGTTATTAACCTTGCCAGAATATGGACCTCAATGGGCTGGGTACTGTCAAGCAACTGGCGTATGTGTGTTCATGAGTGTGCGACTGACCGAGCACATGCCAAGTCTATGCATCATGCCCCCATTAAATGTCACCTGGCACATTAGCATTTAACTGCACTAGCGGCTTGTCAATCCTGTTTTATCATACTTGTCCTCCTTCTCTCCCCATACTTTTTATCCCTGACCCTGAGATAAGCCAGAGAGAATGGATGCTTTATCATAGGCCAGCTTCTTCAGCTGATGAGTAATTACTCGTCTTTAACCAAACACATGCCACACACACTAATTACTGCCACCAGTGGCCCCATGTCACTCAACTACCCTGCTGATATTAGAAGGAGATTTACTGCCTTTAAGAGGCAAAACAACTTCTTAACAAAAACAATTTATAATCTGAATTTTGAATTAAAATAATAGATAAACAGTGGAGCTGGTGTAATGTATTTAATATATTATTTCCATTCATTACTCAAATATATCAATAAGAAAACTCGGGTCATAATGGTACAGCATTCCCTCTCCAAAAAATAAATAAATAAACAATTATTCCTTAAACATGCAACAATCAAAATCTTTAATAACATTGGCTTTTAAACACACACACACACACATACGTTTAAAAAAAAACAAAATTTATCAAACACCAAAGTTCTTAATCATACTTGTAACACTTTTAAATATTGTGTTACAATTTATAAGGTCCTCAAAAACTGGTAGGCCAAATAAAGACTTGTGAAGAGGGACAACATTCTAAGGATGCTTTACAGCCACATCAGGCCAACATTAGAATTTGTTGGGGAACATTGCATCAGTGTGGAATTAAATTGTCTCTGCTGGCTCAGTTAAGTTTTATCCTTCCTCATTAACCACCAGCTATGAAGCATTAGTGCTTCAATATTGAGTTTATGCTTGTGAGCTTTTTATACAGCATTAATTTAGAATAAATCAGTCTGAGGAATTAAAACATGTTGCAGCAAGACTTACTTATCTTCACAAAGGACAGTTTTATTCAGTGAAGTATTTAGGTTTTTAGTCAGTTAAGCAAACATTAGATAATTTGCATTAAACTGCACAAACACACACAAACATATTTACAAGGGATATGGTAAAGTTGTGTCAACAGTGATGTTGAGTATGTGTGTGCTGTGCTATCTAGCAGCTGATAGTTTTGGTAGTATTAGACAGTGTGTGTAGTGCTGAGGTTAATTTCTTTATTTCAGTGTGTGTGTGCATGTGTAAAGATGGCTGAAGTGGAATAATTTTTTTCTTGTAAGCTGCTTAAACGTGTCATCTCTGCTCTTTTCTGCCTCAGGGAGATCTAGAGCAGCTGCTACAAGAGCTGTTGAATCTCCATTACCATTCAATTCAATCTAATTACACCACCTAATAATACAACAAACCTGGCTGTGTCTTAAATAATCAGATCATGTGTTTATAATAGCCTAATTATATATGAGATGGGGAGAGCAAGAAATGTCTATGGCATTATGCATTGCTAAAGCACTTGAGTCCATTTTGAGATTTTTGTTATCACAGTTCTAGCTGTTCAGCAACAACTGGTCAATTGAAAGTGAGCTCTACCAACACTGTGTAATGTTTCACTAAATGTCTGATCAAATGGCATGGCAAAATAAATGACTAACATCAAACAAAAAGTGTTTGTAAGGGATACTGTAAATTTATAATGGTTATCAAAATGCTCTTGAAAATGTAGATTATGATTGGCTCTTTTTCTTGACTAGTGATTATTGAAGTTCTAAATTAAACCTTTAACCAACTGGTATATGGTTACTCAATCAATTTACAAAGGATGATCATGCTAATGAGAGTGATTGGTTTTGCATGAATAAACAAATAAAGCAGATAATTATCCAGTGAAAACTTACTTGCTTTAGTAAAAACTGATTCACATTAGGGTAATTTTCTTAAACAAAACAAAGAAAAGCGACAAAGTTTATATAAACCCCTGTGCAACATCGTAAGGTATTTAAACAACCAATTTCTAAAATATTTTTCCTCATTATGATTAAAATGTGAAATTGCCATTTTATAATCATCTGTTAACATTTTAAAATATAGATTATTAATTTTCACTAATATAACATCTTAGATATAGGCTTTAGACTCATCTGTGTATCAATAATGCTTTTAGTTCATGCACATTTTTAGAGGTTCGAAAGTAAATAAAACTTATCTTCCTACTGTATATTTGAGTTTAGCAAACACTCACTATCGTTATTTGTATTCCTTATGTATCAGGACAAGGATATAATAACGTGTAAAGAATGGATCTGTATAATATACCTACAAAAAAATGGAAAATTTAAGAACTTAAGCCTGAAATTATATAGCCTATTTTGCTTTTAATTATGTGTGAAGAAGGTAGAATTTTCTTTTCATATCATGCTTCAATGGTAAAAAAAAAAAAAAAAAAATAGGGAATAAAGATGGAAAATGTATTTTAGTCACTGAGCATGTATTTAAG
The DNA here is from genome assembly GCA_030068255.1 of Clarias angolensis. Taxonomy (NCBI): domain Eukaryota; kingdom Metazoa; phylum Chordata; class Actinopteri; order Siluriformes; family Clariidae; genus Clarias; species Clarias angolensis. The sequence goes on along the minus strand of JAQKPX010000004.1, from coordinate 16,160,158 downwards.
CACATTTTAGATATGTTCTAGACACATCGTGTGGTGACCTATATATAAAATTAACAATATACAGTATGGTGCAAATTTGGTTATATATGTTAATTATGCCTGCATTAATATGTACAAAATCATTTAAGATTTCCAAACATTTAAAAAAAAAAATCACATTACAGAAGAATATTTGCATTCCTGTAAAGAGATCAGCACATTACATAACAAACCATTTTTTATATGGAAACATGAAAAACAAAAATAATAAAGAAATAATGTAAACTTGACAGACCAATTTTCAAAAGGAAATTAAAAAAAAAACCTAATAGAGGCTGCATGGTTTTGCATAAAAATACAAAGAAGCATGTGTGACAAAATTAATAGAAGAACTTTGGCATATTCACCAGGACATGCTGTAAAACCTCGAGATGTTTTACTTACAAAACTGCACAAATCTGTATCTAACGTTAGTGATTATTTTGAAGCAAAGAGTGTTCATAAAAAATATTGACTGTTTATTTTATTACGTTGTAGTGCTCTTTATAGAGGTTTCTTGTATGTAGAAATGTTTTCAAAGGCATATTTGCTTATACTATTTTTTGTATGTGCCCAAGACTTTTGTACAGTAGTAAAACAGCTGGTATGTTTTACTGAGCATGTTGCAGAATATGAGTTCTACTCTTAACTTTGTCACACTAGCTCCTTTCTTTTTACATGCAAAACCCAGGAGCCTACATATTTTTTTTTCCATCTGTAAACTGGTCTGTCATGTATGTAGCAGTGCTTTCAGCTGACTGCACTGCCAGTAGCAGAGACATGAATGTGCTACACATGTGCCTGCCAGAGCTCCAAGTCAATCAGAAATCTTTTGTTTTGCTTAGGGAGCTTCTTCTCCTTTTCTTTTAATCCACTCGTATTGCGAGTAAATCGGGTTGCGAGTGTTCCGCAAGACGAGCAACGATTTAAAAAAAAAACATTTTTACTTGGAAAACGAACAAGTCTTGGTTTACGAGTACAGAGTATCATGTATCACGCATGTGCTTCTTGTTTTGATCCCGAGCGTCATGTGATCACAACTGAGCCAATCTTTTATTCTTTCTCTTATGCTGAGGAATTGTGGGTAATTGTCTCCCCTGCTGGGTCTTAGTGCGCATCTCTTACTGGTATAATCAACATCCATGCACGCGTGTACTGTCTACTATAACACTGTGAACATGTGTGTGCGCGTAAAACATATTTTATTTTGTGTCTGTATGCGTCTGTGTACAGCGCGTGTACAAAATTACTGTCATTAAAAAATAATCAGTTACATTACAGCGTGACTTTCTGATAAATGTAACTAGTTAGAGTACTTTTCCATTGCAGAAAATGAAAACTCCTTTGTGATTCCTCATGTGTGTTGTTTTAGTCAAGACCATTATAATTTATAACTCAGCGAAGTTTGGCCCATAATCTGTTAACTACTAATAACCTTATCTCACCTACGCGGATTCGCATGGTGGCCGTAAGTACAGTTCATCATGATTCACCGCGAGTTTTGGCGAGGTGATTACGTTTCCACGTCCTCACTGACCTTGCAGAAATTTGCTGAACAACGGGCGGTCACTCGCGGTTGGCTCTTAGTGCCTACATCAAAAAAGTAATCCAAGTACTCTAACACGTTACTTTGTAACACGTTACACCCAACACTGGTAATGTAGCTTCCAAATCAGATACAGATAAGATTTTGATCAGATGAGAATATCCTACTCTGACATCACTAAACATATGGTCATATACACCTATGTTATAGTTATTTGCGGTGCTGTTAAATCTATTAATATCCCTATATATGGTCCACCTTAATCTAACCACCGTGTTAACCACTAAGCCACTATAAATATAAAAACATTTAGATAGTTTCAGCATTAAACATACTTGTGCAAAGCATGATGGGATAGCTACATAATGGTTTGACAGATGAAGGAGGTGGTGGAAACAGAAGAGTAAAGATGGTAATCATAAACAAACATACTTGGACAAAATTCCAGAAGAAAATTTGTTCTTCCACTGTGCTCTCTCTCGCTCTTGCTCTCTCTCACTCACTCACTCACTCACTCACACACACACACACACACACACACACACACACA
>JAQKPX010000004.1:16122086-16132275 GCA_030068255.1 Clarias angolensis | reverse complement strand
CTATATTTAATATCAGTAGTGTAATATTTCCACAGCAGCAGCGACAGGTATCCGAGGTGCTTATGTTACCATAACGGTAACATAATTGGTCCAATCGGATGTGGTTGCGGGGCTTAGCCACGCCTCACGTGGTTCCTCCTTTTGTGCATGCATTAGCCCGGTGTTTCCGCTGTCACGTGGGGCCCAGCCGGTTGGAGATTTTAATACTTTTTATAAAGTCATTTTGCATGAGCTCTGTTCATGCTACCAATTTCCCATGTTCACCAAAATTCTTTGAATAAAGCCAGCTTTAGATTGACATCAAACATTACATATTTTACCCACTCATTCCTTCCTTTATTTAATAAAAGGGGTTTGTAAATGCTGATTACACCTTTAAAGTTATGAAGAATAACAGGACAGGAATAAAACATACTCAGTAAATATATGTATATGCGTTTTGCCCTAATGGCACACTTTAAAGATGTTTAAAATAGTGTTGATGCCGTATGCCTTTGTTCATTGAAAGGCATATGCTCTAGAAGTCAATGAGTGTCCGGGTGTGACTTGGTGGCCCCCCCCCCCAACTCGGGGTGAAACTGTGAAACTGTCTGCTTTGTTTGCCGGATCGCCGATTTACACCCTTGGTTTTGGGGTCTACTTCAAAGCATCTGGTCTTGTGAAGTTTCTTGCAGCTTAGTTTCACAGACGCTCCTTTCTGATCGCGGACCAGATAAGATTATCGGGATGGTTACAATGCATGCTGGGAGACGGTCTGGAATGTTATCCGTTGATTGCTCTCTCTGTGGGAGCCCTGTTATTCGCTACAGTGCCTACTTAGACCTTCGACTGCAATAGGCTTGAGACTATGGTCCTACACGATGTCTCCTTCCAATGCTGGAGCTAAATTTCATTGCAATCAGCTGGACATTCCTCCTTGAAGACTGCTGAATGGTCACCTGTGCATAATTAAATTCTGACCGCTGCCTGAGCAGTTATCCTCCTAAGAGGCTGCACACTGTGTGGCCCATAACAAGTTTCTATAAGCCATGCTGCCAGAAGAATGTAAGGCAGTGAGTTTGTACTTCAAGAACTTGGTTCCAGATATGGTAGAGTCAATAAAATGTGCAATAGCTGCTTGGAAGCTGTCACCAGAGATAGAAGACAAACAGAAGGTGGATGACCAACTGAAGCACACTTGCTGCCCAGTGATGGAAATACAGGAGAGACCTCGATCTATAGAGGTTAACCATTATCTGCCTCCTTCCTGATCCTGAAAAAAATTTAGATTACTTCCACCATTCCAGGCTAGAGGTTCAGCCAAATTTTTTTTTAAAACACCCCAGTGTCAGAAAACTGCCCCAAGGAAGCATGCACTTTCAATGTCTTTAATTTCCCAGCTGATGGCAGATCCATGTTGGCTGCTGCTGGTAAGGCATATCAGGACCTCAGTGTACCACTCACAAACTTGTGGAGGACTTGTGCAAAGGTTCAATTAAATACTGAAAAAAATAAATGCTGATACATGTGGTTAGTGAAAAAGGGAGAAACTGAGACTTCCTACTGCAATATGTGCTCTATGCTGTTTCAGAGACTCCACACTCCTTCACTGGCTTTACTCCCTTTTTCACTCCTGTCAAGTCAGAGACACAGCGGGTTCTTGGAGTTTTCATAGGAGGGTTGGGAGGAACAGCCATCTCCTTATTACTCTGTGATTTAATATGTCTGTAAAATGGGGGAAAACAATGCAATGTTTTCCTCCACTAAATAGCTACAGAACTATAGAGTTATGTCCATTGTAGCAGATCCAAGATGTCTGAAAGCAAACATATGACTAACCAACCCAGTGTCAAGAATGTCGGCACAACCGTGGAGAGGACTTTAGGTGCTGAAGGAGCTGATAAACCAGTACATGACATGGTCTCACCCTTAAAGCAAAGTTAGATCCATCTTCATCTACATTCTAACCCAACTGATTCACTGGAGGTTCTTAAATGATGAATGAAGACTTTATCTTAAATTTAGTTGAACAAAACTAGTATATATTTTGCTTACTTAGAATAAAACATATTATTTATCAATCAGCCAGTGAACAAGTATCAGGATTGTACTTTTTAATAGGGTCTTCAAAGTACCATATATGTAAATATATATGTAAATCTGGTCTGTAACTGCACTACAACATACTTTTATTCAGCAATGTGTTAATTTATTGACTGGTGTTTATTGATTTCTGTTTGATAAAATTTATTTATTCATTTTTTATGAAATGCATGGGATGTCAAAAAAGTTCATTAAAAATACACAAGCTAATAAATAATAGTTTGTGGGGGATGTAAGATGAGTAATAGAACACATGAACATGTATTTTTTGGAATTTTTGTTTGTCAGTTTGTTTGTGCATGCATCATAAAAACTACTGAATAAATTTTAATGAGATATTCACAGTTGTATTGGCTGAGCTGGAAGTAACATATAGGATTTGTTTCATCACAATCAGCCCATGGAGAGAGAAGAAATGTTACTGCATTGGGGTCTGGACTTAGGAAGAGGCATAGTTGCAGAGGTGATTACTTAGGAAGAGTCTTTTAATAAAGGAAAACAGAACATAACCAAACATAAACCACTTCCAAACAGGAGAAACACTTAACAAGGAGCTAAACTTAAACAGGAACTTCATCAAACAGAAACTAAACATAACTTAGAGCTAGATCTAGCATAGGGCTAAATATAACTAGTAGCAAAACAAGGCTAGGAGCTAAACAAGACTTGGAGCTACACAAAACTTGGAGCTAAACAAGATTAGGTGCTAGACATGACTAGGAGATACACATGGCTAGAAGCTAACACCTGACTAGGAGCTAACACATGACTAGGAGCTAACACATGACTGCTTATAATTAAACTAATCAGCCACCTCGGTTCAGGTGAGCTGACCGAGGTGCATTCTGGGAAACAGAGTTTAACTTAAAAAGGAAACAAAGGAAACACAAAATGGAGTCTCTGCGCATGGCGCCCTCTGGTGGTATTCCGTGACAATATACTACGTTGAAATTTTAAGGAAAAATGCGTGCTAAAAGCATTTGTGTGCTTAGTTGTTTTTTTTGAAAATTACATAGAACACAGCTCATAGGAAATGCAAAAATAGGGATTTAATGAAATGATATACAATTATACATAATTATATTTTACTCAGTAAAAGTGAATAATGTCATACCCCCCAAAACTGTAGGGAGATGAAAGAGGTAAAATTCACTTTTGTTAATTTTACTTTTTGACACTTTTTCCTATTGGTCTCTGTAAAGTCTCCCTCATTTCTTTGTTCAGCTGAAGTTTTATTTCTGCTTTGTTTATGTGGCAGTTTAATAAAACTGCACAAAGATCACTTTGTCAGCAACAAGCAAGTGTCAGTATCTGTCTCTCCCCACTGATCTCTCTATCTCATCTTACAGTATGTGCTTGGAAATTTGAAACTGTGGGGTGTATATTCAAAGCAGGAGGTGATTAAATAATACACAGACAGCTAAACAGAAAGCAACTGCCACAGACATCAACATACACATACATACATATTGAGAAGGATGACATGGAGATCAATGGCAAATTTTAAAAGAGAAAAAGGGAGAGAGAGATCTTGTCTGCATAATGCATGTGTGTGTGTGTGTGTGTAGGTGTGTGTGTGTGTGTGTGTGTGTGTGTGTGTGTGTGTTTCTAAAGTGATTAATGAATATAATAGTTAACACTATGTCTTTGTGTGATTGTGGACCTTGGTTGGCAAAGTTCTAGTAAATCATGTTAATGCCGTTAATCAGTCGTTAATGTCTCTGTCCAACAAAGACATACAGCAATACATTTGTCACTTCATCCAGTCTCTTCTCTCCCTCTCCACCTCGCTTTAGTCTGTTATCTCTTTCTTTGTTGTCTTTTGAAGTAAACAGAAATATGTCTGGGGTACCTAAACAGCAAGAACAAGAATACAGCAAAAATTTCAGTGACCAGAAACACTGCTTGGTAATATTTCACCCTAATTTGCCATGAGCCAACCTATTAAATATGCATATGTCATACAGAGTCTATAGTCATTCTACAGATATATCCCTTAGAATGGATTGTGATTCCCAATGCAGATAGATACAAAGCAAGGAGCAATTTAGAATTGGTAATCCACCTATTGGCATTAGTTTTTTGTTTACGTTGTGAGGAAATCAGGGAACCCATAGGAGCTACAGCAACAATACTACAGTAGCTCTGCCACTTTTCTGGCCAATAAGTAAAAAGTGCAAAGAATATGCATATGCAAAGAAAGAAAGAAAATATTTCAGATTGCTCAACATGTTGAACCATGGGATGGATTGACCATGTCATGAATTAGAGGATTACAGGCATGACATAAGTGCAGATGTAGATTTGATGGTGAGAATAAACAGTATAAATAGTAACAAAAACAAAAAATAAATCAAAAGAAGACCATAGTGAAAACAAGAATGAAAACAACAGGAACAAAAACAGTAAACCAAACAGTAACCAAAGCCAATTCAAGACATAAGACTGTGGAAATCCAGTCCTACTACTAACCAAGAAAACAAGAACAGCTTTGACTGTAAAGCACAAGACAGTGGCCAAATGATCAACATAAAAATCCTCCCAAAACCACAAGCTTGGGTGAGAAGAGGGAATGAGCATGGGGCTGGGATGGGGCAAAAGCATGGGGCTGGAACAAGGCATAAGCACAAGTTTGGACTGGAACTGTAGTTTGGCATAAGCAACAGGATTTATCATTTCATAAACGTTTAAGGATAGCTTGGTGCTAGTACAGCCAGGTGGCAGCACAAGCACAATGTACGCTTGATGCTCACAAAGCTGGTATGTTGCTTGTACAATGTACTCAAATGCAGCCAGATGTGCACACATAATGTAAACGAGGCTGTGTGTGCTGCAGGGGCCTTGTTCACAAACACAAAAGTGCACAATGACCACAAAGGAAGGTGGTAGAAGAAGTGCACTGCCCTCAAACCCAGCTATTGCACTCTGGACAGGGCTAGGCTCAGGTAAAGCAAGGTGTGGCACAGGTAAAGTAGAGTGTGGCTCAGGTAGTACATGACTTGATTCAGGTGGTGTAGGACATGGCTAAGGCTCTGCTGGGATCGCAGCTCTGGACATGTCCAGATCAATACAGAATTGACCCTGAATGTTATGCAGTTGGTGAGATTGCTCTTCACTGAGCAAGACAAAGAGAATGAAAAGCCAGAGCTTAAATGATGCCACTAATAAAAGACTCACCTGAACATACCGGGGAAAAAGACTGGACTACAAATTGAGATTCAGCAAATACTGATGGGCACCTTTTCTGTCAGCGATGAACAGAAAACTGTGGATGCATTGACCCCAGGCTCATTAAAAATGGATGGTTAAAGACTGGAAAAAATGTCTGATTTTTAGATGAAAGGGTCATAATTTGGTGCCAACAGCATAAATCCATGGACACCCATCTGCCTTGTGTCAACAGTCGATGCTGACAAATGTGGTGTAAGAGGGAATGCCTTCTTGAATGCAACTTCAATGGCCTCCCAAGTCTAAATCCTATACAGCACCTTTGGGATGTGATAGAATGGGAGATTTGCAGCATCAAAATCCACCTGAAAAAAAAAAATAAATAAATTTCTTCCTTATGAGAACAAGTTGTCATAATGAAGAAAAAAATTATTTCAAATTGGGTTTTTGTTTTTTTAAATGTACAAACAGACCGCGGCGTGCCACACCTCCCTTGGTCAAGTTCGTGTCTGAACCACGCCTCTTTGGCGCTGTAATCTGCACTTGGGTCCTGCTCCTCTAGCTCTCTTCATCTTTCTGCCCCTGCCTGACACCAAATAATTGGCTACTGGAAGTTGAGTGTTTCAGCTAGATGCCCCAAGTGCCACCAAATTCTATATACTTCAAAGCTTCTATCTGAACAAACACAACATTCAAAAAATAATCTGAAAAAACACAGTAATGTATAAATGCAACATTGTGTACACATTTCTGCTAAAGCAATTTTATTTGAATTTAATTGATAATACATTCAGGGACTTGCTTGTATAAATACAGTCAAATGAGGTGAATATGTAGGCTAAAGAAGCTAATCTCCACTAAATGTCCACTTTTTAACTTTCTATTACTGTTTGCCATATTTGAGAGTGATGAGCCAAACCAAAGATTCAAATGCTGAGAAGACATACAATGGCTACATCTCATTACTGTCCTTAACACACTCTTTTTAACTTACCCCACCAATTCCCCTAGGGGGAGTTCCTTGTCACCATCATCATTGCTATTTCAGTGCTTTATTAGCTCTTGTGAATCCATGAATGCCCGAGGGGTTGAGGAAACATCTGTTTAGACATGGGAGCAAAAATATACTGTTATCTGATAGATTATCTTGAATGATACAAAAAAGGTGTACAGGTGTGGTTAAAACATTGCAAATAAAATTTATATAAAATTTAAAAAATTTTAAAACTGTGCAAGAATTGTAAATGAAGCTGTACCGAATTGCATTAATATAATGATTGATATTATTGCTCTCTCCAGTTATACTATTGTATCCTCCAGAGTTGAACAGTGATGTTTATGTTATTGTTGTTCCGGGTTATTATTTGTTGCTGTTGCCAAAATGGCTTAGTGTGCCATCACTAAAATGAAATCACTCAGGAATCTTAAACCCCTGCATGAGTCATTACAGTGATATCTGTATATCTCAGACCAGGAAAGCTTTTACTGTAAAATATATCAGCCTGCTCTGTTACAGTAATCCAGCTCCTCTCACACATGCACACACATGCACAAACATTCCCCTTGGCTATTGCTTATGATTGTAGGATAGAAAAAGTTTTATAGCAGCCAATGTGTTTAATAGGGGAAGAGGGAAAGAGCTTGAGGGAGCAGGTGAGTGGACTTGGTTTTCATCTTAATTGCGATGTGAAGTTTTTGCTGAAAAGACAAGGTTGTAGATAACCATCATATCAAAAAAAAAATGAAATGGAAATTATAACATACCTTTTGGTATGTTTCTTCTCAAAGGACTTCTCTCTTCTTGACGTTTGTATGCCTAATATCTTTCTGAATTAAAGGGAGCAGCAGGTCATTGTAATCCAATTTCAAAGCCAATCACCTGGAGGCCCCTCCAGAGCCAGAGCAAGAAGATATAGGACTGTTCCTGATCTCAGGTACATGAGTCTAGGTTGCAGCAGAGCGATAATAATTATGCTGTTCCAAAAAGGATGATGCCTTCGCCTTATTGGAAATGGCAGCATAAAAAATTTGCTTTCATATACTGAGAGCATGGCATTCCCGGCATGGTAAACAAGAGGAGATCTTATTGTCAGCCCAAGATGCCTTACGCAATATCACAGCTCAGAAAAGAAGGAGCACTCTTTAATGAACTTCTGCCTTTGTTTCGCAGCTTCAGACTGAGAGGAAAATCGATTTTGTTCTGATTAAAACCAGCGGTTTAGACCTCAGACAGTCACGCATAAGCATAGAAGGAGAGGTGGAAATAAGGTGCATTCCCTTTATTGTGACATATATTTCATCATGCTTTAATTGAATGATGGGACTTAAATCATTGTTTCCATGAGTATTATGCTAATTGTGCCAATTATTAGAACTAATACAGTTAATGTCTTGATCACATATAATTAATTAGCATAATAGCTCCACTGTATTAATGCATTTGCTTGGTTCATTTCATTCTGCAGTGATAGGATCTGTGTGAATTTGTAAAATACCACCCTACATTACTTCATGCTTTAGTATTTATTGTGTAAAATTCCAGCTTGGTTGAGTCAGTGGCTAACGTAAGTTTTAACATGGTGATAATCCACTATACTGCAGATATTTTACAGTACATCAGTCTAAGTACTGTTCAAACATCTGTAATGTGACACACCTCATCTGACTCCATTGGCTAGCACTTCCATTATGTATAAAACTTCATCTGTAAATAATTTGAACAAACCGAGGTAACTGTCATAACCAGTAGTTCATCTGCTTTGGGCCAGACTCATAAATTCAGTCCAATTCTATGCATTAGCCTCCCCATAATAACCAAGCAAATAAAAAGATCAGCAGCTCCTCAATACAATAATAAGACGCTTGAACAAGCTGCTTGAAATTTCACCTTGAACACCAAGTCTTTTTTAACATTTGTTAAATGTTTGCTTTTTGAGTTTTGAGCTTTGTCTAGTTTCTTTGATTTTTATGTGTTTGATTCCTTATCTGTCTATGATCCTATAGTATTTGCCGATTTGTATGTTTGATAAACTGTATATGATTTTATCCATTGTATCCAACCATAAAATTCTGTGCACGTGACTGTTAATTGTTGAGCAAGGTTCATACTAAACCTTTAAACTACAAAGAAGTAACTCAAGAGTGTTCTGTTTCCAGAGTTCTTTATCATCATCTTCAATTTCAGCAAAAAACTTACTGTACTGTATATGGCAACAAAACTTGTCACTGGGGTGGTTTCTTCATATGTATATCTTTTGCAACTACTCACTGGAGCTCGTTGTTGGAGCGTATGGTATCTTTGAAACACATTAAAGATGCATTAAAATGACCAGGTTTGTACCTCTAAGGGTACATTTTCATAACTCAAAATATGTTACAGGCTACTGTAAAGTACCACTGCTACTGACTTGTTTTATGCTTTACCTTTTATAGGCTACACAAATGGATCCCAAAGTGTGAGACAGGCACTCTTTGGAGAGAATAGGAGAGTAGGAGTGAACTGGTAGGAAGGCACAGGGAGGTGAAATAGGAGCATAAAGGGCATGTGAAATAATGTATGTTGTAGTAGGGGCAAAACAAACATGAAACAAAATTCATAGGGGAAAAAATCTATAAATAACGTGTGTAATGAAAATATGTAATGTTTAACTCTTGGTGTGCAACCATTATTTCTAGATTTTGTCTAAATAAGCGATATGTTGTTGGTCTATAGAGGAGCATAATATTATCAAGCTAACAATAATAAGTCCTTTGGTTAATCGGATCCAATCTCGTCTAACCCAACTCTTTGATTAGACATGCAAAATTGGTACATGGCTTCACTAACATTGACAATATTGTAGTGGCATTTGAGTCAAACTGAATAAAGGAATCTCTCTCTCTCTCTTTCTTTCTGGCAGTTATGCTTGTCAGGTTTGTAGATGCACAGAAAAATTAGCCACAATTCACTCTATCCTGCATGAATCTGTCATCAAAATGCAAAATTCTGCCTTAAGGCTTCTGCCTAGTGTGTTTTATTTTATTTTATTTGTGTGTGTGTGTGTGTGTGTGTGTGTGTGTGTGTGTGTGTGTGTGTGTGTGGCATCAGATGCGCAATAGAAGGTAATTGTGGTGGTGCAGATGTAGTAATGAATCAAAGTCATATGCTGGATTGAGTCTGAATGTGTCAAGATGACAAATATAATCAAATATTATTCCTCTCTCTCTCTCTCACTCTCTCTCTCTCTCTCTCTCTCTTTCGAAAATTAGCAGTCATTCCATGACCTTTTGATTGTACACAAGTTTGTCAGATGTTCCACTCCAACACAGATTTACTCTTTTGAAAGTTAAGTGGTACAGGTTTAATTATAACTTATCCACAGTGACATAAAGAAGTGCTTTGTTGTCTACCTGGACAATAATATATATGCCAGTTTGAGCAGGAAAGCTGTAGAAAAGGAGTCTGAAAAAGCTATTACCAAAGTGAATCTGTGATGTGGATTATACTGAAGTACAATAAAGTCAATTATTAAAAAAAAATAAAATAAAATAAAAAACAGACATTTGAGATAAGATATCTGTGTACATTTAGTATTTGTTCATGCCTATGCTGAGACGGTTCCTCAGTCTGTGCTGAAAGACATCAAGGAGCTTAGGTATTCAAAATGTAATGTCATTTACAGTGGGGCAAAAAAGTATTTAGTCAGCCACCAATTGTGCAATTCTCCCACTTAAAAAGATGAGAGAGGCCTGTACTTTTGCACAACTGGTGGCTGACCCACTGTAACTACCTGGACACAAGTACAGAGGAGAGTCATCCATCCATCCATCCATCCATCTATCTATCTATCTATTACATTTTTGGCATCTGTTCAGAGTAAATTAAAACATCAGGGGCCTCATGTACAAAGACTTGCGTTGAATTCATACTAAAACATTGCGTACGGACAAAGCTGTAAAT
>JAQKPX010000004.1:16081336-16092651 GCA_030068255.1 Clarias angolensis | reverse complement strand
CAGTCGAATTGCAGAGGTCCTGAAAAAGAAGGGCCAACACTGCAAATACTGACTCTTTGCATAAATGTCATGTAATTATCGATAAAAGCCTTTGAAACGTATGAAGTGCTTGTAATTATATTTCAGTACATCACAGAAACAACTGAAACCAAGATCTAAAAGCGGTTTAGCAGCAAACATTGTGAAAACTAATATTTGTGTCATTCTCAAAACTTTTGGCCACGACTGTATATGACGATGCCCCAGATAGAAGAGACACTTGCGGGCTCACTCTCTCCTGGGACATCATCCTCCCTGAAAAAGCCCACACTCCCCAGCAAGCCGCATATAATGACATCTTCCATGGTGGGGAAAAGCTTTCAGGCAGTGGGTCAGGCTGGTGCTCTACTGCACAATATGACGTTTTTTCAGGCTTACCAAGCTGACCTGCTGAAAGACTTGAGCACTGGGGGCTATTGATGATAGGGCGTTTGTAGCTACGTCGAGCATGGTGTCCATGGAGAGACGTCTGTAGCTAAACCTCACGGGCATCAAGGATAAGGATCGTGCGTTCCTCCTTGATGCCCCCATCTCACCTTCCGGCCTGTTTGGCGACGCTATTAATTCCAGCGCCACTAGGTTTTGGGAGGCGAAACTATATGAACAGTCCCCCGCCGTGCTCAAGAGTCGGGACTGTCGGCCACCCAGTCCTGACCAGGTCTGGCTCTCACGAGGCACGAAGCACAAAAGGAGAGTGCGGTGAGCCGGTCACCCCCTCGTAGAGAGGCCGGACCTGTGCAGGACCGTGGGGGTGGCACGTAGAATTCCTTCTTAGAATAAAGTCTTCTCCCTGGCACCCCTAGGAGGCCGGTGTTTAAGCCCGCCACAACTGGCGTTTCAGAGATTTTTAGGTCTCATGGCAGCTGCGTCCACGGTGATAACTTTGGGCCTTCTGCACATGAGATTGTTTCAGTTGTGGCTAAAAGTCAGGGGGTTTTACTTAATGGCCAATCCCCGGAGGCAAATAAGGGTTACGCGCCAGTGGCTTCGTACCCTTTCTATGTGGTTCAGACCCCGGTTTCTGACTTTGGGTACCACTCTAGGTGCGTCTTGTCGTCGCGAGATGCTAACAGACACTTCCCTCACCAGCTGGAGTGCGGTCTTAGATGGCCGTCCAGCCCAAGGGAGCTGAAGAGGCCATCTTCTCGCGCGGTACATCAATTGCCTCAAAATGATTGCTTTTTTTCTGGCCCTGAAACACTTCCTCCAGCAGTTGAGAGGCTACCATGTCCTAGTGCGGGTGGACAACACTACGGTAGTCTTGTACATAATCGGCAGGGCGGACTGTGCTTGCGCCGCTTGACCAAGCACAGATTCTGCTTTGGGCACAGGACGAGTTCCTGTCCCTCTGGGCGATTTACATTCCAGGGCATATGAAGTTGGGAGCAGACTTGCTGTCCAGACAGGCTGTGACACATGAGATTTTATGTAGCAGAGGTGGACCTCTGTGCCTCGCAAGAAAGCACAATGTCCTCCAGCCTTCACGCCACTAGAAGAACTTATGCCCTCAAATGGAGTGTATTTGAAAGTTGGGGCATGGCAAAACATGTAGACCCAGTCCACTGACGAATTGTTTCAGTGCTGGAGTTTCTGCAAGAAAAGTTGTCCTCGGGCTTATGCCCTAGTACTCTCAGAACGTACGTAGCCACTATATCGGCTTGTCATGTTCTGACTGATGGGGTTTCTGTGGGAAAGCACCCTTTAGTTGCCCGTTTTATTTGTGGAGGTAAAAGGTTGGTCCTCTCCGCACACATTTGTCAGATGCTATAGTTTGTATGTTCATGCTACTCCAGGTTCACGGGTCCTCGAGTCATCCTACCAGAGCTAGGTCTGAGACCTCCTTGGCTATTGTGCGCACACGCCACACAACCTTGGGGTCCAGCCACTTGCAGTGCGACGGCGTTGGTATTCTCGTTCCCATAGCGTTTTCACGCAGCATCGAGTGTAGCTTTTGAAAGGGAACGTCTCAGGTTACGTTGCTGTAACCCTGTTCCCTGAAAAAGCAGGAATGAGATCCTGCTCTCCAATGCCGCACTGCTTACGTGATTGGATGTCCTTTCAGACACAATTGACCTGAGGATGTTTCCGGTTCACTCCTATTAATAACCTGCAGCTGCACTTCATCAGATGACGTCACCTGACCTAGGTTATATATAGTCAAAATTTGGCGTGTTTGATACACACATGCTTCACAACCGGTAACACAAAAAGATGTTCCTATAGCATTTTCACGCAGCATCTCATTCCCGCTTTTTCAGGGAACAAGGTTACAGCAAAGTAACCCGAGATGTTCGCCAACTTCTAACGCCACTTCATCCGGGGGGACTGCTCCTTTGCTGCCCCTTAACAGCCCTGATCTCTCCCAAGACATGTTTCTGTTGGGACCTGGAGACCGGAAAAACCTTTTTTGAACTCAAGAAATGGTTCATGTCCACCCCAATCCTCACCATTCCAGCTCTGTCATGTCAGTTTGTCATTGAAGTTGACACCTCCAGCACAGGAGTAGGAGGTGAATTTTCCCAGAGAACTGCACACGACAACAAGCTGGTTAGAGGGGACAGAGATCCCATTCCTGGTCTGGACTGACCACAAGAACCTGGAATACCTTCAGAGCACTAAACTCTGAGGCTAAACTCTCGGTGGTCACTTTTTTTTGCCAAGTTCAACTTCCTTCTCTCCTATCATCCAGTGTTAAAGAACTCCAAGCCAGACACTCTCTTCAGGCAGTTTTCACCCACTCACGACTCCACCGCCAATGAGACCATCATCTCCCTATCCTGCCTGTTCACAGCGGCAGCACTTGATATCGAGACCAAGGTCCAGCAATGTCCCCTGTCTCATGAACCAGGGCCAAGTAATGTACCTCCTAACCACCTCTTTGTTCCTCTTTCTCTATGCACTCAGGTCCTGCAATGGGTGGCCCACGGTAAAGAAGGACGCTTCCACCTTTGTGGTGGCATTGGACATCTGTGCTAGGTGCAAACACACCAACACCACTTTGGCAGGCCTCCTCAGACCGTTACCGATCCCATCCAATCCATAGTCCGACATTGCCCTGGACTTTGTCACTCTCATCCAAGGAGGCTGCCGAACTACAGATAATTCATATTTTCAAGCTTCAAGGCCTCCGCAAAGACATCTCTGACCGTGGGCCCCAGTTCACCTCGCGGTTTTGGAAAGTGTTTTGCAGACTCATTGGAGCCACCCCCAGTCTGTCCTCAGGTTTCCAACCCAATTCCAACAGCCAGACCGAGAGGAAGAATCAGTCCCTTGAGGTAGCTCTAAGGTGCATGGCCTCCTGAGATGTCTCCTCCTTTGAGCAAGTTTCTATCGTGGGTGGAGAAGTCTCGCCATCTACTGGGTTGTCGCCCTTTCAGTGCTGCCTGGGGTATCAACAAGGGGGCCCTTGTTCCCGTCTCAGGAGGAGGAGGTCGGCGTTCCTTCTGCCTAAGCCTTCGTCCGTCGTTGTAGGAGGACTTGATCTCAAGCTAGGAAGACACTGCTATGACTCAGCAGGACCTAGGGGACCAAGGGAACCGTAGGCACTCACAGGTTTCTAAATATAGGATAGGGCAGAGAGTCATCCTCTCCACCCAAGATCTCCCTCTAAAGACTTCTCCCCCCATCACATCAGTCCCTTCATCATCACCAAGGTTGTCAATCCCTGCGTTCGTAAGGTGGGGGGCTGGGTCTGTCATGATTCACGACCGCTCTGCCCCATTTTTCCCCATGCTGTCACTTTCCCCATGTGCTCATGTTTTCCCTAGCCCATCATGTGTCCTTTCCCACGGCTGCATTTCCGCCCCATCTGCACACCTGTCTCGAATTCTATGCTGATTCCTCCAGCATTTAAGCACACGCTGTGCGTTGCTTAAATCGATGGATTATTGTGTTTTTTTTGCCTTGATTCCCTCACATTTTAGTTTTATTGCTTTGACATTGGCAAGTTCATTTTGTTTCCTCATTTTCTCATCTTTTAATCTGGATTGTCGTTTCGCTTTTTGATTTCCTGGTTTAGATCTTGCGCTACCTTGTTTTTGACCATGGCCTTTGTTTTTACGTTTTTTGGATAGTTGCTTTGCTGCTTGATTTCCCGGTTACCGATCTAACGCTTCTGCTTTTGACTACAGCTCTTGTTGAATTTGGCTCAAACACTTCGCTGACTGATTTCCCGGTATTTGAGCCTTGCTTCCTTCCGACCATGATCTTCGGTCTTGTCCCTTACGCATGAGATTTCTACAGTTTCTCTGAATCTTTTGACGTTATTCACTGTAGTTGAAACATTGCAAAGGCTTTGCAAATCTCTGTGATGCGGAACGTTGTTTTTAAAGTATTCCACCTTTTTTTTTAAAGCACTCTTGCGGAGCCTCTGCCCATCTTTACTTCTGAGAGATTCTGCCACTCTAAGACATAACTTTGATTGCTAATCTTGTTACAGACCTGATGTCAATTAACTTAATTATAAATTGCTAGATGTTCTCCTAGCTAAATCTTTTTAGAATTTCTTGCTTTTTGCCAGCTTTTTTGAAACCTATAGCAGGCATCAAATTTGAAATGAGCTCATTTAATGCATATTAGTTCAGATAGTTCTCACACAAGTTATACCTGTACCACAGTCTGCTAAAAAAAAGCACCAATTTTATTTATATTTCTAGTGTTACACAATTTGAGTTAATGCTGTATGCATTCATTTAATGTAACAATCGAGTCGGGCAATTGATTTTGGATGAGAATTTTGAATTAAAAATAGTTGAACTCAATCTTAAGGAATTAAAAGTTGCTTCCAGATAAGCTCTATTCTATAATAGATTCCATGTTTGTAGTTTTACTGATAAGCCTGAATGTAAATGTATTTTGACAACATCCATAGATCATAGATCAAAGGATACCCACGCACATTTCTTTTCCATATCATGGATGGCAAGCCTAGCCCATAAGATATTTAACCAGGTACTTAATCTTCAAGTGTGGCAGGACTAACCGTATACACATACAGTAACTATCCTGTTTTGTTTTCTTTGTGCGCACTCTTTTTATTTTATTTATGTTTGTTTATTTTACTTTCATGCTGGTGAATATTAATAGGAATCTTATTGGATATATTGTAATTTATTTTACATTCTACATTTCCTTAAAACATAGATATTTACTGAATATACATAGTTAATCTTTAACACTGTGTCTTGTGTCTCTGCCACACTGCATCATTCAACTCTTAATCTTTAAAACTTTGATATCTGGCTTACTTATTTATTCTTAGGTAACTCCCCATATCTTATTGAATGTGCTAGCGCCACCTTGCGGGCTATGCTTACCAGATATTGGGGTGGTGTATAGGGTATGGCCAGAAAAGGGTGGTCATGAGCAGACTTTACACAAGAATGCATTAAAGGTATGAACCACTCTCCAAATAAACGCTTCTGAACCAGAACAAACACTGGCTACAGACACTCAGGTATGACCTGGACCTGTGGTATGGATTTTTGCCTTACCCTACAGCAGAGCTTGCCAAAAGGGTACACTAGACTTAACTTTGTGTCACTCTACAAGAGCAAATTTTGGCCTACCACCAGCACATTATAGGGACTAAATGTACTGTATTTGTGGCAGGGACTGCCAACAATAAAATGTGGGGGAAGTGTCAAGGGGTCTATAGTTACTCTGTTATTTTATTCCTTTTTTTTTTTTAGATAATGTGTTTGTGTATATTTCAAGGTTTGAGTTTCCTGTGTATTTTTATTGCTGTTGTGTTTGTTTTTTTACTGCGATTTTGTTATTGCATGTTTTAATGCTTTTATTTTGACAGTGGTTGCTTGCATGCTAATTTTGAACTTGACTTCCCATTTCTGATGTGTACTTGGACACACCTGTCTTGGACATTCCTGACTGAGTGGAATTGGACTGTTAATTGATAGCGTGGCTGTAAAGGTGGGAAAAGGATGTGTTTCAGGATAAAGAGGCTGGTGGAGCAACACATTAGTGTGTGTGTGTGTGTATATATATATATATATACATACACACACACACACACACACACACACACCCTACCAGTTGTATAGTGAGCATCGGCAATAGGACACACATGAGGGGCAGTAAGTGGAATAAGAGGAGAAGCTTATCTGTGACAGGTGGAGAGCTAAGGCAATAGTGATTCAGTGAGTATTGACATTGAAGAAGGCTCGCAAGGAGGGACAAAGTGCTGTGGAATGTTGAAGCTTACCATATGGCATTAATGAAGTGAAGACTCGGCTGTAGTGACCGGAAAAGAGATGCCAGGACAGAGGACAACACCTGTGCAAAGCACAACGCCAGTTCAAGGTGGCATGGCAGAGGGAAGGTTCACTGGCCATAAACGTGAGTATCTCCTGACTGATTATAGTGCTCTGGCTGTCAGCGCGCGCACGCATATGTGTGTGGTGTATGACCATTAGCCTAAGGCTGTTGATTCTTCTATTTCTCCCTGTGCCGAGGTCGATGTGGTGTCCTGGTATCTGGTAGGAAAATAGACAGAAGGAACACTGGACCTCTCGAAGTGGTGTGAAAGATGTGGCGGCCTTGTTGTCTGTCTTTTTCCTAAATTACTTGAATTTAACTTTAAGACTCCTGCCATTACGTGGGTGTCTCATGGTTGCAAAGCACATATCCAAGCTGCCTGCTTTGTCCCCTTTTCAACATCACCCTACATTTTAAAATATAGATTTACCACTGCTTTCCGACCTTATTTGTAAAATACGGTGCCATCTTGCATATTTCGCTCTTTGACCACATACTTAGCCATCACATTTATCACATCTTTTCCATTCACCAGCATGCATACTGAAATTTAGCTATAATTACCACTCTTTCTTCCTTGGAGGTACCCTCTATACCACTTCATCTAACTCATTTTCTTTCTGGTCCATCTCATTTTGGGTCATATGGTCATAATTACATTCATCATTACTTAAATTTTGAGCCTTATGCTTCTCACTCTGTCAAATATTTTTCTCAACTACAATATACTCTTCCTCTATGATTATCCCTAAATAATTAATCTTCCATCAACACCTTGGTAGAATAGCTCAAAGTCCATATTTACTAAGCACCTCAGAATCACTCATAGGAATCAGGCTCATTTCGGACTGAAAACCCCACCTCAGAGAAGGACATAAAAGATATTTATAAAGCTTCTTATTCTTACTTTCGATGAGGAGTAGGATTGCGCCAAGGAAAGCATGTGACATCACTTTTTACGACACTGAGAGCTGCAAAGTAGTCTGCACATTGTAGTGGGTATTCAAGTCTTTACAGGTTTCTGTAGTTTTAAATGGTGGAAAATATAGACTTAAAGGTGAGTGACTCAACTAAAACTGCATAACGTATCCTAATAACAGTGTTCCAATCACACCTCTTTAAAGCCCCTGTAATAGAGCTGTGTAGGACTATCATAATCTGATCAACATAATTGTGAAAAGAAAGTGAAACAGGATAGGGGATGAGAGTGTTTTGCTTGCGGAGGAAAGAGTAAAATGTAAAATTCTGCCATACTCTAAAGATAAAAAGTAAACAGAGGCAATTCATGAAAGCACCAATGCCACCTGTCAGATTCTCGCATTGTCCCCCTGAGGAATGTGAAACATGGGGTTACGCTGTGTTAATGAAGTAATGAAGTGCTGCTTATGACAGAGAATCTAAAATAAACACTTGTGTACACAAAAATAATTTCAGTTTAGTGCTATGGATGATGCCCACAACTCCATGAATGCAGATTGTTTTTCATTGATTTTCATGCTTCGTGTTGAGGAAATGTATGAATCTGCACATGATCTGTGGTGCTGTAAAAGCGTAGTTTAAGTTATTATTTCTGACACTGTCGGCTGTGTCACTGTTTCAAACTGTTTTAATTTTGTTAAATAGCTCTTATTCCTAGTTATGAAAGTAGGACCAAAATGGCATGATTCTGAGAATCCTTGGCCACTTAGGAGTGATTTCCTACTCTGAGACTCAGTAAATACGAGCAATGGCCTTTATCTTATTCCATTTTATTCTCTTCTACATACAGTACTTCAATATCTCTGCTCCATCATATCAGGCAGCCATCTCCAACATTCTGTCAACATTCAAGTTTCCAGCTCTTATATTCATATTTCTACTCTTCCTTCTCTCCCATGCTTTACCCCTCTCCTTCTTTTTCTTTGCTGAACAGTAACATAATTTCTACCAGCACCTTCCTGGCCAATAGTACCAGTGGTGGTCATTGTTAATCCAGTCCATGGCTGATTTGGTATGGAAATTTGGTTCATGATCTACATATTTGATACGCACAGATGTTTTAGAAGATTTAGCCTTTCCTGATCCCCAACACCCCAACAGACTGTCCAACACGTCTTTCTCGTGTCTTTCAAACAATTCCTGAACAAGCTGTGCAGCCTGTCAGGGCATATTATCTTGGAGAAAGAGACCCCTACCATTAGTAAATACTGTTGCCATAAAAGGGTGTAGTTGGTCTGCCATAATATTGATGTAGGTGGTACTGTACATGGCAAAATAACATTTGCATGAATGCCAGACGAAGCCACTTTTTCAATTGCTTCATAGTGTAGTTCAGATACTTGCATTCCCATTTTAATAGCTAGCATTAATCTTTTTTAGTATTTTTATTATTATTATTATTATTATTATTATTATTATTATTTTATTATTTTATTATTATTATTTTTAGCAATTTGGGGGATTAGATCTTCACTCCCCATATTTCCTACTTTTAGCAAATAATTTTTAAGAAATTATGGTTCATTTACTAGTGAAGTGTATTGCTATTGTTACTGTAAATAAAAGCCACAATTGTTGTTATAGCTTGGCTGAAACAATTTATTCTAGTGTTACTGAGTTTGAGTAAGATCAGAGATGTGTTGTATACCATAAATCAGGGTCCATATGCACATCTATTAAAAATTTAGTAAAAACACATCAATTATAAAATCCTTACAGCTTTATATCATGCAAAACTGCACTTCAACAAACACATTACCCATGCAGAGATATGTAAAATACATATTCATATTCCATACATAATCCATAATTCAGTGAGTGCATAACAACAAGCTTGACAAATACACAGGATGTTGATTGTGGTGTGAGTGCTTTTCTCTTTAATAAAGAACAGTAGAGCTGTTGTAGTTGTTGTAATGTATATTTAACCTTATTTTTAGGTTCTTACAAGCAGTATTCCTTGAAAAGGTATATAGAGCAGTATAGAGAAGTAAAATGTGAAATCCTGATTCAGTGAGGCCATGCCCAAAATAGATTTCTAAACATACCATATACAATCATGGTAATTACCGAATGTTAGATGAATATAACTCCAGACTTAATAAATCCACATTCAAAATCCAAAAGCCTTTAAACAAATACAGCCTTTCACTTTTCCATAACAGAGTCATATAGAAGAAAATATATTGTCTAGGCTAGAATAAATTGTGTTATGGGGTTGGAGCATTCTAAATTAACAGGCAGCATGATGATTGTTGTATTGTTGTATTTTAAGTAATTTAAATTAGAGTAACTAACTAATGAACTAATGTTCATGATTTGTGTAAAAGACTAAATTTATGAAAGAATAATAATTCATACTTAAACTTTTGCTTGCCCCACGGTAGAGGAGTTCTTAAGCAGAGGTATCCAGTGTTAAAACAGTGTATACTTCAGACCTGGTAGTATACTGTACTCACAGCATGAGAAAATATACACAACTTTTTGTTGGTGTTCATTCATTCCATGGTTTTACACAACTTTTGTGTATGAGCTTGTGATTATAAGGAATCAGTATCCTGTTAATTGAGAGTCAGAGAGGTATAAGAAGCATGACATGCAACTAAAATTGTGAACAATCTTAACAAAATACTGAAGATAATAGCCTGACAATTCTGACAAGCAAATGTATCATATTCTAAATTTGTTCTTTTAAATGTGTGTGTGCATGTGAGTTCTCAGTAAATGAAAGGTTGCAATATCCTAAAAGTAGTGTGTATAGAAGTGTCATTGTGTGTATGCATGATCAATACGAAAAGCCACAAGAGACGAAAAGAAATTTTGTGTTTGAGTGTGTGTTGTGTGTATCCCTATGAGAGTAAGTTAGAGTGTATGAGCGGATGGCTTCCTGCTGCTCTATTGATTTTGCTGGGTCTGGGCTCCTGTGCAGGTCTTTTCAGTGCGACTGCATTAACAAAGCACTGTGACCTCAGCAGGAGCGCTGTGACCCCAACATACTCCCTCCTCTGGAGAGTCTCAAAGGACCCCCACAGCACACGTGACATTTAACTGAGCCTGTATTATAGAGGGCAGGCCTCTCTTTCTTTTTCTCTTTCTCTCTTAACAACCCCCCTCCCCAAACACACACACACACACACACACACACACACACACACACAGAGGAGAACAGTTTCACGTTATTTTAAGACCTGCTCACCTACATCTGTGAAGAAGAGACCTTCACCTGCACAATGAATAATGATAATGGCTGGGACATAAGATACAAGAAAAGGACTACTAGTAGTACAAATGTACAAAACATAACATGCATACACATCTTTCCATCTCTCTATCTCTCTATCTATCTGTCTGTCTGTCTGTCTTTCTATCCATATACCGATACTTAATGTCTTTTCATTATGAATGAATCATTTGTAACACATTTTGTGTGAATGACAGAGTAATAAAGTAAAACATTTTGTTCATAAACAAAATAGATATATGGACAGACAGACAGACAGATAGATAGATTGATTGATTTACTTGTAGGGGAGTGTTATATAATGTTAATGTATGTAATTAACATTTATGTATGTCCTAAATGCAGATGAGAGTGCAGTAAATAATAAGTAATAAAAATGGGATTTTGCTAATATAAAACAGTGGCCTTGGATTACGAGCATAATTCGTTCCGAAAGCGTGCTTGTATATCAAAACACTCACTTATAAATTTCCCTCATAAGAAATAATGGAAGTTCTGACAATTCGTTCCACAACACAAAAATATTTATAAAAATAATTAATACAAAATATAAAGTAAAAATAAAACAAATTAACCTGCACTTAACCTTTGAAAATAATTGTAGCTATAATGATTGAGACCAGAGAGAGGAGAGGAGGAAGAGGGCTGTTGTGTAGGACGACTTTCGCAACTCTGTTGGAGCTGTGACTCTAGTTCCCTTTCAAAACCTACACTCGATGCTGCGTGAAAACGCTATGGGAACATCTTTTCGTGTTGCCAGTTGTGAAGCATGTGTGTATCAAAC
>JAQKPX010000004.1:15936208-15950866 GCA_030068255.1 Clarias angolensis | reverse complement strand
CCTGAGACACAATACCATCCATGAGTTTAATTTAAAAACTAAACATTTAATGTTTATGACACTTACATCCAATTTGCCTAATAATTTGGAACACAGTGTATTTTGACAGTGTATATGACATCGGGACGTAGAGCGTAAGTACGACGCGTTGGCCTGGCAAGTGCTGGTCTGAGCAGGTCAAGAAGCTCCATAATCTGTTGCCTTGGAAGGCAAAACTTTTTTTTTTTTTTAAATAGCCACCTCAGGCAAACTATGAAAAGGGATGAAGTTTTGCCTAAAGGAAAAATTGACATGAACCACACGGCTCCGCGAACGGCGCCGTCTTCAGGTTAGCACAACAATACGCTGTATCACTCCCAAATTGTTTGCCACCTGTTCAAAATTAAAAGTGATGGCCAATTTTAATGCATTAGTCAAACCATGAAATAGGCTAATTAAAAGTCACTCTATTAGTTCTGATATCAAATAAAATATACTTCTTAAACACGTTTACAGTATATTCCATCATTAATACGACTTTGATAATGTGCTTGCATTCACCGCTGATTTATAAAGACTGCTGCTCAGTGGCAGCGACTAGCTTCTTGAGCTGAAACTACGCTAAGAGTGAGTTAAGGTTGGTCCAGTCCAACCTTACAAACGTGTGACTTACCTAAGAGATACTTAGCGTACGAACGTTTCGGGAAATGCACCATAACGTTAAGAGAGAGGTTAAGGTACAACTTAAGAACTACTTAGCGATAATAAGCGTTCGAGAAACTGGGCCCAGGTTATTTAAAGCCCACTTTCTCAGCCAAAGCACAATCAATAATGTGGGATGAGAGAAGGGTGGTTTAGTGGGAGAGCCCTGTGAACTCCACAGGAATGGCTTGACCTGCAGGACAAGGTTGTGTTAATCCTCATAGTCCAGTGCTGGGCAAGGCCCTATTCCCCCTCGATTGACCCTCTTGAGGATCTTGAACGGAATAGAAGAAATGGTTCTCCTTTATTGTTAACAATGCCACATGAAAGCAATTGGAAACAGATTCCTTTTCCTACTGGTTTTGCAGGAGTTAGTCTGTGGTACTGTTTGCAGAGCTGACCAGACTTTCTGCCAGATCCTGTGAAAGTGGTGTACTATATGCTGCGATAAGGGGACCCCTACCTTCTATTTCAGAAAAAATGTCAAGAATAACGCCCTCATGCGCCTTCCTACTTCATCAGATGTCTGTGTAGGTCAAAGGATGAGATGGGTGCATGCTACGCAGACAAATGGCAGTGATGACATCGCGTATATACAGCAATCTACTTCTGTTCTCATGTACGATTGGCTTCCATATCTGATTTGATCCATGGCCAAGACTGCCTTATCCAACGAACTGGCGTATGGTTCTCGAGCATGATTGTTCTCTTGCTGATCAAAATGAACTAGACTTTGAGGTCAAGCATACTCAGAAACAATCTTGGAGTCATAATATAAAGAACCCTGATGAAAAAGTTTTTTTCTTAATTATTAATTATTTGAATAGCATAATTGTGGAAACAAATTTATTGAATTTTAGGTTTCCTGTACATAAGCTACGGAGGTTTTGCGAACCTTTGCGTGTGTGCGCCCAGTAGAAAATAAACAAATCATTCTCTGAGACTAAATCATGTTAAAGACTCGTTCAAAATGAATGAATCATTCATGAATGACCCATCACTAGCAGAGAAGTATATTATAATTGCTTGGCTTTGATATGGGGAAATATCTTGCATACATAAGGTGGCTCAGATCATGAACAACAGGCTGCTTAGTTGTCAAATTTATTTAAAACCTAGCTCAAGACAAGTTAAGGTTACAGGTATATACACAATGGACATACTCACAAAGATACAGTCACACTCACAGACACATAGTCAACAATTAAATTGATGTCAGAGAAAAGTTCTTATTCATGCCGATCTGAGTTACAAATTCAGACCTTTAGAATGAAGCTGCAGTTAATGAGATGGTAAACTGTCTAATCTATTTAAAAATTGCAGACTTGGCTTAATCTTTTTAGTAAGGTGCTATGTGTCACACTATGATAAAATAAAATAAAAAAAAAATTTCCAGTCATTGTTTGTAGACAGATGACTGGTCGCTAGCTTGCGGCTTAGGTTGGCATGCTGCAGTTGTGGAGATTGCTGGTAAGGCAGAACAATTAGGAACCAGCTCTGAAAGCCAGAAGAAATAAAAAGTAGTTCCTGGGTGTGCACAGAATGAAAAATCAACACCTGACATAAAAATCCTGCATCTTTCAGAGAGTCCGGTTTGGAAAGTCCAGTTTGATACAGTATATGCAAATATGGAAAGACTTATATTTCTATATTTGCATATATCAAAAATATCAATGTTCTTCTAACCAGTCAGGACGCTTGCAGCATTAAGCTGATGTTTAGATGTCATAAATTCTAATTGTCATATTCGATCTTGTTGAGATGTTCGCAACTGGGAGATGTCCACATATACAGCTTCCATTATGGTTGTTGGAAGAATATGTTTGTAATGGCTAGTTGATGTTCTTGGCAGAA
Organism: Clarias angolensis; assembly: GCA_030068255.1. Lineage (NCBI taxonomy): Eukaryota > Metazoa > Chordata > Actinopteri > Siluriformes > Clariidae > Clarias > Clarias angolensis. The sequence continues at coordinate 15,948,331 of JAQKPX010000004.1, read as the reverse complement.
TTGGGTGAGGTGATCCCCTGCATTGTTCCTTTTCCCCAGTCAGGATTTATTATTTATAGACCTTTGATAACCGATCCACAACATCAAGGATCACCATCATTCTTTGAGAGGGTGAAAGACCAGTGATGAAATCCAAAAATAGATTTGACTGAGGCTGGGAGGATATGGACACAGGGTGTAGCATCCTAGCAGTGCATGTACAGTAGGGAGCTTGCTGGCATGTAGGCCTGGGCATCCTTGTCCATACTGGGTCACCAGACAGACCTGTTCAATAACTCTAAGTTTCAAGTAATCCCTGGTTGCCCTGTAAAACATGGCATGTTCCCCTGGGCTGCACCTGAGGTTGCATGCTCAAAAGGGTAAGAGTTTCCCCTGTGGATCTCCTGTTCTAGTTCCCAACACACATGATAAACTATTTGAGGAGAAGGGATTACTGGCTGAGGGTCAGATTTTTATGATGGTGTGTCCCACTGCCTGGACAATATCTCTGGGTTAAGAATATTTGTACCAGGTATAAATGATGAAATCAAAATCAAAGCAGGTAAAAAAAAAAAATAAAAAAAAAACAGGGCTTGTTGATGGCTCAAACAGTTAAGACTTTAGTGATCACAAGGTCGGGGGTTTTAGGCAAGGCACTTAACCATCTTTGCTCCAAGGTTGCTGTATCATGGCTGAACCTGTTCTCAGACCACAGCTGCTGAACAGCCCGCGATATGGGAAATAAAGAATTTAGCTGGTCTGTAAAGTATATGTTGTTAGTAAAGTAATCTTTATCTACTACACATCAGATTTGTATATTCTCTCTAAAGTAAAAAAATAAATAGGTGTTTGTTGCCTTTACTCCTTTTGTCATTTATCTTGGTCAATGTTAAACATTGGAAAATGTTAGACAGTGGTCAGGCTCTGAGCACTGGGAGAGGAAATCTTGCATAGTGTGTAATTCGTCAAATCACACTTAATTATGAGTATCTGAATTATCAGTTTTATTATTATACATATTGCTCTGTATTTATGATTTAAATGATTTTATATAATAGCTATGTGTTTTATTACATTTTATCTTTTGGTTTCCAGACAAAATGTCTGACATTAAATCATTTTATAGGCACTCCATTTTTATAAACATCTCTTTCTTTCCCCCTGCCCCCCTCCGCACCCTCATTTCTGTCTTTCTCTCACCCACTGAGACATGTAATTCCATAGCAATCATTCATTTTATCCTTCATTGAAAGATATAGACATGGTCTCGAACAGCTTTTGACATTCATTGACCATCTGTTGGCATATTTGGGGACCGATAACAGCGTTACGTTGATGTGGACTGTGGGCGGAAATTTTCATTAGTTCAAACGTTTTTAAATGTCCACAAGCTATAATTCAAGACTACTGGCCAGTGAAAATCATAGTTTTATAAATAGTATGAAGGACAGGACTTTTGCTGCTGGATGTTTTGAGGCAATGGATCTCTAAGTGCATGTACCAACCACACTGAATTGTGTAATTCAGAGTGAAAAGTGTTTCATAAAATGATCGCTTTTTAAAATACTATCATAATCATAATTAGTAATGCAAGTGTCATTCCAATAGAAATGTACAAATAGCTATTCCAATAAGAATGTGTCATACCAATACAGACATGTGTACTCAGAAAACCACCAGAATTCAGCAGATGACACATTTTAGTATGAATATTCATAAACTGGTAATGATGGGCATACCACTGATGTAATGAAATATCAAACATTATTATATGAAGAAGACACAGAATAAAATAGAATATAATAGAACAGAATATAATAACTGATCACTGATCAATGTCATGCTGTCATAATTCTGAGTGTTTTCGTGGCATATTCGCAGGAGACAAGATGTAGGTTTCCAAACTCGTCTTTATTGGAATTAAAACACAAAACAAAACCAAAAGCTCCTTTCTCCGAGCACTAGTAATCTTAACTAATTTACTTTGTCAAACATAAACATATTCACTCAACAACACCAATAATATACATAACTAAAGCTAGACGCCTGACTGAAGTTCAGTCAGGCTATTTATAATTAACTTAATTACTTTCCTCGGTTCAGGTGAATGCCTACATCACCTGACCGAGGTGCAACCTGGGACATGCAGTTCCCACTTAGACATAACCAAAACAAACTACAAACACAAACAGTCTTTGGGCGCATTGGCGCCCTCTAGGGGTTAACCCTTACAGTATCCCCCCTTTAAAAATGCTCCTCCGGAGCCTTACTGGAGGTCCAGGACTCCCACCCCAATGTTCTGGGTTTGATCTGCCCACTCCTAGGCTGGGTTGCTGGACCAGCAGTACTGGATTAACTAGGCCTGAAAATGGCCGTACTGACCCTGGATTGATGTCCCCGATGCTGGGTGAAGTGGTTGGCATTGGGGTCTTTGTGCCACACTGCCCAGCTGGTAAGACGCCCGCGGAGCTTGGCAGCAGATGAGCTGATGCGTCGTCCATGACGCTTGAAATCAGCGGAGCTGAAGCGACGTCTGCTGAGCTGGGCGGCAGCGGAGCTGAAGCGACGTCTGCTGAGCTGGGCGGCAGGTGAGCAGAAGCGCCGTTCATGGTACTCGGCAGCTGAGCTGCTGACGCACCGTCTGTGGAGCTGGCCGGTTCCGGAGCTGCAGCGACGCTTGCGGCTCTTGGAGGCTGAGGAACTGAAGCGACGCTTAACGGCAGCGGAGCTGAAGCGAAGCTTGCGGAGCTTAGAGGCTGCGGAGCTGAAACGACTCTCTCGGGAACTCGGCGGTTGCAGAGCGGATGCGACGCCTGCTGAGCTGGGCGGCAGCGGAGCTGAAGCGACGTCTGCTGAGCTGGGCGGCAGGTGAGCAGAAGCGCCGTTCATGGCGCTCGGCGGCTGAGCTGCTGACACGCCGTCTGTGGAGCTGGCCGGTTCCGGAGCTGAAGCGGCGACCACGGCGCTTGACTGCTGAGCTGCTGACGTGCCGTCCGTGGCGCTTGGAGGGAGCGGAGCTGAAGCGACGTTTGCGGCGCTCGAAGGCTGCGGAGCTGAAACGACGCTCTTGGACCTCGGCGGCTGCAGAGCGGAGGCGACGCTCTTGGAGCTCGGCGGCTGCAGAGCGAAAGCGCCACTCGTGGCTCTTGGAGGCTGCGGAGCTGCAGCGCCGTTTGCTGAGCTTAAAGGCAGTGGAGCTGGATCGACGCTTGCGTCTCTCACGGCTCTCGCGAAGCTGAAGCTGTCCGAGCAGGTTTTGGAGCTCTCTTACCTGCTCCCGCAGGTCTTGAATGTGCTCCTCATTCGTCATTGCCCAGAACTTGTACAATTCTCGGGTTCCTTCCTCCTTCTGTCGTCGCTCCTCCTGGGATTCCCATTCGCCTCCGACGTACCTGACCTCCCCGGCCCGGACCTCACCGTCGGAGCATGAGAACCTGTCTCCCTTGGCTGCACCACCTCTGAATGGCGTCCGCCGGATGGCGAGCCTGCAGCCTTCCCAGCTCTGACGCGCCTCTCTCTCTCTCTCCGCTCCTCGCTGTCCTTCAGCTCGGGCGAGATGGTGATTGCTCCCCCCCAAAAAACGTCTAGGGGAGAGACGTCCGCTATGCCACTTATACGGTTTAGCTTTCTGTCATGATTCTGAGGTCGGCGTGAGTGTTTTCGTGGCATATTCGCAGGAGGCAAGATGTAGGTTTCCAAACTCGTCTTTATTGGTATTAAAACACAAAACAAAACCAAAAGCTCCTTTCTCCGAGCACTAGTAAACTTTACTAATTTACTTTGTCAAACATAAACATATTCACTCAACAACACCAATAATATACATAACTAAAGCTAGACACCTGACTGAAGTTCAGTCAGGCTATTTATAATTAACTTCATTACTTTCCTCGGTTCAGGTGAATGCCTACGTCACCTGACCGAGGTGCAACCTGGGACATGCAGTTCCCACTTAGACATAACCAAAACAAACTACAAACACAAACAGTCTTTGGGCGCATTGGCGCCCTCTAGGGGTTAACCCTTACACATGCAAATGCATGTGCAGGAAAGGCTGATTTCTTTTTTGCATGCAAAACCCAGCATTTTCCATTTAGTTTTTTTGTCCAAAAATTGGTGGCTTATATAATATGCTGCATTCTTTTCTGGTATGCAAATATTTTTCTGTAACTTAAAATTTTGTGGTTTAATACTGATGTTTGAAAATAAGAAATTGTTTAAAAATCAGTAGCAAAGTTTGTACTAAAAAACACAGGATGCCTGAGACTTTTGCACTTTTTCTTCTTTAAATGTGTAGGACCTTCCACCAGCTAAGGGCTCAATTCTGCCCATGACTCACTGTTTTATTTGTCTAAAATAGAAACAAAGACACATGTTTTAAACATTTTACATTGACTTCTTACTCAATGAGGGACAATTCTGAGCTCAATTGTTTGCTCAAAAGTTTTACTATTTTTAATTATTTTTTGTTGAGCCTGTTTTTATTTTTTTAATTTTGGGAACATTATGAAGCTAAAATGGTTAACAAATGATTGTATTGCTTTCCGAAGCAGGATAAATCTCCATGATAGTTATTTTGAGGAGTAGTGGTAATGTACTTAGTGTGAGTCTTTTAAGCTGGTTTCATAAGTTTTAGTAGAAGGAGATTACACTGTAAAAACTTCAACTAGATAAATGTTGAATTTATTAATATTGCATTATTTGCACAACTTCTTACAGGTAGCAAATAATTCTAACAGGTAGCATTGGGTAATGAGTTTAGGACTGGAAGCCTTGTCATGGAGCACACAGGCCAGTTTACAGGCTGTGGGAGCTCCAGCAGTGAACTTGCGACTCTCCTCAGTGCGACGATCAAAGATGCCATTCCATTTGCGCCTTTGAAGTCCCGGGCACATAGCAACATGCCTCTCGCATGCTTTTCATATGTGCGGCACTTGTTGATTCTCTGTCACTTTCAAACGGACCAATAGCTGAACAGCTTACAGGTATTTTAAAATAAATAATTAGAGGCTTGTGTGTTTTAGCTTATTGTTATACTGAGGCACCCTGACATTACTGAGGTGAGCTAAGCTTATGTTAGGCTTCATTTTACCGCACTGTACAAGACAGATAAACTTTCATAACCATATCTATCTTTTTTCTCTAATTTGCCCTGACTTTTGCTCAACTACAGCGCCCTCATCCACCCTAGCACACATGGCCGTGCGAGTGCTTAACTAATGAAAGTTTGAGAAAACCCAGAAGTGTATAAAAGTTAACTTACTTCAGTACTTAGTAAGTTAAGGAATATAAAAATGTCCATGTTAGTTTTGGCTTATTTGTATGAAAACCAAATTGAGTATATACCCAGTTAATTTAAACATCACTCCAAACGTAATTGCTTCTGAGAACAGCAAAGTAAGCCCTTGAAAATATTAAACCCTTTTAAATATGAAACAAAACATAGCTTTAACACATCATTAGAATTCCAGAAACAGTATTTTACACACTCTGGTGGTATATAGCCCTATTAATATATGTTATTTTGATCATAACTAGATATCCTGTGAAATTTATCTTTGTCCTTACAAGAATTCTCTTTTTCTCTTTAACCAGAGCTCTGCTGTGGAGGATTGGAGTCAGAAAGGTAATGGTTGTGCTTTTGGAGCAACTGGGAGAGCATGAACAAGGTATTGAAGTTGTAGTAGTCCTTGAGGGCCTGGGTGTCTATTCAGCAGCTTTAGGAGTGATGTTTGGTCAGGTGTGTGCTCTAAACATTGAATTCCAAAAGGACTGGACGTACACCTATGAAGCCATCTGAACAATTATTATTGGACTTGGAGAGACATTCTAAATTGATGTTTCAATTCATGTTGTAAAACAAACTCTTTGCCATAGATTTTTTTTGTGTCTAACACACTGAAAAAAAAGTCTTCAAAATTGCTAGTTTTTAAAATATTATATTATAATAGAATATTATATATTATAATAGCTATAATATTGTAATATAAAAGTCGACTTAATATCAATTAAACAGTAATGTGAAATACTTAATGTGTTTGGCTAGCAACTTTCTCTAAAAATTTAGTAAACTTAAAACAGCTGTGATGTACTGTTTTTTACAGCATATGTAAGGCTGCCTTTTCCTCTTATCATTATACTGAGACATATAACATTACTGTATACTGAGACAAGGGGACTGTAGTCCTTGAGGGCACGGGTGACTATGCAAAAGCTTTAGGAGTGATGTTTGGTCAGGTCTGTGCTCTAAACATTGAATTCCTAAAGGACTGAACGTACACCTATGAAGCCAATCAAATTATTATTGGACTTGGAAAGACTCCCCTCAGATTTACATGTTGAGAAATCATGTTGCCATGGACTATTTTTTTTGTGTCTGACACAGTCTTCAAAAGTGAAAAATCGTTTTTAAAATGGTTATGATATCGTAATGTAGAAGAATCAGCAAGAGACAAATAAGCATCTGGTGTTATCCAGGTTTTTTTTCCTAACCTTTAAGCAAAATAGAACCTGTATTATTTTAGTTTCTCTAAAAGTTAAGTAAACATAAAAAAGCTGTGCAACTTGTTACTAATTTTTTTATGTTGAGGACTCACCATATTAACAATTATTCCAATTTAAATTAGTTAATTTTTAGTTAATTTCACGGCTGTCTTAGTACTATATTTTGTGATGTGTTGAACATACCCACCCATGTGATAGAATTCTAACACATTAAGTGGAAAATATTAACAAACTTTTGAATTTGCCTTTCAGGCAGCACTACACACTTAGAGCAGAGCTATAATAGAAAATCAATTACCATCTCCAATCATTTAAACTAAAGAAGTCAACAGCAATCTTGTATGAAAATGTCCTAAGTGATGTAGGTAAATGTACAGTGGGTTCATTAAGTCTCTCTGCAGCGTGCACGTGGAGTAGTAGTGCGTTGATGCACTCTTGTTTGTTGCCACCAGTCTTTTGTATGAGGAGTCCTATTCATATCAGCTATGTTTTTTGTGTGAAAATTTTGACCATCAAAGAAGATGTTTTTCTAGTGGAGCACATTCTTAAAGCTGGCAATAAATACATGGATTTGTTTGTGGAAAAGTTCAAGCAGCTTTTCCGAAGATAAGAATACCACTGTGATACTGTGCAAGATTTAATAAATTAATACATAAGTGAGAATAATAATGAGTTTAATTAAATGAATATTTTCCCATAATCTACTCCACACGGCAACTGCGGAGGGACTTTTTGAATGCACGTTACATACAGTACAGTTGTTCTCATTAACAATGTGGGCAATTATTCATAAGATTAGTAATCTTTTTAATGTTAATAATCTTTCTTATGTTAATCTGTTTAAGCTGTCAGGTCTGCATCTATGTCTCTTATAGTAGAACTGTCTTTAATAACAGAAAACTGCAGCCTTTTAATAACAGAAAAGTCCAACCTCTCTTGTTTGCTGTCTCCTTCCTACCTTTACAAGGACACAGATTTGTTCCATCAGTCATCTTCTCTCAGATTAATTTATTATTTTTTTTTAAAACAGCATGCTTGTCTTTTATTTGCCATTCTTCTTATTATAAAATTAAGCAAGGAAGTACGTTTATCTAATTTCAGGTGATTGCAAAGGGACATTGATATTGCACTCTCTGCATAATTAGAAAAGAGAAAGAAAGGACACAAGGCTTAAGCTCAGCTTAAGTATCAAGTATTTGCTATAAATAAAATCTTTAATTGCTTTGAAGAGTAAAAGACAATAATTTATGGCAAATTACCTCCAAGACTCTTTAACACAGACAAGGAATCAAGGATGTGAATGATAAAAGTGGAAAAAAGAAGGTGGTGAAATAGTGAAGCAAATTCATTATTTCAGTTGATCTGCCGCTCTGAACAGTGTGCCATTTTATTCAATAAAAAGGAACAATGACAGACCAACGCAGCAAGGCTGATACGGTATTGTGTAAAGCTGAGTGCATGCGTTAAGACTTTCAAAATCTTGGCAATTGCTGGTCAGTTCATACTATATGACTTGAATCACATTGACACTCGTTTGGATATAAACAAGAAAATGAGAGAAAATAAATAAGAGAAAATGTAGTAGAAATGTTGGTTGGCGAAATGCAGACAGTGTGTTTTGAAATGTGATAGCTATTTTGATTTCTGGCAGGAAACATACTGTATAGTGTCCATTTCTTATGATGATAACAGCCATTTTAGTATAACACGTCAAAAGATTTCTTATAAAAAGCAATATTATTGTCGTTACATTTTGCACTTCTTCTGACACAAACAGATACATGATAATATGGATTCAGTGATATGCCATGCATGGCAGCAGATGAAGGAATTTCAATTAAGGAATTTCATTGGCTGTTACTAAAGAAATAAATCATGCATAAAAAAAAATAATTGGAGCCCTAGCAATTGTTCGCAGGCTGACTAAGCAGCAATGCTGAACTGTTCACACTACACACATGGTTGCAATGAAAGCATGCAGTAAAGAATTCCCAAGCTGTCTTCACTAGGTGCCAATAAACATGGGGTTAAAATCTTAGTTTACAGCACATATACAGTGCATTTGTGTAACTCAGGCATTCACATCCCTGTCCTAACTAACAGGACATTTCTATCCAAAAACCTGTTTGCCATGGTTTGAGCAAAAAATGTGCAAGATAATAGACATTTGACAACTTAAGAGACCAGATGATTTTTCCCTCCTAATCTCAGATGTCTAATTTGGGAAACCCGTGTCCACGTTTGCCTCAGATTTCTGTTCGTGGTTGATAGGACTGAAACCTGAAGTCATCTTCTGCTGTTGAGCCCATCCACCTCAAATACAAACTTTATGTGTTTTGTACTTGTTGAATTGCTTTTATTATTGATTTTTTATTAATTGCTTTTCTGCTCTACATGGTTGTGAAGAGGTTATTTGAGGTACTATATGTCTCCTGGCAGCTTAAAACAATCTCGCCATTTTTTTCTGACCTCTCTTACCAACAAGGACTTTCCACCCACAGAACTATAGCTCATTCAATGGTTGTTTCCCCCCACATCATTCTGTGCAAACCCTAAAGATAGTTATGTATGAATTTCAAAAGGAGATTAGAAGATTCTGAAATGCTCTGGCACCAACAACCAATCCATGATCAAAGTCACAGAGATCATACTTTTTTTTGTTTGTTTGTTTAGCCCCTTTTGTTTAGCGTAAGCATTTATTGGAGCTCTTGATTTAAGTAATAAGGGGTTTTCCTAAGGCTACACAGCTGTTTAGAATCAGTACCTTGAGTTTTTTCACATTGTGCTTGTGGAAATGATCTTACTTTCACAGCAATGACACAAAAAAACCATGATCCCTGATCGTAATCTTTCAAATATCACCATAGGATATCACTGCATCAGTTAGGGTTTTAAAAAATAGTTACCAGCTGAATAATATTAATCACTGAGCTTATCACTGATACATGTAAGAGCTTATCCAATGGAAGGCTCTTACATGTATCATTTTGTCATCTTGTTGGCACATTTGCATGTTTACTTTATGTTGTCTTTTTTGTATAAAACTTAGTTTTCTAGTTTCTAGTTATATCGTTTTTAAATTGTTTTATGTTAATCTGTTTTGTCTCAGCTAGTCAACTAATTAGGTTTATTAGCTAGCTAGTTAGTTTTTGTTAATTTATGTTGTATGCATCCTTTATAAAATCCCTTTTATGAGTCAAGTTGAAAGACAATCTACCACCCACCTAAAGTTTTTAGTTGTGGAAATATCCTTCATTCATTGCATGCATTCACTGTTCACTTTCTCCTTCTCTTATTCTGTACCTTATTTTTTCTCATTTCTTCCACTATGTCCCATCTGTTTCCTCCTGTTATTTCTACTCATTGACTTTTTTCCTCATTCCTTTCTCGGTTCTGCGGAGCTGTTGGATTAGCAACCAAAGCTAATGAAATGTAATTACAGGGTTTGTCGATAAAGATTGATCCTCAGCGTGACTGTGTGTGTGTGTGTGTGTGTGTGTGTGTTTGTGTGTGTGTGTAGCAGGTAGAGGAGTTTATAGGCCTTATTTCCTACAGTTAGTTCATCAAGATTGCTGATAGCATTGACCCTCTGGCTGAGGGATCAGGTAGACCTGTCCAACTCTTATCAAATCAGTCAGATTACAAACACAAGCACAAACACACACACACGCTCTCTGTGTGTGATAGATAGATGGAGTTAGAAAGAACAAAACAAAAAAAGTCTAGATACAACAAATAGTGTGTGAAAAGAGATCGAGAAAGAGGGAGAGCGAGATTTTACAGCCCTGTGTGAACTTAAACAGGTTTTCTCCCATGCCGATCTCATCCCGTCTCTCTCAGTGTGAAGTGAAAGGAGTGTTTTTCTGTCTGAGCTGGAGGTTAAACACGCCTCTTCACTGATAACATTTCTTCAACATTCCTCTATAAATCTCCTGCTGAGAGACAAACGTTCTATCAACGTTTCTCTACTGGACTCAAGCAGAGCAGATAAACGCTGACGCAACGTCACAATCAGCATCTCCAGAGGAACCGTTTCACTTTCCTAAGCCTTTTTCCCCAAACACAGTGACAAAGAATTATGGCCACACATAGACCATTTTTCTGTACCCTTGACCAGTTACATTTCTACTGTATATAAAAGAATGCTTGTGCAGTGGAATGTGTGTGTGTGTGTGTGTGTGTGTGTGTGTGTGTGTGTGTGTGTGTAAGTGAGTCAGTGAGTGTTCAAGCTAAAAGCTTTCCAATTAAGTGTTGCTCCACAGGCCTATGTTGGGCCTATATGCACCTTGTCTCCATGGCAACTGCAAGGTAGATTTCTTGGTGGTGATTACAGAACTTACATGCTCTTTATATTTTTCTGATTTTTTCACTAAAAATCCATATTTTCTTTGTTTGTTTTACATTGTGCTTTGATCTTTCTCTTTGTTTCTCTTTCTATCTTTCATCTTTTAAAATAATTCAATCTATGTTACTCTGTTCTATATTTCTCTTTTCATTTCCATTTATGTCTCAGTATGGCTCACTTTTATTTTTATATTGTTCCTACCACTCCTGTATTTTCATTTTCCAATGTTTTACATTTATCTTTTTCATTATGTGATGCGGAGAAATCTGTTAACCCTGTAGATAATGGACATCAATATAGTTTGCTAAGATTAGATTAGATTAGATTAGATTAGATTAGATTAGATTCAACTTTGTCATTGTGCAAAGTGCACAAAGTGCATGTACAGATCCAATGAAGTGCAGTTTTTTTCTGATTTTTAAGGATTTTGAACATTATGTTTGGAGATAGATCTAGTTTATAAAACAAAGTGATTTCTGATATTACTTCATTCATTATACAGTATTATATCTATGTTAGAATGTATGATTTCATATTAACATTATGAAATAAATGTGGTTGGAAAAAATAATGAATGATCATGATTGGGTTGCTTCATGATTGGTATCATGATCATGATAGGTAAATGCACTTGCCAGCAATATGCACTTTCACACTCACACAATGTATGTCGGCACGTGTAGGTGAGTTTAATCAGAAAAACGGCATCAATTTGCTAGGGAGCATAAAGACTGTATTTTGAAGCAATGAAAACTGTCATGTGGTCTGAGTTCAGATTTGCCCTGTTCCAGAAAGATGGGTACATCAGGGTGAGAAGGAGATGAAGTGATGCACCCATCATGCACTGGCCACTGTACAAGCCTCTGGTGGCAGTGTTACTGTATGATCTGGGGTTGCTTCAGTTGGTCAGGTGTAGGCTTAACAACAAAATGAAGTCAGCTGATGAACTGAATATACGTTGTGACTGGGATATCACATATATGCATTTTTTTCCTTCTCTAATCTTGCTGTCTTTCTTTCACTGCTTCTATCTCATTTTCCCATTCCTTTTTTCTCCTCCATTTCTTACTTTCACATCCCTCTTCCATACTCCTCCCAAGTCTCATTAGAGCAGACCATATTGTCTCACTGTGCACAAATCAATGGCTGCAATTAGTTGCCTTTATTAGCGTTATTGTTCCCACATGCTACAGCTCACTGATCTATATTTAATGCACCACCATTTCTCTATCCCCCCCCCCCCCCTCTCTCTGTTCACACACACAGACACACAGACACACACACACACATTTTGA
>JAQKPX010000004.1:15806527-15816691 GCA_030068255.1 Clarias angolensis | reverse complement strand
CCGAGCAGGTTTAAGCTTACGGACATGTTGCTATGACAGCAAATGCGAGATGCGCATCGAAGAACGAAACAATCCAAGATCAGGACAAACCCACAACAATCAAATCCAGCTAACTGAGTTAGCGACGTACGAAGAACGGACGCATGCAAAGTAGGCCAATTGTTGACATATTGTACATGGTGTGTGAATGAGTGTTTCTGCATGTGTGCCCTGTGATGGACTAGCACCCATCCAGTGTGTACCCCTCATGCCTTTTTTTAAGTACCTGTACTTTACTTCAAACTTTTAAAACATGATATAATGTAACAAGCATACGGCTAAAACATAAGAAGTGTCTCACCAAGTGAAAAAGTGAATTTTCAGACAGGATCATTTAACACAATGTTTCATAACACTTAATGCTTTTTTTCTCTTGATCCATGCTTCTTTTTAGGTAAATAAGCATACAAATTTATATTTTTATGCAGGGAAAAAAAACCAAGTTCCTTTTTGTGTAGTGTCAGTAACGTCAAGTCTTACATTGATGTTAATTGTCATTCCGATGAAACTTGGCCAATTTATATTTCACATGAAAAGACATAAACCAGAAAAAAATCTATTATTCTAAAATGTTGCAAGATAATGCAACATGAATTTGACATGTATAACACTGAAAAATGGCCATTTTGGGGCCATATATAAAATCATCTCTCCAAAACGGCTGAAGTTAGCAACTTAAAATTTTTAGAGAAGCAAGATTGGTCACTTCCATGTTGCATAAAGTTTAGAAGTAGCTTCTTTGACACACACACATTTTCTGTTATATGTATAACAATAAAAAATAACAATACTGTTAGGTCAATGGCCGATAGGTCATCGAGGTCTCCCAAAGCATGTTAGACCAGCTGAAATTCCCCTTAAATAATGTATTAATTTAATTTAAAATTCTCTCTGTTTCACTGTCAGAAAGGCAGCAGTTAGCCATTAGCATTTAGCATTACATGCATACCATTAGCATTTATGTAAGCAGATTCCTTTTGAACCACATCTCATTACCAACAAGCCAAACCACACACTGACACGCATATAATATAAATAATAATATTAATAATAATAATAATTCCAAAAAGTAATTTTAAAAAATGTTAACAGTAATACAACAAGGCAATATAATACAATACAACAATTATCCACTCAGCATATAATTGGAAAGATTGACACCATAAATTGCCAAAGGTAAAGAGAGTTTGGGTCTTTCTTTGAGCAGACTTCCAAGTTTTTATTTAAAAATGTGAGGAGAAGTAGTGCCCCTTGACAAAATACATTGTAATTAGTTTATGTACACAGTCTTGTTTTATTGCAACATTTACAGTACAAAAGCAACATGATAAGACATCTGAGGACATTAACTTCCTCAGTAATGCTTAAGAAATTAAAAACTTAATTCTTACATTTTAACTTGTTTAAATGAAAGTGGGCAGCACTAAGTGGTGTAGTGGTTAACACTGTGGCCTTACACTTCCAGGGTCTGGGTTCGATTCCCAGCCAGGTTCAACTCCTGTCTCAGTGTGCATGGAGTTTGCATGTTCTCCTCCCCGTGCTTGGTGGGTTTCCTCCAGGTACTCCGGTTTCCTCCCACAGTCCAAAGACATGCAGGTTAGTCTAATTGGTGTTCGAAATTTGTCCGTAGTGTGTAAATGTGTGTGTGCCCTGTGATGGATTGGCACCCAGTTCAGGGTGTACCCTGCCTTGTGCCATAAGTCTCCTGGTATAGGCTTCAGGCCACCAGCGACCCTGAAAACAGCGATATAAAATATAAATAAAGCAGTATACAAGATGAGTGAGTGAGTAAATGCAAATGAAACAATCTACACCTCATTACCAAGACAATATTGTACGTGTAAACCTAATTGAGCTTCTGAAAAGCTTTCAAATTCACAGTAGGTGAAAAAGCAAAAGTTGACTCAGATCTACTGTTCATCTCTATTGTTGCTTGTGAGATTCTTTATTTGGAAAATAAAAAAACAGAGGTCAGTTTTGCTATATGCAGTGCAAAAACTTTCAAAACTGACCAGAATGTAGAACCTGATAATTCCAAGGGAACAAAGTGGGTAAGAGGGGAGGTGGGGGCAACAGAGTTGGGAGGTGGATGGAGGGCCGGATGGCTCCCCGACCTGAGACAGATTTTGTGGGCAGTTTGAGGGTGTGGGCAAGTGCCATTCTATGGAGGGAGCAACAATCAGGTGAATGTGAAAGAATGCACACCTGATGAGACTGCGTCTAATTAGCATTTGTCTGTTGCACTAAGCCATGAAGCAATAAGGAATGAGCAGAGCAAGTGGGCCAGAGGGGAAGTTCACTCTGAAATGTAAAGTAGCTGAAAAACAACCTATAAATTCACAAGCGCTAATAAGAAAATAAAAATCAACTCACAACTGTCTCCTTACCTTCCCCACCAGGTTCATGTTACAATCTCCTTAATCTTGGAAAGGTGCTGCCAGTATTTGTTCCAGTTTAGTAGGTAGATCAATTATTCTATATACTGTAGGATTTTTTTGAAGCACAAGGTTTCTTAGCCCCTTTTTCTCACTTCACGTAGCATACTATAATCAAACTGGGATATTTCACTATATGTAATGTTCCACTTGTTTGTGTTTGCTATGTCACTAATTGATTTCCTAGTTTAAAATGGTTACTACACTAATATTAGTGACATCATCAGGCAAAAGTTACTTTTCAGAAATATTAATTAAAATGTGGAAGCTTGTTAGATGAAGATGAAAAGAAAGTAAAACTTTAAATTTTACTGGAAAAATGTTATGTACAAATTATTGTGACCTAACTAGACAACGGCCTATCATTGAGTGTAGCTTCTTCGGAATCTATGTTACATATTGTTTAATTTCCAACATGTCCATATTGTGTTTAAAATGACACTCAATATTAATTTATGGCTTATAGAACTGTAATTTTAAGGTAATATCACACTCACAATCATATGGTTTTAACAATATTGTATATAACCACACTTATGCTTATGATATCGATTATGAGCCCCCGAATCAATTCCTGAAATCTAAAAATTGCAACTCAAGAACAAAAACTGTGATTTCTCTAAAGAACAATGGTGAGATGATAGCACATTGTGGAAATGAGAAAATGAGGTGCGATTAATCAGATTTTTCTTTTCACTGGAAAGGAGAGACCATGGGATAGATAAGAAGCAGAGATAGAGAAAAAGGAAAGAGAGAAAGAGCGAGTATGCAGGAGAAAGGGAGGGGGAGGATAAGAAGCAAGGAAGATTTCCTATTCCGTCAGACGGCTCGTAGCTCATTCATTATTTTGTGGAAGCAATTACCGCAGCCACCTGCTTTATCTATGGCAGTCATTGTTTCCAGAGCTGTCTGAGCCTTCCTCCCCTTCCTCTCTATCTCCCTCCTCACTCTGTCTTTCTCTTTCTCTCATTTTCTCTCTGTCTTCTACCTCTCTGCCTTTCTCTGTCCCCATCCCTTTTTAAGTCTTCTATCACTTATTTTCTACTTTAACTTATTTTATTTCTCATTGTGTATTTATCTATCTATCTATCTATACACATATGTCTTTCAATATTGGTTGCTCTAAGTATGCAGCTTAGCAATTGCTGATTAAAGAAATCCATTTTTGTGCCTTAATAATAAACAGATCACACATAGATACAAAGTGTCTCTCCTAATGAGGTCAGGGAAGCCATTCCCCTGTGTGTGTGTGTGTCTGTGTCTGTTAAGGAGAAAGAAAGAGAGAGGCTGCAATGCCACGTTATTTATAGGGTAGTATTCAGTAATCAGCCTGTAGTGAATCTACCCACTTATAATGGAAAAGCCAGAAAAGCAGAAGCACTCATCATCATTATGTTAACATTATAGCAGCTAAATCAATTACAACCAGCTGCCAAGTGCAGCGAGAGTCCTTCCAATCAGCTGTGAATGACGGAGGAGGTCTTTTGAACGTTTCTATTAATCATATTTTGAGAGAAAAGGCAATTATGAAAAAAAATGTTTTATTTAACAGTTTTATTTCGTTATCTTTACTTTGGTTTTCGTTTAGCTTTTGTATAGTCATATAATATTTAAAAAGTATAGAAAGATGGCCTTTACTCTTCAGTATCCCCATGGGTACCCACAATCAAAGTCAACCTGCATGGGACCTCCGTCACTGCCCTTTTAGAGACCAGCTAGTATGGACTCTTTAACTCACCCACCACTCTCCCTTGGGCTCTCCAGCCCAGTGGGACACTCTCCCTCAATTTACTCCACAGAGACATGCCTCCTGCATGGAGGTGAAAGTCATAAACTGGAATGCAAATTGGCTCATAAAAATAGGTTTGGTTTCACAATTACCGGTTCCTCTTTTGGAAGTGGAGACCAAACAGAGAACCACAAGCCCCACTACAACAGTCTGGCTCCAGAAGATGAGAAGGACAGCACTGATACTGATCCAGCTGATTACTCTTGGCCAATCGCTCATCATATGACTGTCCCCTAGACTAAAAGGACAGCTCAGTTACAACCCTAATGTTTGGATCTAATGAAAGCCATGTAAGTATGAACTGTTGTAATATGGAACATGCTGATGTTTGCCTTATTGTAGGAATTTCTAAGATTGTTTTGCCCATGATTGTTTGGCCCCATTTCTTAAACAAAGTCTGCAAATGAACAAGAAAATAATGTGATAATTCCTACAGAAATAGAGAATCTCATCTGAGGCAGATATTTAAATTGTGTGAACATGTGTTTATATATTTAGAACTTTCTGTAATTAAAAAGATTAAAAGAAAGCAAGAAGAAGTAAAGATTAAAAGCTAAAAATTCTATTAAACAGATCTCCAGTCCAACAGATAAAAAACTGCAATCTTAGAATAAGATATTAGTTGCCTCACCAAGACAAGAAATAGTAATCATTTGCTATTACATTGAATTACATCAAATTTAATGTTTAATTTACATCAAATTAGGTGAATCCATCCATATATGGTAGAACTGCAGAGGAGATGTCAAGGTTTTCCCCTGGGTGTTCTGGTTCCTGGTTTTTAAATTGACACTGTCTTTGTTTCCCAGCATGCATTTCATGAGTTGCATGGTCCTGATTACATTCAACTGCACCTTGTTATGTTCTTATTAGTCTGCCTATTTAAAGTCTAGTTTTTTTTTTTTTTTAGTTTAATCATTGTCGTTTGTCTATTACCTTCACTGTTCTTCTCTTGTTTAGTTCACTGTTGGTTATTCTGCCTTTTGTAGTATATTTAGTGATTGTTGATGTTCCTGTTTGTTTTTATAAATTTAACGATTAAAGAACCATTTGCACTTTTATCCCGCCTAAACCACCTTTCGCAAAAGTGAGAATTACCCACAAGAACTAGAGAAAATCTCTAGTATACAAAATGTACCAAATGTAAAAGATTAATTTTTACGCTAAAGATGGGCAACATTTACTCACAATTAGCCTTCTTTAGCATTTAGTTGTGTCTGACAAAACATGGCATTAACCATTCAGGAATGACACATTTTTATACACATTTTCATACACATACCAGTTTTGAGGATCATAAATAATGAAAAAACTAACAAAATTGCAAACATATGGATTGCCTTTAATACTTGAAAGAAAATCCAAAAATAGAACCTATTAATCTGGTCAAATGCTGATATTCCTCCCTTTAGATGCTTTGTAAGGCCTTACTGTATCTGCCTTCAGCAACTGCTTTTTTTTTTTTTTTTGTCTTTCCGTCTTCAGTCTTGTCTTGAAATACGCAAAGAGCATGCTCTATTGGGCGGAGAGCAGGTGACTGGCTTGGCCATTGAAGAATATCCCATTCCTGTGCCTTGAGTAGCTTTCACTGTATGTTTTGGGTCAATATTTCATTAGCAATATAAGCATCCTAGCATCCTATTGTATTTGCAGCATTTGTATACATCTGAGCAGAGAGTATAGCCCTACATTATACACTTCAGAATTTGTCCTGCTACTTTTATCAGTGGTCAGGTCACCAATAAACACCAGTGACCCAGTTCCATTGGCAGCCAAGCTTATGCCATAGCACTGCCTGCACCATGTTTGACAGCTGATGTGGTATGCTTTGGATCATGAGTTGTTGCATTCTTTCTCCATACTTTTCGTTCCCATCATTCTAGTACAATTTAATTTTGATTTCATCAGTCCAAAGCATCAACCAAACTCTAACTCTAAAGTCTGGACTTTCTGCTCTTGGACATTACCAGTGGTTTGCACCTTGTTATGAAGCCTCTGTATTTACTTCATAAAGCCGTCTCTTGACTGTAGACTCAATGATATGTCAACCTCCTCAAGAGTGTTCTTGACCCATCCAGATGTTGTGAAAAGGTTCTTTTTCAACGTGGACAGTATTCTGCAGTCATATACTTCTGTTGTCTTTCTTGGTCTTCCAGTCCATTTGCTTTTGCTGAGCTTGCCAGATATTTCTTTATTTTTAAGAATGTTCCAAACTATTGTATATGCCACTTCCAATGTTTTTTGCTATCTCTCTAATGACTTCTTCATTTGCATAGACACCTCATTTGAGAGTTTGAGTGAACAGCTATCAAATGCAAATGTAACACTCAAAACCACCTCCAGGTCTTTTACCTGCTTTAGTAGTCATTGAGTAATCAGGGAACAGGCTGTCCATGCAACTGCTTGTCAGCCATTTGTTCCATTATTTATGACCCCAAAATAGCTATAATTCCTAAATGGTTAATGCCATTTTTTTTGTCAATCCCCTTAAATTAAAGCTTATTTCACTCACATCTTGAGTGGCTCATTTCAAATTAAATGTGAAAAAGTTATGGGCCTGACTGACTGAATGGGTTAAATGAGTTTTGTTCCCAACTGTTTACGGTCTCCATTGTCTGATTGGCTGGGAAAATGTTCATCACCAAAGGGGCATTCCCGAGCACTCTATTTAAAACTGCATACACTGAAATGGAATGAGTTAGAAAGGAGTGAAACAGAAAGAAAATCAAACATAAAATAGAATTCAGAGTCTGAGTTGTATTTCACCTGGAAACTTAACAGGCACATTTTGGAAACCTCTAATACTTATATTAACTTATTTAAAAAGGAGTATAATTAGGGAGCTTTTAAGTGTAGAGTAGAATTCCACATTAAAAGCTGTAAAGGCTTTTTCCACTTCTTAGGGCAGTTCACTAGTGGTCAGCCTAAAGAGCTAATTAAAAGTTAACTTAAAAAATGCAGTGTTTATCATAGGGCCAAGCAACTGTTTAAACAGCAATTTGGGAACAGTTATGAAATTGCCATTGCTTACATGAACAGTCTTGAACACCCATCAAGTCAATAGATGAGGAGGTTTTAAATGCATTGTGACTCTTCATAGCAGCATGTAACAACAGCAGTCCAGTTATATGGAAGAACTGGATAATGTTGCCAACTTGAAGGCCATCATAGCAAAGTTTTATGAAAGTGGGAGAGTATGGATGTGTGGCTTGAAGGAATAATATGACAAAAGGATCAAGTTTAAAGATCTGGGTGAACTCTTTAATAAACAAGCCCTCACATAGTATATAATATTTAAAAAATGGCAGTTGATAAAGGAACCACAATAAAACAAACTCATCACAAAGTGCAGAAAAGAGGTGGAATCAAGTCATTTATCACAAGTGCTATGCACTTACAAGAAGAAAGGAACAGTGCACAGTACAGCTCACACTAACACTGTGACATCTATTGCAAAGAAATGTCAGTTTTGTAAAGGAGAACACAGCCAGAAGTCAAATATATAAATCAAAAGGGAACCCACATATAAAGAGATGTTGAAATTTTGAAAGCTGCACCATGTTCCCTTTCAAAAGCTACACTCGATGCTGCGTGAAAACACTATTGGAACATCTCTTTTCTACCGGTTGTGAAAGCATGTGTGTATCAAACGCGCCAAAGTTTGGCTTATATAACCTATATGACTTCATCTGATGAGGTGCACCTGCAGGTTATAAATAGGAGTGAACTGGAAACATCCTCAGGTCTTTTTGTCTTCAAGGACCGCATTGTGTTTGCGTGTGTGTGTAAGCGAATATACAAACAAAAGAAAGAAAGTGTTAGATAACTCACCAATATGGCAGAGTTCAATAGGAGATGGATTATTCTTTCGGAAGGTGATCTCCACACTTTCTGTTTTGAGTGCTCGCGCGCGGCTCGCCTTCTTTAAAACGAAACCGCGAGCCACGGTGCATTCATGTGGCAGACGCGCATGAGAAGGAATTCCCCCTTTCTCTCGTGCTCTCGCCGGATCAGGAAGCTTTAGCGTTCATTTCTCAAGTGTGCTCCGGCGCTTCTTGTGAATGGGCAGAAGAGACTTCCTCTCTTGCTTCCGCGGAAGTAGTAAAAAAAAAAAAAAGTGCCGTCGAACAATTACACCTTGACTGGCCGCAGGAGCGAAAAAAAATAATCCCCCAAGCGCTCAAAGTTAGACAACAGGTTTCTGTCAGGTGGCCGGGGGAGGGGCCTCAACGACGGTTCCTCCCCTTCTTCGTGAAGCGCTAAAGGAGAGTGTGGCAAGCCGAGCACCCCCCAGTAGAGATTGGGGCGGGACTCTCTGTACTTTGCAGTCTGCCTCAAAGAGGCTGGACCTGAGAAGCATCATCTCCTCTAAAAAGATGTCCTGAGGCTTATGTGCCCATGACCACGGGGGTGTCTCTCCCCGGGAGGGGCGTGTAAAAATTCCAATAAGGAATAAGCACTCCTCCCTGGCACCCTCTGCAGCGGTCTCCAGCAAAATGTTAGGTGCTCGGTTCCTTCCTGCCATGTTTCAGGATGCCGAACACCTTTGTGACAATCGACCTGAAGGATGCATATTTTCATATAGAAATATTGCCACAACACAGGAAGTTTCTGAGGTTCACTTTCGGGGGCTAAGCTTACCAGTATCGGGTCCTTCCAATTGGCCTAGCCCTGTCACCCCGCACATATATAAAATACACGGATGTAGCTCTGGCTCTATGATTCCAGGGCATCCGTATTCTGAATTATATAGAGGACTGGCTGATCCTGGCTCAGTCTTAGCAGCTAGCCCTTCGACATCGAGATGTCATCCTAGCTCACCTCCATTCTTTAGGAATGAGACTCAGCGCCGGGAGAGGCGTTCTCTTTCCTGCTCAGAGGACAACGTATTTGGGTGTCATATGGAATTCGATCGCAATGCAGGCATAGCTGTCTCCTGCGCATGTCAAATCCATTCTCAATACCCTAAAGGAAATCAGACTAGGCCAGAAAGTGATTGATCATTACTTTCAGAGTGTTTTAACTCTCATGGCAGCTGCGTCCACAGTGATACCCTTGGGCCTTCTGTACATGAGATCAGTTGTGGCTAAGCGCCAGGTGATTTTATCCAAGGGCCAATCCCCAGAGGCAAATAAGGGTTACGCGCCAGGGTCTTCGTACCCTTTCTATGTGGTTCAGACCCTGGTTTCTGACTTTGGGTCCCACTCTAGGTCTGCCTTGTCGTCGCAAGATGCTAACGACAGACGCTTTCCTCACGTGCTGGGGTGCAGTCTTAGATGGCCGTCCAGCCCAAGGAGAGGTCATCTTCTCACGTGGCACATAAATTGGCTCTAAAAGATGACTCTATTTCTGGCCCTGAAATACTTTCTCCAGCAGTTGTGAGGCTACCATGTCCTAGTGCGGGGGGACAACACTAGGGTAGTCTCGTACATAAATCGCCAAGGCGGACTGCGCTCACGCCGCTTGAACAACTAGCACATCAGTTTCTGCTTTGGGTATAGGACAAGCTCCTGTTCCTCAGGGCAATTTACATTCCGGGTCATATGAATGTGGGAGCAGACTTGCTGTCCAGACAAGCTGTGACACATGGGGAATGGAAACTCCACCCTGAAGTAGTCAGTCAGATCTGGGAGAGATTTTATGTAGCAGAGGTGGACCTCTGTGCCTCGCAAGAAACAGCACAATCCCTTCACAATGTCCCCTTTACTACTCTCTGACTCCTCCAGCTCCCCTGGGTCTGGACGCAATGGCCCATACATGGCCCAGATTACATCTTTATGCATTTCCTCCGATAGCTCTGCTCCCGGGAGTCCTGGTGAAGGTTCGTCAACAGGGTTTGCGCCTCTTATTGATAGCGCCCCGTTGGCCGACCAGAGTGTGGTTCTCGGATCTAATATCTCT
>JAQKPX010000004.1:15765571-15775889 GCA_030068255.1 Clarias angolensis | reverse complement strand
TAGTAGTAATGTTTAATCACCTGATAAATGGATATTTACAGGCGATTATTAAAAGTTTAATTTTTATTTTGTTTGTGCCCACCCCCCTAAAATTTGCACCAGCCGCCACTGATGGTATGGTACTTGTATTATAAATTTTTTGTATTTTTATTTATTATAATTTTTTTGTATTTTTAAGGCAAAGGCAATAGTGACAACTGAGTTAAATACCTGCAATATCTCATGAAATCCTTCAATTAACTTTAAAATGTGTGCGAAGCAGTGCCGTTTTCACATATTTTACATACAGATTTTACATATATATTTATGTGATTATAAATTTGTGATTGGCTGTCAATAGATTTAAAATAGAAGTGGTTTCTGCTCTTTTGTTTCAGGATAGTTGAATCAAATATAAATATAAGGTTTGATGGCAGGCTTCTTGCACACACATTACAAACACACCGTGCCCAGTGCTACAAGTGCCGTGTGCCTAACAAGGGAGCAGGCCAACATAACTCACCAGGACTGGAAGATCATCAAAGGATGCCATCTCTGACCAACAAGCAGCCCATAAAAGGGCCTCTTGCCCTTGGTGGGTAGAGATTTTCTGTGCGTTTTTTCATATGTGTCTCCTGTCTCCACAGACTCTGCTACGTCTGAGTGAAACTTGCCAAGATGAAAGCTGTCGGACTCCCGTTCCCTTCTCAACGCCGACCAGCCCAGAGGTGCCCCTCCCTGACCCATGCCATGATGCACAACACCTATTCACCAGCTCACACCGTATGATGACATTGAGCCGTATCTGCACACATTTGAAAGAATGTTGGAGCAGGAGGGCTGGCCACGGGAAGAATAGAGTAGGATTCTCATTCCACTGCTGTTGGAGGAGCCACAACGTATCTACTTTTCATTATTGGGCAATGAGGCGAAGAATTATGACCTGCTCAAAGCTGAGATCCTCACCCGCTGCAGACTTCCCAGAGTGCAAGCTGCACTTCAGTTTTACATATGGGGATATGAACCACATGTTGCACCAAGGGTGCAGTTGGACCGGCTAACATTGCAGTAAGGTGACTTCAGAAGGAAGTCATCATCCGAGGTGGTATGCTTTTATTGGGCCAGGAAAAGACGAGCTTTCCCAGAAAATTTTTGCAAAAACTTTACTATTCACCTCAGACTCAGTCACCTCATGCACCACAATATTAAAACGCTGTCCGAAGCGATAATTCATCAGCCCCCTCATCAAGCCCTGGAAGCCCGCCACCACACCATAAATGCTGAGGTGGACAGCATGTTACGGCATGGCACCATTGAGGAGTCAATGAGCCCCTGGTCTAGCCCCAAAGTGACCGTGCCCAAGCCTGATGGATCGATCAGGCTCTGTAATGACTTCTGCAGTTTAAATGCCATCTCCACTTTCAAAGCAAACCCACTTCCATGTGTAGATGATCTTGTGGACCAACTTGAAAAGACCCGTTTCATCTCCAACCTCAACCTGACTAAAGACTATTGGCAGGTTGTGATAATGCCAGAAGTGAAAGAGAAAACTGCTTTTACCACCAACCAGGGCCATTGGCAGTACTGGGTACTGGCATTCGGGGTCCATGGTGACCCAGCTACCTACAACACCTAATGGACCTAATGGCTTTTCTGAATAGATGAGTTAAGTTGTGTAGAATAGAAGTTGTGTGTTTCAGCAGAGTGTGTGTAATTATGTATGCTGCAAATATTTTTTATGTATTGTTGATCATAATGTAAGGCATTAACAAAATATATGCTAAAAACACAACCTAATATTAAATAGCTGTATTTTCTTCAGACTCAGATTTAATTAAAAATAATAAAACTAAAAAGTATGTACTCTGTACCACTATATTCTCATGGACTAGGGACAAACCAGTGCATATTTAGGTAGGATTAAGTACACTTGTGGGTATTTCAGTACCAGCATGAAGAGAATGTCATAAAACAATGACACAATTAAAAAACACCAAAAGTTAAAAAAAAAATAAAAAAAAAGAAACACGGTGGTTTTAGCATCCCTGAAGTGGTGCAAACCATATTCAGTTAGAGGTCAAGAGAGAAATCACTAGAAAAGAATCCTTTAAAACCCTTCAGGAGAAAAACAGGTGGTAGCTTAGGAATAATATCAATACTATATCAGTAATACTTTGCAATATATTATTCCTATTACACTATTTGATATCAAAATAAATCCGGATATATGAAATGTGTTCATCTCAATCTTTAAGGTTAAGCTCTTGAATGAACTCATGCATGCGTTCAAATCAATAACTAGATACATGCAGATGAACTGGTTTTCCTGAGCAAAATGTTAAAAACTACTGTCATTTCTAACCTATGCAGATATTAGATATGAGACTGTATAAAGATAAGAGTGTGTGTGTGTGTGTGTGTGTGTGTGTGTGTGTGTGTGTGTGTGTGTGTGTGCATGTGTGTGTGAGTTGAGGAGGTACTGTATGGCCTGGTTAACCTATCTCCGTTCTTCCCCCATACACGTGAATCTCACAGGCAACATATCAGCAAAGGCAATAAAACTCCTTTTACTGTACTTAAATCAGAGGAAATGTAGGTGATAGAGCTTTGGATATCGGGGATAGTTTGAGGATGCCTTAATGTTGTGGGATTGGTAAAACGCTTGCCCTACTATCCAGAGATCGCTGGTTCGATCCCCAGGTGATGCTCTAACCTATCGCAGCCGAGGGCCTAAAGGAGAAGTAAAAATGTAAAGAGAAATGTATGAGATTTACAGGACTGTCCACCAGCTCTATGTTTTATCCTTTTAGCTACATAGAGATAATTATTTTCACAAACAAATCATAATATGTTGATAATGTATGATGAACTTTTGTATAAAAGCATTATCACACAGAAGATTGTGCTGTTGTGCTGGATATCAGTACTAGGCATGAGGGTGCAGCCCAGCACAACATCCCATCACACAATCAGTCCTGGATGTCACAATGTTGTTTAATTCATTATTATTATTATTGTTGTTGTTGTTGTTGTTGTTGTTGTTGTTGTTGTTGTTTTACAGAAAATCAAGGTGACAGGTCTCTTTTTTTCCTTGTGTTTGCTATGAACACTACTTGCTGAAAGCCAAAATAAGCAGCTTAAACCAAAACATGAACAAATGACAGCTCATTTAGATTTCATTAACGGAAAAGCTCAGAATATTGCTTTTAGCACAATACTTAATAGGACTCAATGAGGTGGCTTGAGTTTTTATGAGCTAAACTCAAAACTGTCAAAATTACTCTATTTTATTTTTAAACCAGTATATTACAATACCAACGGTTGTAAGAAAATATGCTAGAAACAGTTTTTGTAAAAGAATTCTTATAAATGGGATATTTCAAATAAGACAAGTTATTTGAATACCTGCTCACAAAAAAGGTGATAAAATTGCACCTTTATGTTTATCATATTACGGTTTATACATCATGTTATATAATATACAATGGAACCTTGGATTGCGAGCATAATTCAATAGGGAAGCATGCTTGTATATCAAAGCACTTGTATATCAAAGCAAATTTCCCCCCATAAGAAATGATGGAAACTCAGATGGTTTGTTCTACAACCCAAAAATATTCAAATAAAAATAATTTATACAAAATATAAAGTAAAAATAAAACGGCAACTTTCACACACAAACACAAACGGAAACACTGCTGTTTCAGGACACTTCAACAAGGAGCATCTCTAATGACACTCACGTACACAAACTAAGGGAATCACTGCTTTTTAACAAAGACAGAGATCATAAAAATGTTGCAAACACCCTATAAAAAGCCACATCTGTGTCACGTTCTAATAAGGGTGCCAATCCAACACAGGGCGCACATGCATGAACGCAACTTGGGAATTCCACTTAACCTAATATGTATCTTTTTGTACTGTGGGAGGAAACCGGAGCACCTGGAGGAAACCCACCAAGCTCGGGGGAGAACATGCAAACTCCACACATACAGACCCAAGGCAGGAATCGTACTATGCCATCCTGCCAATAAGGAAATTCTCAACCACATTACCCAGTAGTGTACGTAATCGGTCAGGAAATAAATTGTTAATGTTAAAGCTTTGCAACTAGCAGATATATGTACTTCTTTAATTACATGAAATGTAAAAAGTGAAAATATTGAAGCTCAGCCATTTCATGTTTACACTCACGTCCACCCACACAAGCTTACACCATGAAACAGCATTTTCATGCATCTTTATAATGTGTTGAAGAGTGGTTTGAGTTGGTTGAGGTGGTGGGAGGCCAAGGAATAAGTTTCTCAAAGGCTGACATTTTCATATACTGTATGCACCTCTATAGTCATAAAGTAAATAAGTAAATAGGAAGATCCTTTAAATAGTATTGAAATACAAAGCGTTTCTTATCTTTTTGCATTTTTTTTCCCTTTTGGGTGAAGGATTATATTATTATGTTTAATAATGGGAAAGAAACAAAAAAAGAAATAAAGGAAGAAAAAAGAAATATTTGTGGTGTGTTCATTCATAGTGTATAAATGTAATTTTTCAGCACATCAGATCATGTGTGTGTGTGTGTGTGTGTGTGCGTGTGTGTGTGTGTGTGTGTGCGTGTGTGTGTATGCTTGTGTGTGAGTTTGTGCCAAAAACAAACCAGGAGAATGAGAACAGTGATTTTGGAGACACAGGTGCTATATTGCTTGTTGTGGACATTGTGCAAATGTTAATTATGTTCAGGCAGGATCCAGCAGCTTTGATTAGTAATCCCTGTTTAATTTTGTGTGTGTGTGTGTGTGTGTGTGTGTGTGTGTGTGTGTGTGTGTGTGTGTGTGTGTGTGTGTGTGTGTGTGTGTTGATTACAGCACTATTGCATATATTTTAGAGTACATGAGGCGAAATGTGGCGGTGCTTGTAGAAGAGTGATTGGCATGTGTGACTTGTATGCGTATCTGTGTGTATGTGGTCACAGCTTGTTTACTTGCGTTTGGTGGTTTTCCAATGCAACCCTCACTGTACTGTTTCCAGGGTTGTCGAAATCTGAACAGAAAACAGCTGACATAAAGTGTGTGTGTGTGTGTGTGTGTGTGTGTGTGTGTGTGTGTGTGTAACAAGCATGCTTAGGGAATATACTGCAAGAATACCCAGCTTCTTACAGGCTGCTGAATTCCAGTAAGGAAAAACAGCTCCTGAAATGAATGTCAAGATAATGAGGCACTGTTAAAATGGTGTGTGTGTGTGTGTGTCTGTGTCTGTGTGTGTATTCGTTCTAACATGTTTTAGCAGCCCTGCTATGAGCACTACGAAAAAATTTAAACACATATGTGCAAAAATATTGTATGTAATTTAAATGTCTTTAATCATATCAGTATCACATAATACATGACGTGAAAATCTACATGACTAATTTTACGTTATAATAAATGTACAATTTATTCGGAACACTTGTACACATCCACATTCATGCAATTTTCCACTGAGTCAATCATTTGGCAGCGCTGTAACACCAAATATCATGTAGATAGTGAGCGAGGGCAGTTCATGATCATTTCGTTTAGTTTCAGTCTTCGTGTCTCCACTGTAGCCTTGGGTCCCAGTTCTTCTCTGTCACAAGAGAAACACAACATGCATAGCCCAAGGTTTGATGTTTTGTGTATTCTGAGATGCTTTTTCTGTTCACCGCAGTTGTACAGAGCTGTTATTAAGGCTACCGAAGCTCTCTTATCAAATTGAACCAGTCTAGCCATTGTTGTTTGACCTCTCTATTCGGTAACATGTTTACAGCTGGAGAAATGGATGTTGTTCTGTGTAAACTGTAAAGACTGCTGGGTGTGAAAAATTAAAGATCAGCAGTTTCTGAAATGCTCATACCAGCATATCTGGGCTCAACTTTTCCCTAAACAGCGATCACATTTCCCCATTAGGATATTTGATGTGAACATTCACTGAAACTCGTGACCCACATTACTGTATGTATGATTTTATACACTACGCTGCTGCTACACGTGTGACTGATTAAATAATTGCATAAATATTCAGGTGTTTCTAATAAAGTGGCAAGGGCATATATCACATAATCTAACACGTAATCTATTTTTTTTTTTTTAAATTTATGTATTGTTTCCGATGTGTTTATGAGGGCTGTAAAGATTCAACATTCGTCGCGTTTCTCTTTCCTTGTGTGTCTCTATAAATGTATTCTTTCTTTGTCATTCATGGTTCTTCCATCTCCCTTGCTGATAAAATCTTGTCCTTTGTTCTTTCCATCTATCCATCTCTCTCCCTTTTATCTCTTATTTTTCTCTCGTCCCTGTTTCTCCATTTGGTTGTTGCTGACTTCAGGCATATATTAAATTCATGACTGCTGGCGGGAAACAAAGGGAGCTCACGGGAAATAAAGGGCCCTACAACACACACACTCACACACACACACACACACACACACACATTTGGCCTACTGTATACAACATCTATCAATTACACGCATTTAGATACTTTAGAAAGAAGGCAGAGATGAAAGAATACACTTCATCACTTTTTTGCTTGTGTGTGTGTGTGTGTGTGTGTGTGTGCGCATTCTACTGACCCCAGGGTGTGTATTCTCACAGTGTGTGCTGTCGCAGGCATATTTATGCACAATGGGCACTTTTGATGGTGACATGTGAGAGTTTGAAAGGAGCCTCTTGTCTGTATGTGTGGTGTGCCTGTGCAGTAAGATGTCACATGACTTGGATCTAGCATTCCATTGCTTGCACATCCTACACTATCCACACACACACACACACACACACACACACACACACACGCAATCCTTTTTAAACTATACAAAACATTTTTTTTTTAACACAAGTGCCAACCGCAGTGTTTGACCTGCCCTCTTGAGAGCGCTGTGTGTCTCTTTCTTGCCGTTTTGGTTCTGCCCGACTGACTCATCCCCCCTGTGCTGTCATACTTTGGCATGCTCTACTGCCCTACATGCCTTTGCACAGTAGAGACCAAGCAGCACCCGACCTCCAAAATCCCCTCAAAATCAATGCCAAGTGAACTAATGTTTCTCATTCTCACTCGCAGCACACACAGACACGTGGCGTGATGTAACACTTGGTTACAGTAATACACGTTAATCCGTACTGACACAGCTCATATGTTTTATAAAGATGTGCACACACTTCCAGACCTGTGGAGTGGAAACAGTAAAAGCGTTAAGTGTGTGTGTGTGTGTGTGTGTGTGTGGAATGAATGGACAAGTTTTTTTTTTTTGTTACAGTGGTGGAAAGTTAAAAGTATTATATTTATAAGGGGTGTTCAAGTTAAACTGGGATTTTTGATTGTGCAGTATAACAGAACACAACTTGAGAGTAAAAACTGCCTTTTTGTCTCTATATAATCCCCTTCTACACTCATGCACTTATCCCAGGGCTTCATACCATCAAGGCTTGTATACCATCAAGTTAGAAAGTTTTCTCAGTATGCCAGGACTGCCTGCTTCACGTCTGAAACACTGGCCTCCCAGGAACTCCTTTAACGGCCCAAACATGGGGAAATGGCTTAGATCGTGGTCAGGACTGTCCGAGGGATGTGCCGGTAACTCTCAGCCGGGTTACATTTGCACTATTCAAATGTTTTACTGCAGCTAAATGTCTCATCATGTACCATGCCTGAAGTGTTGATTCACAAGAAATTTCATCACAAATCCTAGTTTAACTTGAATTAATTTGAAGCTATCAAATTATAGAGTCCTAATAGTTAGTCTATTTGACTCATGACTTGACTTCCATATAATTACTGAAAAATAAGTAAATAATTTGTTTCTATCGTCCAATCCTTTTTTTTTTCAACCAGAATAATTTTCTGGTTAATTACACGGTAGATGTATTATTTATGACTGTAAAACAAGCCTTTTTGTTTATTTGTAGGACACCAAAGTTGTGTAACTGACCACATCTGATTTCTATTTTCTTAACAAAGTGCAATATATCCAAACCGAGTTCAATCTCAGTCCCAAAGGGCCTTTTCCAACATGCGTCATCTGCATCTCCACCAGCAAAAACAATTTGGGCCTTAAATGCATAACTTCAAATGTGTATAAAAGTTTAATCATAATAGGCCAAAGGGTTATTGGATCTTTAGTCGATTTTTATCTTTGTTTGATGAGCAGCCAGAAATGAAGCATTTTTTTTTACTTTTTGACTTTATTAACTGCATACATTACTTAGCCTACTTACATAATACGAGGGCTGTAACAAAAGTGCTGTAATGCTAAAGTGCCCATAATTTTTTTATTAACTGGTTGTATGAATTGCATATGTTAGTAGAGTAACTCTTTGTCACGAAATCTATTATCTATCAAAAGGACTCCGTCTGAAGCCGCGCCCAGAGAGAGCTGGGAGGGTCCAGGCCGGCCATCGACAGCAGGAGAAGAACCGTTTAGGGAGCATGCAGGAGTACTGCCTTCGTGTGCTCCATTCTGCCACTCTGCCCATCGCCACCTTTCGCCAGCTGCGTGCCCACATGCCAGCTGGGCACTGCCCTTGGACCTGCACGTGCACCTTTCACTTCTTTCCTTCCCTTTCATTCCATCTTCCCTCCTTTGACCCTTTCCTTCCCCATTTTTACCTTAATAAAAGTACCCTTTTTCCCATAAGACCTCGTCTCGTGTCCGTGCTTCATGGTGCTGCCCGTGCACATGGGGTCAAACCCGTTACACTCTTCCTCTATACAAAGGTCCTACTCACCATAGTCGCTGTGACAAGCCATGCATTTGCACCATCGTTAAACCCAACTCTTGAATTCTCTTTGAAAATCCCCTTTGTCGTAGTTGATGGTCTCCCAGTGTACATGTGCTGAACTGTGCTGTGGTAGAAATGCTAAATAATAATTCAAATCAGTGTCTGATACTACTTTATATTTTATACAAGAGTCTACAAACCTAAGCAATAGGAATACATTCAGTTTTACATCTAATTTACTATTACACATTACCTTTTAGATTCTTCTAACCAACCGTTTATTCACCATTCAACACGTCATACGCACACACATATATTAGACAGCACAACACAGCTACAGTACTGCCCTAATCTAGTAAATTATGGGATTCATGGACAAGTGAAAGGTAATAGGTATTAAAGTGGCTACCACTCGAGCAAAACAGTGTGGGAGCTGATCTGTGCTATGACTGTGCTAGATCTCCAGAAAAACTTTATCACATGCTGTCAACCTCTCATTTATGTTATAAAAAGATGCAACGATGAGTGTAATGGTGCGTGTGTGTGTGTATGTGTGTGTATGTGTGTGTGCAGCTCTGTGGGAGTTTCATCATTATCCTGATATCTATAAATATGCTGCCGTCTTTCTTCATCTTCTTTTTTCTTTCTGGGTCACCTACTCCTGTCTGGATCTTCACAAACACAGAAGAAAGAAAGCAGGAAGTAAGCCTACAAAATACACACACACACACACACACACACACACACACACACACACACACACACACATTTTTGTGTGCTTTGTGTGCACAAATTTAAATCTTAGGTATGTGCTGATTTCTTTTACTTAACTGTGTAAATTAACGTTTGTCTTTGTGAATGCAAGTAAACTTCAGGCAACTGAGATTTACAAAGAGGACTGTGTGAACTTTATTTATTGAAGACAAAGCAATTGCATTCATCCATCTTCAAATATCAGTTTGTGATATCAGAAAAGGTTATGCAGCTTCTCTCAAGAATAAAAACATCACTCAGTATTTAAAGGTTACTTTAATCACTGGCAAATTAGAACCGAGCTGTTTGTCTACTGAAATTATTTCTCTAAAACTGTATTGAAATATAAGTAAGATTTTTAATATATACTGCTTTTTAGGAAAGATTTACTATAAAGATTCAATTGAATTAATTTATTTATTGGCCAAATGTCAGTGTTACAATGAGAACATGTGTGAGTATGGAATAATAAAAAAAAATAATAATAAATAAAAAAAGATGTATTGCCTTGTTACATCTCAGAGTTTATTATTATTATTATTATTATTATTATTATTATTATTTACATTTTATTTATTATAGTAGTAGAGTTTTCTCAGTAAAGTATGTAGTAATGTACAATAGATACAATTAAGGTTTGAAAGGTACACTGTGAATAAGAGTTTTATATATATTAATTTTCACATTGCCTATAAATATATTGGTGATGTTCCTCAATTGAAGGAATTGAATTTTCTCAGAGTTGCCAGATCACACTGAGAAAATCCCACCTAAGAAGTGCTAAAAACCTTCTCATAAAGGGAAGAAAAGCTGTCAAATAATACTGTATCAGTATTCTGTATCAGAATATATATATA
>JAQKPX010000004.1:15747752-15763430 GCA_030068255.1 Clarias angolensis | reverse complement strand
GTGTGTGTGTGTGTGTGTGTGTGTGTGTGTGTGTGTGTGTGTGTGTGTGTGTGCGTGTGTGTGTGCGTGTGTGTGTGTGTGCATGTGTGTGACTCATGGTCATAACTTTGTTCATCAGTGTGAAGCATGTCTGAAAAGCAATGCGCAAAAGTGCTAACCCCCACACACTCTTCTTGCTCATTCATTAATGGCATATCCGTGTGTGGGCTTCCAATAAGCCAGACCTTTTCAAAGTCCATTTTTAGAAGAGATCCTGCAGCTGATGCCTGCCATGAGTTAATGTTCAAACT
Source organism: Clarias angolensis (assembly GCA_030068255.1). Classification (NCBI taxonomy): domain Eukaryota; kingdom Metazoa; phylum Chordata; class Actinopteri; order Siluriformes; family Clariidae; genus Clarias; species Clarias angolensis. Next base: position 15,763,140 of record JAQKPX010000004.1, on the reverse strand, counting down.
CACAATTTCAATTTGATCAGACTGAGATTTGCATTTAGCTCAGGCCTTTGTCCAAAAGTGACTTATATTAACTGATTACAGAGTTGACATAGCAATGGAAAAAGAAAAGACACAAAAATAGATGTAAGCTTTTACTGTCTTGATTTCAAGACATCTTGACCCAAAGTAGAAGTGTGAAAATATGCCAGTATAATGTGGTGGGAAAAACGATTGCCAATCTAAATACAATTTTCTAGATGAACCTCAAATTGTTGCCCATGATAGCTGACTGGATTTAAGATAACAAACTAAAATATGTCGATCATTCCACTGACATTTCAATTTTAAGTTTAAATTGCTAACATAACATTTAACCAACTGGCAAGTATATTTTTCTCTTTTACGGTTTAATAAAGATTCATACATGAAATAATACCTTAATATATGAAAGACATTTGACCACTCCAACAAATGATCCTCGCAAGTGAAAATATCCGGAATATAATCAAACTCATCTGGTATTTCATGTTATGGAATTTCTTTGAACACAAATATGAAAGATTATTACATAATTCGCCAGGCTTTGTAAAGGTCTTTTGGGCTGTCATTTTGTCAAGTTTTTGGCTCTCATTTTCAGTCCAGACCCTGTCCTGTACCTAGCCACTTTCAGAGGAATGCTTTTTGTTTGTTAAGCCACACAAGCATAAAAACTTAAAATGCATTAACTAGTGAGAAACAGGTGCAGATGATGGCAGATGATCAGGCCAATTGATTAGTATACTGGTGATGCTGAATGCTGAGTGTTTGGAACAGACGAGAGGGGAAATGAGGTTGCTGCTGGGGTTGTTGCATAAATAACCAATTTTTAAATTGTATCTTTGGGGAATTTGCAACCTGTTACGGTAAAACATTTGGTCCCATATCTTAAATGACATAATTTAATTTAATTTGATATGTAGAAAAGAGGAGTGGCTTATGACTTTGCAAAGTACTGTACCTCAAGGCAGTAAGGCAGTTTCATGATTAGCACTGTCACCTAGCACCTTGAATATCACTCCTTGTCTGTGTGCATTGAATTAGCATGTTCTTCGTATACCTAAAGGCACCAGTTTGCATGTTCTTCTTAAAGACACCAGTGCACTAGATTTTAATCAATTGCTATTTAATAGTTTAAATTGTTTTGAATGCCATTTCAAATAGAAGAAATATGCACAAATTAGAAAAATTACCATTACCAAGTAGGAAATTTATACTATATCTATATCTATACAGTAGGGAATCTGTATAACAATTAACAGTCAGTTTAGACATTTAAGTCCCTTCACTAGTCATTATATGTTTAATATTAATGTTTTTATTGTATTATTATTGTATTATTAAAGAAGCAGTTTTATGTTGTATGTGTAAGGTTTTATATAATTCATTACATTTACATATACCCAGTCACATTTACAAGACACAACTGCCCAATTATATATTTGTACAGTATTTGCTATGAGTAGCATTAAAAACATATATACAGTATTCATTTGTATATATATTTACTTAAAAACAATTATATAATTCTGATCAAAGCTTCCATCAAGTCTCTGTTTTAACCCCTACTTAGCAAGCTAGTTATTGCATTTGTACAGTTAAAGCATGTTTGGAAGTATGTTATAGGGAGACGAATTTTGATCAAAACAACCACAGGAACATTCAACATGTTTTTCCAGGCCACAGGACTTCTAACAGAGATAATGTACAGTACAAGCCAAATATATCTTTTAGTAATAATTGTGTGTGTGTGTGTGTGTGTGTGTACTTAAACCATGTGTTTTTAGCAAAGACTATGGCATTTTGTTGTAGCTAGTTATGTGAAGGTATCTAAAATAACAACAACAACAACAACAACAACATAATAATAATAATAATAATAATAATAATAATTTAGGAAAATCTAAAAAAAAAATAAAAAAAAAACTTTCACACATCAGTATAAAGGGCTATAAAAAAAATGTTATTAATTATTTTTTAAAAAAAGGATATTGAAATGTTCCTTGAAATTTCACCTGCTTTTTAAAATGAAAGCTAGGGGCTTGTTACAAGTCTTCTTTAAAAGTGAGCATCTTTAACTACAACATGTCCAACATATTATACTATCACTTTAAAGGAAGCATCATAACTAATAATTAAGTAATAATAATATAAATTGCATAAATGTATTCTTATTTTAGTGATGACTTGATTTTCCCCTGCAAACTTCTCAGCCATAACACTCTGAATGAAATTTCAGTTTGATAGCGACTGCAGTAGTAATGCTACTGACAACAATAACTGCTCATCTAACAAACTGATATTACACCATAGATCACACAGCAATTGCTCCATAGAGAAGGAGAGGTTAATAGGACAGAACGGTGTAATCATCCTAACTGCAACTCTGGGAGTGATGGGAGGATTGTGTTTATTCAGCTAATGTGTGTGATGGGGTGATGAAAGCAGGACAAAACCCAGTGGGGTCTGATTGAGCTGCCGTGTAGCAGATTTTATTTATTTTATAGAGTAATAAATATTTCATGGCCTTGTCAAACTACAAACCTTGTACTTGTTCAATAATAAGTGAATTTATATCTAAATGGCAGGTATAGAGTTTTTTTTTTACAAGTTTGTTTACAGATTTTTTTATGTTACAGAATTGAAACATACTTGTCATGCATTTAGTAGAAAGAATAGTTTTGGCACCATGCCAGAGCTGTGACAAAAATCAAATTAAATACTACATAGCCATTTAAAAGATCAGCCATAAAACAATCAAGAGGAAATGGCCAAAGATATAACTGTGTCAGTATGCACCTGAGGGAGGATTCGGAAGATTTAAAGGGTGCCGTGACACACATAGCCAGCTCTCTTTAAACTTCATTTTGTAGTTGCAACACCTTTACATCATATCCATGTCCAATAATGTTGTAGGGTCATGAAAGAAGTCGCATTACCCCAGACATCAGGCTGAACCTACCTCAGACTTCACTTCAATAGTGGTAATATTTCTGTTCATACACTCCATATACACTCCTTCTGCCCAGAAGCGAGGATAAGGCATAACAATTTTTAACTCTCTAATAATGCATTTTTGATTAAAATTATGTTTATTGGTAAAAGCTAACTACTTTCTGTATTTGTTCTGGTTTGCATATGGTCTGCATATTTTAAGACGTGAGTATTAGGACAATAAAGTTCTATCTAGGTTAACAACTGTCATCTTTCTTTTAGCTCAACAAGGCCTAAAAATGTATTCAAACTTATAATATTGAACGTTTGAGAGAATATGAAAGAAAATGTTTCTAGCCAAATACAATTATTATTACTGCTATTATTCTGAGATTTCAATATCAAATGCTGTTTGGTTATAAGGTTTTATCTGCCTATTTCTTATTAAGCATCACATAATCTCATTAAATGACTAACAAATGGTAATAGATTCAGCAGCAAAAGACATTATGAGCCTATTAAGATCACATTATGATCATACATGTTTTTCCATAAATTGTATTTTTTGAATATATTTCTGAAAAATAAAATTTAAGATATATTTTATTTTATTATAGTTTAAAATATTTTACAATAACTATAATCTTTTAAATGTTTAACAATATTAAACTACATTTAAAAATAAAATATATGTTTCTGTGCCACAACTCAAACATGTTTTATATAAGTCAGCTAGGCAACTAGTCCTGGGTTACGCTGTTTACTTTATTAAGCAATTTTAACAATAATAATATTTTACACATAAGTTGAGGAGTAACTTGCACTTTAGGACATTGACAATCACACTGTTGTTGACACGCATATAATTTTATACTCCATATTTTAATCACACTACTGCTATTTTTACACATTTATACTTTTATAATTTTTATATTTTATACTTAAAATTTTCCTCTTTTCTTTTGTAAATTTGGTTCCTGTATAATTTATATATTTTAATTGTTTTATTTTTTTACTTAAAGCTGAAATTTTTATTTGATTGCAAATTCTGTACTTAGCTCAATTGCATTTATAGCACATCTTCATTTGTGGTGTAATTCATCTATTTTTAGGCCACAGACAGTCATATAAGCATTTCACTGTATATACTGTGTATGGTTGTGTATGCGACAAATAAGATTCAATATTTTATTTGAATAATCATCATCATCATCATCATCATCATCATATCAGTGGAGCTGTCCTGTAAGTATTCTTTTACACTTTTAACAATTGAATTACTCACAGAAATCATATGTAGAATGCTTGCTTTACTGTATTTATGTTTTTGTGAGGTCATAATGTGATGTAAAATTTAATACTGTAATTGTTTGGCCAATCCTCTATAAACATTTATATCTTTAAGCATTTTAACAAACTCTTGTAGTTTTTGTTATAGAAAATAACCCAAAAAGAAAAACCCACTAAAAAGCCATAGATTTTCCCAAATGCATTACCTATATAAAATAATAAATACAGTATACAGTCACAAATGGTTTTGTTGGATTGCCTTTAGCTTTTAGTACAGCACACATTCACCAGGGTATCATTTAATGAAATTATGTGATTGCTATAACATCATAAAATGTATTTTCACCAGAGTTGCATTAATTTTTGCCTGAGTTCTTGGTTAAATGATGGGAGAGTCAAACCATACCATAAAGTCTTCTCCAGCACATCCCAAAGGCTTTCAATTGTTGCCAATTCATGTGTGAAATGATTCTTTGTGCTCCCCGAAACACTTTTTCACAATATGAGTAGACCTGACCAACTGAAGCAACCCCAGATCATAACACTGCCTCCAGAGTCTTGTACACTGGGCATTATGCATAAAGGGTAAATCACATCATGTGCTTCCCTTCTTATCCTGATGCACCCATCTCTCTGGAAAATGGTCAATCTGGACTTTTGTCATTTGTGTCTTTTTCTGATCACTTTTCTTCCATTTGATTGCTGATTCAGCATTTTTATTCTAGGTTTTAATAATTTATCGGACAGATCTTAACCAAATTCCAGTAATTTCAGGAATTGTCTTAGTTTTCTTTGCTCGAGGCAAGCCAATAGACCATGTGATATGTCTTCTAGAAGCTAGGGTTAGGGTTAAAAGAATTGTTGCTAGCTAAAACCTATTAACCACTTCAGTAACTATCCGATAAAAGTATTTGCTTATTTACTTCTAAATTGCAATCTTTTTTTTTTTCATTTATTTGTATGGGTGCAAAAAGGCACTGTTTCTTCATATAATATAGACACATTATTCTATTCCTGATCAAATCATAGCTGATTAAAAGTCTGAGTCCTGTAACAAGAACTGTGTATATTTCATAACTCAATTCATTCATATCCTGGTAAGGGTGCAAGCTGATCTGGGGCGTATCCCAGAAGCACTCGGTTTTGAGGTGAAGTTACACCATGAATAAGGAACGAGTTATGCACATGAACATTTAGACAATAGAAATTCAATCCAAATTTTATTACTATACCTTATTCATAGCAATATTTATTGTTATTTTCTCTTTCCTAATAGTTTTACTGATTAAGAGCATACTGAGCATTTCTGACCCATCATATCCAAACAGGTATTGAGTTGCACAGGTTAATTTTGCACTATGGCCAATAGTGTGCAGTACTGTAGGTGAAATGTATCAAATCTTCCATTTCGGCAAAAAATCCGGTTCATAAATGTGTTGTGTTCCTGATCCTTTAACAGAATTGTGAACGTTTTTATTCTAAACATTACATAAAGCACTTAAAATAGTGCTTTTCTAAAACAGTAGTAAACACTATCCATGCTGGTTACGCCAGTCATGATATAAATTTTTTTTTTCTTTTGCTATACTGTAAATTCACACTGCTGACGAAGTAATTTTTTGGGGTAGCTGGGAAATTCTGGTGTCATAATGATGCTGAAGGTTCTCTCCTTTTTACTCTGTCATAGAATCTTCCTTTAAATATTCTAAGAATAGGATTTCAATGTTTTATTCTAGACCCTCCTCGTAAACAAACTCGCACTGGCCATCTCTGAGAAACCAGACATGAAGCAATAGTAAACTTGGTATGGAAATAGAGAACATGAAATTCAAATCATCCAAAATGTGATTTAATGCCTGATTTGGTCTGATGAGTCACATTTTTGTTATACAGTAAATTATAACATTTTGATTTCAAAATCACATTGTATATCTGATGTATTGTTTAATTAAAAATATTCTTGGCCAATGATTCTGTGAAAAACATTTCTAAAAAGTTTTGGCTAGACACATTAGTGTATAATAAAAAAAAATGCAAAAATCAATAATGAGCATGACTTTATTGCTTAATAAATATTCCGTAACAAGGGATATGACTTTGTAGTTGTCTGACTTTGTAGTTGCACCACAAACTTTTAAAGAGAAAAAAAAATCTTTATAATAATTTGAACAAAGAGGAATTGTATTCTCAGACTTTGATGTATTTGTACTAGCATGAGGATAAGGCCAACTGGATTTTTTTTTGATGGAGACTGCAAAGAACTTTTGTCAGTTTCTCAAGAAAAAAGTATCTGCTAAATGCAAAAAGATGTTTAAGAGTTTATTTATAAAAAAAGGAAAATAGATCCTACTTAAGTATATGCAAATTATATAATAGGCAGATTAATCAGTGCAGTAAATGCTGCAATTGCTATAGATGTCTGTAAAAAAAAAAAAACACACACAATTAAATGTTAATTCTAATCATTTTCCACTGAATGTTAATAAAATTTGTTTGTATTCTGTTTGACAGCAATCATGATATAACTAGTATTTCTATTCAGTTTGAGTGATTCTGTACGTATGTTCCATTCTGTTTGAATGACTGTATTTGCATCTATGCATTTGTTTTGAAATAAATGTCTTGAATATGATCACATTTTTCTAGACAGTTTTACTAATTTTAAGTTTTAAATGATCTAAGTCTGATGACAAATAGGTTTGCTATTTTTAAGAACTAGAAACCGTAAAAAACAGGCAAAATTATCTGTCAGTACAATATAATTATAAGCTCGAAATTGCCATAAAAGACTAGATACAGGACTAATGATCATATGCTATTTGTCATATATTTGATCATATAACTAATGAATTGCCACTTGCTAAGATATTGTTCTAAAATATTGTTCTTGCCATGTGGTTGTAATTATTAACTATGCTATTTATGTAAAATTCCCTACCGAGATGACTATTGTTGTTAGATTGCCTTGTAAAGACTCTGCACACATTGCTTTCATCTCGTTTATTTTTGTAGAATTTCTTTGCATGTGTGTATGCGTGCATGTGTCTTTGTTTCTACATAAATTATTTCTTGTTGTAATTATTAGCCAGTAGTCAGTTTTATTCTTTTGATAAAAAAAAAAAAAAAACATCGCACATGTGAGTTTGTAGGCCATGGTTGTTTCATCTCTTCATGGACCAAAAGCCCCAGTGCTGACAGGAAAACGTTAGAGCTTTGACCTTGTTGCACTTTGAAAAAATGAGGCGTTGAAAACCATTTCGTTTAAGATACTAAGGTTAATTTGAGGGCTAGAGGTAGGTGTAGAATTATTTAGCTACTGTATCACATCTTACAAATATCACAATTCTTGTGTATGTTTGTACGTGAATGCATGTACAGTACAAAACTACTATCCCCCTGAGTCCAAAGCAGGAGGTGTTCAAAGTGTCACCAGACGGTGTTGATATGTATCACACTGCCCACAGGTAAACACATCCTTAATAGGATTCCTACATGACAGCTAGATTTGTGCGTGCTGTATGTGGGGAGTTGGGGAAAGTGGATTGCGTCTAGGGAGGAGACACTATGATGGAGATGGAGTTGGGGTGAAGTTTACCGTAACCTCAATCTCATTCCTAATCCTTCCTAAAGGGAACATGACTGAACATGATTCCAATTCCAAACCCCAAGTCTAAACAAAACCAGACAGGCCCCTCAAACTAAGAACACACACACACACACACACACACACATATTTCTTACTAAATGTGTTATATACTACTATTAAGGAACAACCATTATGGATGTCATAGTGAGTGTGTAAAAGTGTGCAAGAGAGAGAGAGAGAGAGAGAGGGAGAGAGAGAGGGAGAGAGAGACCTAGATTTCTTTTCATATTACAAGGGATCTGCATAAAAAGTTTATTTCTTTTAAATTTAAAAGACAAACCATTGTGAATGCATTGTCTAGCAGTAAACAAAAATATTCTAGTTATGTTAGCTTGTCATTTTGAACCAAACATAAGGTTAAGATGGCAAATCATCCGTAATAAAAATAAGCAGTGTTGCAGACAGTCCAATATACAGTGTCTACATAAAACTATAGTTAAACATTCCTGGTTCAATTCTGATCTCTATGGAGTTTTTGTATGTCCCCAGGTTTACTCCACATTTAAAACATCACATTTTATCAAAAATAATCATTTGGTTGGATTTAACAAGGAAATTAGTGTCCCCCTCTCGATGTATTTTTTTTTTTTAGCATTATATTCTAAACATAAGCTATGAGAGTGATATTTCATGTAAAGACTAATATCTACAGTAATATACACTCAATGGCTACTTCATTAGCTACACCTTGCTAGTATAAGGCTGGACCCAGAACTGCCTTAGGACTTATGATTTAACAAGGTGCTCAAAACATTCCTAAGAGATTTTTGATCCATATTGACACGATAGCATCACACATTTGCTGCAGATTTTCTGGCTTCACATCCATGATGCAAATCTCCAGTACCACCATATCCCAAAGGTGCTCTATTAGATTGAGATCTGGTGACTGTGGAGGCTTTTGGAGTACAGTAAACCCGTTGTCATTTTCAAGAAACCAGTTGGAAATGATTTTAGCTTTGTGACATGACATGTTATCCTGTGGCTATAAAGGGATAGACATGATCAGCAACAATACATCTCCCCCATGCAATTACACCACCGGCAGCAGCCTGAACTATTGATACACTACAAGACAAGATGAATCCATGCTTTCATGTTATTTATGTCAAATTCTGACCGTACCATCCAATTGTCACAGCAGAAACCGGGTCTCACAGGCAATGTTTTTCCAATCTTCTATTGCACAAGTTTGGTGAGCCCAAGCCCATGAATTGTGGGCCCAATTTCCGGTTCCTAACTGACAGGAGTGGCACCCAATGTGGTCTTCTGCTGCTGTAGCCCATCAGGCTTGACGTGTTGTGCATTCAGAGATGCTCTTCGACATACCTCGGTTATAACGAGAGAGAGTTATTTGAGTTACTGTTGCCTTTCTATCAGCTTGAACCAGTCTGGCCATTTTCCTCTGACCTCAGGCATCAACAAGGCATTTTTGCCAGAGAACTGCCATTCACTGTATATTTTCTCTTTTCCAGACCATTCTTTGTAAACCCTAGAGATGGTTGTGCGTGAAAATCGCAGTAGATCAGCAGTTTCGGAAATACTCAGACCAGCCCGTGTGGCACTAACAAGCATGCCACGTTCAAAGTCACTTAAATCACCTTTTTTCCCATTCTGATGCTAGGTTTCAACTTAGGAAAATCATCTTGTGTAAATGCATTAAGTTGCTACCGTGTGATTGGACAAATTGATTTTGTGTTAGCGAGCAGTTCAACAGGTATACCTAATGAAATGGCCGTTCAGTTAAGCTTCAGGGTGTATCTTTTTTCACACGCTGCACCTCATCTCCTGAGCAAATCTATATTTACAGTATTTGAATATGTATACTGCAAGTTTTTAAAATGTAGTAATATATATGATGCTTTTTGTAGCTTAGGATTCTGTTGGTGCATTTTAATTTGTTAAAGTAAATTGGTGCATTGAGTTGTTTCAGGGCAAATCTCTGTCCACAATGATATGGGTCACAAATGTGAGCAAATAGGTTACTTACTTATCCTCACAAGTACTGTAACAGCTGTATATGACAGTATGTACATCAACTGTGCATTTTTACATCCAAACCAAAGAAATGTGGCATAATCTCAGCCTATGTACTAGTATACAGATATTTTGGGTCAAAGGGCCTCAGGCCTATTCGGAGAATGCACATAAGCTATTTTCCAGTGCGCTGTAAAGGCAGAGAGGATGACGGGAAATATTTATGTGCAGAAATTAATGAATTGACACAGCTCTTTCGTTGTTGCATCTCATGTTTTGATCGTAAGACACAAACACTGAAAAACACTTTTTAAAAGAGAAATCAACCATTTAATACACTTATGCATACCTTACTTATGTTTCTCTGTGTGTGTGTGTGTGTGTGTGTGTGTGTGTGTGTGTGTGTGTGTGTGTGTGTGTGTGTGTGTGTGAATAATTCCTCTCCAAAATTCCACCCCAAATGAAAAACAGATGACTGGTTGTATCATCTGTGTGTGTGTGTGTGTGTGTGTGTGTGTGTGTGTGTGTGTGTGTGTGTGTGTGTGTGTGTGTGTGTGTGTGTTTAAAATATAAATAATAAGTGAAAACTCATGGCTAGCATGAGTTATATTATGTCACTGCTGTTATCTTCCAACTAGTCATGTATTAAATGGAGTCTATACTTTTTCTTTATTACAGAATAGCATCTTATCACACAATTTAACCATCAGCCATATAGAACTTAATATATTTTAGTGGATAAGGACATATAGGAGCAGGAACAATGCATAAATTTGATTGGTCAATCCTGTTTAAAACCATAGCAGCTGGTAGCAAATAATATGTAAGTATATATAAGTAAATGTAAGTAAGATGATGGAATATGGAATCATTATGTTGACTTTTCATCAACACCGATGTAACTGAAATAATGTGTTTAACATTACTTGACATCATTTGCGATATTCGAATGTTATGTTAACAAGACACATTTTCTAAGTTGTAAGCATTGTCCTCTTAATTTAAGTTAGTAAGTCAATGTATAAATTAAAGGAGTAGCATTTAAAGGAGGCTGCACATGTACCTGGTGACAAGCAAAAAGGAAAATAACAGAAGAGTTGCATAGGTGATTATATTCATATACTTTTTAACATATTCCTCATTTGAAGTCTGAGAGACAAGTCCAGAAGTATCAGAATATATTTACAAAGGAGATAGAACAGAAAATAAGAAAGTAATTTTAGCTCAGTTTGCATCCACAAAACCGGAATCCAGGACAGCTCTCGACCCCAGCTGTTCCAGATCCCCCATCAGCTCGATTGACGTCACACACTGAAAGGACAACAAGGAGGAATCAGCTTAACACCCCTCATCTCCAGTCAAATAGCTGCCCTGCTGTGGAATTCAGACTTCCTGCCATCTCATTTGCATGTGTGTAAGTGATATGATCTCATTATTGCAAATTCAAGAATACGCATGAGGTATGTAAAGTTATGGTTATTGTTAGGGTGAGACATGGGGAGAACATTTTTAGCTTTTCTTAACACTTCATGTAAACGGGAGATAAATAATTCTTGCTCACTGGGATTCATGTGATTTTAGTGCAGGATTCTTGTAATGCGAATAAACAGAAATGAATAAGTTACAATTTAGTTTTATTTAGTTGGAAGGCACTTTTATACAAAGCAGCAGAACACAGTATAAATGAGGTAACATCTATCCAATTACTAAAATAAAGGGGGGGGGGCTCCAAGGATCAAAGCCTCAACCAGGGCCTCTTAGAAAGTCTAGCAGTATCATTGTTTCTCTACAAATTGTGTTGAATGCCAAAAAAAATCTGATGGCATTTCAAAACCTGGACACAGTGCCATTTACTTTCACAATGCATGAAAATACCACAGATTCATTCACTGAATCTTGCTGAAGGGACATGTGTTAGCGGATATCTAGTGCTACTGGACAGTCTGATACATATGTCAGGGTTCATTTTATTAGAAATAGAAACACAAAGACCCCATCCAAGGGTTTTATCCCACAACAAAAAGAAAAATCTCCTTATTTAAGCTCAGAAGAGGAATCTGAAGCTACAGTGAGCACAGGGTTACTTAAACTGGACAGATAAAGATTGTTGCCTGATGGATGTTTAGATGCTACGAAGATACTGTCCTATACCAGTAAACCTTTAATCTTAATTAGAGCCAACTTATCTGGCTTCTCTGAAGTTTATGTAGAGCAGAAAGGTGCTATAGGAGGTGACTAAAGAAGTGACAACATTTCTAATTCCAGAGCTAACAAAAAAAAAATTATAATTAAATATTTGCAAATAAAGCTATTTTCTGTTGTATTTAAAATGCCGCCATAACCAAACTAAGGTTAAGAATAAAGAAATTAGTAAAATTCAGAATGTTGTAGCATGACTGTTAACCCTTAAAACACAATCAGCACAGATATGTGCCAGCAAAACAGCAGAGGTCAATGACAAATAAAAAAATTTGATATGCTTACATGGAAGCCTTGCCGGTGTGTGTTAACTGGGAGGCTTCAGACTTCACACTGTAAATTTGTGTTTTTGGACATGACAGGTAGAACTTATCAGGTAGAAACATATTATTACTTTTATAAAGATTTTCACTTTATACTGCACAATCCTAAGCCCTATATATGTTTATTTTTTAAAAATCTGCAAAACAAAGATTTCCTCTGGGTACTCCGGTTTCCTTCCACAGTCCAAAGATATGCAGGTTAGGATAATTGGCATTCCCAAACAGCCCATAGTTTGTGATTGAGTGTGTGAGTGTGTGTATGTGTGTGTGCCCTGCAATGGATTGGCACCCTGTCCAGGGTGTACCCTGGCTCGTGCCCTAAGCCTCCTGGGATAGGCTCCAGGCCCCCCGTGACCCTGAATACCGGATAAAGCGGTATAGAAGATGAGTGAATGAGAGTGAGTGAGCAGAACAAAGAATGGCTAAAATGCTAAATGCTATGAAAGCTTTAAAGCGTCTACAGTGTCATGTTGGCTCCATCTGAACACCAATTCCCATAACTCTCTGCAAACTAATGACATACAAGCCTTATCACCTAATGTCCAATACAGTGGAACTTTGAAGGTAACACGGTTTGCACAACTGAGCCAATGGTTTTTCTCTCTCTTGCGCTGCCGGAATTGTGGGTAATCGTCTCTCCTGCTCGGTCTTAGTGCGCGTCTCTTACTGGTATAATCAACATCCGTGCACGTGTGTACTGTTTACTATAACACTGTGACCACATGTGTCTAATCTACCTAAATGAAAATTATCTAAACTAAAGAGAAATTCATACTAACGGTATTAATAAACTCACCAAAGAGGTAAGTTGTCATGGATGTTGTATTGTAAATGTAAACAATATCAAAAAGGTTCACCATCATTTACAATGTCTCACTGTCTTGGAATACTGAAAATAAGGCTGATCCAACTATGTTGTGGTAGCACATTGATGTAGTGGTTAGCACTGTTGTCTTGAACCTCCAGGGTTCAATTCCCAATTCAGGTACTCTGGTTTCTGCCTACAGTCTAAAGACTGGCACTCACTCACAGTCACTGCCAATCGATTGCAGGGCACACACATACACACACTCATTCAAGCACTACAGGCAATTTGGGAATGCCAGTTATTCTAATCTGCATGTTTTTGGACTGTGGGAGGAAACCGGAGTACCCGGAGGAAACCCACCAAGCACGGGGAGAACATGCAAACTCCATGCACACAGAGACAGGAATCAAACCCGGACCCTGGAGGTGCAAGGCGACAGTGCTAGCCACTACAACACTGTGCCACACCCAAAGACTTGCAGTTTTGCAGTAGTGTGTGAATGTTGACCGGAGGTTCTACCATGATTGTGAAAATGGGAATAAATACAATAGTCATCACTGGTCTCCACGGTCCCTCGTTTGACTACAGATGTTCCTAGATGGAAGGATGAAACTTTGTACTCAAGGTGCACCAGAGAAAGAACTTCTTGTAAACTGCTACAAGATTTGACTACTATGAATATGAACTTAGAAAATATTAATATCAGTGCGGAAGCAACAACAGTGCAAACATGAATGAAATCACTTTAGGGTTCCTCTAGGTAGGAGAAAGTGTGTCGTTTAGCAAGTTAATATGAATAAGTGGAGTAATTAATAATTTGTATTATGAAACGAGATCTCTGGATATTCAACAAACCTATGGTTCTCCACAACTTTAAATATATTCTTTCTATATCTCTCACACACAGATTCGAGCACACTGTACATAATAAATTCTCCAGAATTTACTCCAGTTGAACTCAAATAAACTCTGAAAGTGTTGGGTATTCTTGTTTGCATAACATCACGGTGCTGTGAAATCATAGTACAATAATTATCTTCGCCAGTAATCAAACATTATTACAGACAGTGCAGATATATTTTCTTTTTTGTTGTGTGGCAGATTGTGAACTAGCAGGTACATGATTGGCACTGTGTATTAAGTACACGGCTTGCTAATCATTCAAGGCCTCCACTAAAGAAATGCTAAGCTCGTTTTGTCCTACGTAATCTTTACACACTCAAGACAAAGATTCTGTGGATGGCTTTAAAGTACTACAATGGGACTGTTTTTTTTTTTTGATAACTTACTGACTCTTCTCATTGCATTCTCAAACACAGTTAATTGTTTGTAATGACACAGTGATTCTACAGAACTCTGAAATCCAAATATAGGCTAAACAGGAGTTTAGGAAATAAAAATGAGGATTGATAGTTTTACTTTTTGAATTGCTTTAATGTAGCTATATATCTATCCATCCATTGTACATCAGACTTTTATACTGAAGACCTTTATGCCACCAAATGTTGAGTTGCGGAAAGCAAAATTTCTTTTTCTGTTTGTTTAGTGATCTAGAATTATAGTCAACTCAATAGTCCACCAAACTCCCATGCTGGGATGACATTGTTGCTTCCTTACGCATGGCACGTTGGCACAGGAGGCAATCAGTTCAACAGATGACTACATTCACCCCAGAAAGCTACACGTGGTATGTTCATTGTCCTGTTGACCCTTATGTTCTGTTCAGATCAAAATGAGCCATATTAAACGTTTATTAGAAATGAAATTGAATTTCCCCATGGACCTTTATCACAATAATGATATTTCTAATACTGAGAATATATTACATTCAGGGTTATTTGAAGACCCTGAATTTTATTGGAAAAAAAAAAGATTCATAAATGATGAAATGTTGAAAGAAAAAAATCTGTTTGTATCTGACCAGTCTCTATCTGTATTTCTTATACACTCTCACCCATTTCTGCCAACATGCCATCATCAGGATAACAAAGCAATCAAAGGGCTTTGGTGGATTTATTTATTTCAGAATTATTATTATTTTAAGTAACTTAAATAAAGATTAGATAGATTAGATAGGAATTTTATTATACACGGGGGGGGTCATAAAATAGAGTAACGGGGCTATTTTTAAAATGTAAGGAGTAGAAAGTACAGATAATTGCTTAAAAATGTAAGGAGTAGAAGTAAAAAGTCGGC
>JAQKPX010000004.1:15637637-15655464 GCA_030068255.1 Clarias angolensis | reverse complement strand
ATGTAGTTTATTTGAGTGTAATGGGGTATAGGAGTGTTAGGGCGTAGTTTATTGGAGTGTAATGGGGTGTAGGACTGTCAGGATGTAGTTTATTGGAGTGTAATGGGTATAGGGGTATCAGAGATGGACTAGAACAGGACAGTTGTGTTGGCTGGAAGGAGGGCATGTTGGTTTAAAGAGGTGGATTTATGGCTTCCAGCTCATTGAGTGCACTCTTACTAAATGGCTTTTAAATATGCCCCACAGGACCATGAATCTCCCCAATGACTGTAGCCAACGCCTCCTGACACACACACGCTGCACACAGTTGTGTGCTGCGGTTATAAATCAACTGCCTCCAGTATAGATATGTCAAACAGTACCGTCCGTGCCTACCACACCGTGTACAGTAGGTGTTTTGAGGATATATATGAAAGATTCTTTCCTGTCCATGTGTTGGGTATCATCTTACCACAATTAGGTGTTTTCAACAGATTCACATCTGAAACATGATTTATGACTCTATGCGTAACAGTAATATACAGTTCAAATTAAAACCGCAGAGAAAAGTGATTTAATAGTCAACCTTACAGCTGTATGACACAATATAGCATTCTATAGGAATAAGCCTATTGATTTCTGCCAGTAACCTTATCACGATTAGAAATTGATTTACTGTAGGTGCCTACAGGCTCAGTGTCTATAATTATAGCTGATCGTAAGACATGTAACTAACAGTGCAGAGAGAACATGTCATATATTGTCTTGCTTGTTCTAATCCTGTGTGTGTATGGAGGTGAAAAGCACGTTGCGCTGCACAGGACGGATGTTATTTCTAATCCTTTCAATGCTTTGTACCTCACGGGCAAGAAAAACTACATTTCCATCCTTAAGCCGCACTTACGAGCCCTGTTAAAACCGCTGTTATAGATGTTGGGATTTGTAGTCTGTATTTAGTGGCTTGTAAACCCTGCCATTGCGATGAGGCAAAGTACTAGCGGTTATGTTTAAACAAGTGTGTGTTATGCTAGCTTGCTCTCATGCGTGTATGTGGGATGAGGATAGAAAACCAAATATGTGGATAGAAAACAGGCGTACAGATATATGGTGGGTATTTGGTTTGAACATTTCTGGTTTCGTGTGTGTGTGTGTGTGTGTGTGTGTGTGTGTGTGTGTGAGTTTCCAGAATGACTGCTGTAGAACTGAAGGCTCAGTGAAGCTTCGCAAGTTTCGAAAATGAAAATAAATGAGAATCTGTGACCGCTGCTCCCTGGGTTTTTCACTAATGAGGAGAACACAAGAGAGAAAAGAGAGAGAGATAGCCGAGTTAGCTGATGAGATACAGTGAGACAGGCAAGGTTTATGGAAGCAGGAGGAAAGAAAACAGGCAGAGAACAAGAAAGGAGAGAAAGGAAAGAAAGCAACTCATCTTGCTAACGAATGTAAAACATCTAGAGACAAAGCCTCTGTCGTTTTTACCCAAGGCTGATCCACTTAAACCAGTTACGGTCGACTGCTCTGGGCCAGAAGTCGCTCCAGTTGAAATCTCTCTGGGTCTTTTAGGGGCTCTTGTTAGCTGATTTGAGACTGAACCACATTTTTTTTCCATTTGTGGTTAACCCTTTCATACCTACAATATATGATAAAAAGTGGTGGAAATCAATATCAGTAATATAAAAATTATATAAAAAGTATTTTCAGAACAGCTATATATTTTTTAAAAAGGTATTTCTTATCATTAATTTTAACTTTTATTTACCGATAAATAAGTAATGTACAGGTGTATGTAACACAAAATATTTATACCGATCAGCAATAACACTAACACCACCGCCAGGTGAATTGAATAAAATTGACTAATAAATTATATACCAGTAAACTGGTGACAGAATGATGGGCACACAAGGCTCACCCATGTCCTTGGGGACTGAAGCCTGTCTGGTCCCATTACACAGAAAAGACAATGCAGTACAAACTGCCAAAACAGGAAATGCTGCCACGACAGATAGGTATCAGAACACCCAGTGCATCACAGCCTGCCGTGTACGTGGCCCAACAGGCAAAGCGCCCAAGGTTGCTGACCAAGCCTCCAGCTCTCAATCTGATTACGATCCATGGTCCGATCCGTGGAGCACCACAGGCAACATCCTAGTGCCAGACACCAGGGGTCCAGTGTAGCCACGCCCCGAAGAACCAAAGCTGCCCCGGGGGGCAAAAAAGGAACCCAAATCCTTAAAGTGGTTTTAACGTTATGGCTGATCAGTGTATTTCAATCCTTGATATGTATTTTTATTTTTTATACTGATGAGACAAAAAGCATTTTAATTGAATGAGAAAAAAAAAGAAACCTCATAATAGGTATATCTTACTGTATCTTCTCTTATATACAGTATGGCGGTTAGCTATTTGAGTCAGCTCTTTTACTAGAACGTTGAGAGCTATGTCGTTCTTATGACATCTCACCAGTGTCATCACTGGGATCTGAAATTATAACCCAATAATCATGTTTGTTTCCTTATTCTGGTCTGTTACAGTATGTACTTTTTATATTTTTCCGCATTACTGACTGATTATATTATGTTTAATGGTAATAGGTATTCTTTGTAAAAATCTAATGTTATGTATGCACACATTTCATGTTCATTGTCCAATATACAAATGACAGAGCGGAAAAAGAGACAGAGACGGGAAGCTCAATAACCCACACATTTCTCCATATACAGTATTTACACAGAAGTTTGTTGGCAGATGAAAATGTTGAAAATATCTGCTAGTCATATACTGTACTGTAGGGGATATATATTTCTTGAGGATGGAAGAATAGTCAGGACAGTCTGATATGCTTTAATATGTTGTGTAACGTTTATACATAAGGTCTGTAAATGTTTATGGTGATTTGGTTTATGGTGAATGAGCTTTACTGGAGGGTTGAGCTACAGTAGGGCCCAGCTGTGTTGTGCTGCTATATATACAATCAAGATGATTGATGACATTACTATGTACTTATTACATGTAAACTTGCACCACAGTGTACAGTTGTTTATACCTACACATATGTAGAAGGGCATTCTATATCATTTTTTCCATATTTTTCAATAAAAGTGATCCCATCAACACTAATAAACTAAAGTAATGCACTTGGGCATTTGTATTGAAATCTGAAATACTTTACATTTTTTTAATTTAGTACAACCTTCGCCTTGAGATTCGCACATCGCAGCTTTGCGGTCTTCATGAGTGAAATGAAAAGATTTTTGCAGAAAGATGTGTTCAGCAAATCTTATCAAATATTTTGATTTTCGCTCATAATGTACATGAAATAAGAGACATCAAATACAGTTATACAGTGCTGTGCAAAACTCTTGAACCAGCCTTCGTTTTTTTTTTTTGTACTTTTGCTTCCAAAGCGCCAGACTTTCTTGTATTTTTAATGTAGTCTTGAGAAATAGTTTTCCAGGCTTCTCATTTCCAGTCCATTCCCTGTACCTAAGGAATGTTTTTTGTTTGTTAAGCCACACAGTTAGCTAAAAATCATTCAAGTCTAAAAAATATCTAACTAAGAAACATGTGCAGATGATCAGGCCGATGATTAGTATACTGGTGATGCTGAATGCTGAGTGGTTAGAACAGATGAGAGGGGAAATGAGGTCGCTGCTGAGGTTGTTACATAAACAACCAAGCGTCTCAGAATGTTACAGTTTCTTTGCTTCTCTTTCATTAAAACTCGGTGTCAGCCGTGATTCTTTCTCAAATATTATAACGAGCCCTATTTACGTGACTAATTATGGCTTCCAGAAACGTTCAGCAATGTTCAGGAAAATTTTGCATGTTTTTTTTTTTTAACTCTCTTCCATTTGTTTTGATTTTAGAGCATTTATTTTTGGAGGGATTTGTCATGTTATACAAACTGTTTTAATGAAAGAAATAATTAATCAAAGTTTGAACATTCAGACATTAAACTTGATTAGATGTTTACCGGGGATCATTGAGGTAAATTGTTAACCGAGTGCATCTTTCAGTGCGTCTTGAAGAAGATGAGAACGTGTTGTTTGTCTTAAACTGTTTCTGTTTGGTTTATTTCAAGTGACCTAGAAAGGCAAGGCATCTGATGCAACTCCAGCAAAAAAAAGGAAAGGAGCGGAAAGGAAAGGAAAAGGGAAAGGAAAGGAAAGGAAAAGGAAAGAAGGAAGGAAGGAAGGAAGGAGGAAATGACTTAATTCGATCAGATGTTCAAATATTTGTCTGCATTTCTCTATTATTGTCTGCCGCTGTGTGTTTGTACAGAATCATTGCATGTGTCTGTTTTTGTGGCTTACGTGTGTTATCCTGCCTGGTGACAGCCTATACAGAATGAGGTATGGATGAATATTACACAGACTAGTGATCCTGAGTCTGAGCAATCGTTCAAAATCAAAATCCTTTATTGGATTGTGATATGTGTGTATGTATGTGTGTGTGTGTTTATGACTGTGGGCGCACGGTTAGATATTAATCTCATCATGGTGGATTCTGGCGTGTGTCCTTGCATGTCTCTGATAATAATCTCATTACTCTATCACTCTAGTAATCTCACACATGTTTTTGTGTTTGTGTGTGTGGATGGACACGAACACTATGTGTGTGTATTTTATTTTATATATATATGTGATATGTGAATGTGTATATGTGAAAGAGAGATCTATTAAAGTTGTTCTAGGTCGTGCTTTCTGAATCCATTGTGCTTATTCAGAAACCCAAATGAGTCTGGCGGCTGCTTTGCATAATCCATGAGTTCATCAAATATTCATGAGCGTACGCACCAATGAATACACACTCTCACTCACACACACACACGCGCACACACATACATACAGGCATTTCATGAGTGCTAGCAAGTGTATACAGTGGGCGGTGAATCTGTTCATGCAAATATATTCATCCTGTATACCGGACCATGCATAATCTCGCACATCCGCATCCTTCCACTGGAGTTCGTATCTGAAATCGCACACTGTACCTTCAGGCGTACGGACTCCCTATTCATAATTCCAGAACCAGTACAAATAATTGTCTGAATTATGATATATGCAACATTTATTAGTAACACTTTATTGTCTCCACTTCGATCTGCATCCTCACATCTCTGTAACAGTCCTCCATTTAGCCCCGCCCCTCTAGAACGCGGTTAATATAAGGTGTCCATCCAGCCGTACTCGCTTGTCTCTAGTTATTAGCATGCCGCTGCATCAGAATAGTACTTGGATATGAATGAAATTATACATTTGAAATACAAAAAATCACATTTCTAGATTCTTTACATGCAGAAAGATAAGTCTATATGAAACACACCCCCGCATGCACACACTCACACTTCCATATTCCTATTGCTTGTTTAGATGCCTCTCTCTCTCTCTCTCTCTCTCTCTCTCTCTCCGCTTCTCCGTCTGCGATTCGAACTTCTGGGTATGCTATTTTTGTCCCTGTGCTTTGCAGCCTGTAGGGCCTGCTGTCTCTCTCTCTCTTCTCCTCTCTCTCTTTTTCTTTCGCTCTCATTTCCTCTTGTTTCCTCGCTTTCTCTCCATCTCTCACTCGCAGGCTCCTCCTACATGGTCAATCAATATGTGTTACAGGCCAGCTGGGACCAAACCCAGGGGAGATGGTGAGAGCGAGGGAGAGAGAGAGCGAGAGGTGAACGAGGGATAGAAAGAGGCATAGAGCGTTAGGGTGGGGCTTCGCCCATAGCAGCTCCACAAAGAGCCAGCGTCTCTTGAAAATGAGAGGGAGGGCAGCGCTAACAATGCCAAAAGAGTGACCTTTGAACCGTGCGAGGGGAGAGACAAAGAGGAAGAGAGAAAGGAACGAGGGACAGAATGGGAGCGTGACTCCTTGGGGGGGGGTGGATTCTATTGTCTTGCGTGTATAAAGGGATTACAGCAGTGACAAACAGCTTTCAGATTCAGCGTTCATAAACCCCGAAAGAAAAGACAGACAGGGTGATGGAGGAAGATGGAAGGAGGGGTGCATCGAAGATAACGTAGGGTTGCATGGAAGATGGGGTTAATGAAAATGAAGTGCCGGAGAGATGAAGATTTGGAACGGTTATGTTCGAAATAAAAAGAAAAAATTTTGTACATGGTTCTTGAAAACGTCTGCCTAAGGCTAATCGTGATCGTGTTAAACATTAATTTAGGACTTTTAAGTATCGGCAGCTGTAGGAATGGTTACACAAACCAGACATTAATCTGCATTAACAGAGTGTTTAACGATTTGTGCTGACTATAAAAAAAAAGTCATTAAAAAACAGAATGTACTACACAGAAGAGGAGGTTTAAAAAAATAAAATAAATAAATAGAAAATTAGCAATTAAATTATCACTGAATTTAGTGCCATTATGTATTCTAAGTACAGTTCAACACACAATAAAGCATTAATTTTAGTGTGTTTGAGAATGGATGTAACAACTGTCAAGGTTTCTTTTTTTTCTTTTTTTTGCAGTGGTTCACCAACAGGTTATAGTGTCAGGTATAAGTGGCACGAACATAATAGAATAGGATTTATTTCCACTTGCCCAAGCCATGCCTGCAGGTGTTGAGGCGTAAAGACCCTATTAATTGGAACCTCGTAGCTGCGGTGCAATAAAAAAAATGTAATGTTGCTCCATTTGACAGTAGGAAATTGTTATCAGGCAATATAGTGATACACCCGAAACCATTGTGCTTATCGTACCATTTCACCTATTCCGCCGGTAAACACTGAAGGTCCTGGCTCCCTGTAGAGGAAGCTGATTTGCGATAATACCCACACACGCGCTCACGCAGAGACATATTCCGTGAGGGTGCTGCACTCGAGTTAAATAATAAATGGCAAGCCTAAGGAAAGTGCCCCATATTCTTCCAATCCTGCTCATTCCTCCCTAGCTTCTTCCAACAGCCCGGGTTTCTTAGCTTTAAGAGCCGAGAATCCATCAGAAAAGCTCTGAATTCATCAAATTGCCTATTTTTTTCGCCTCCATTATCCCGCTGTGAAAATACGGCACTTGCGTGAAATATTACCAATCCGTGTTCGAGTTAAATTAAGCATTTGTGGAGCGTCTTGGAAATAGCATGCTAGATTAAGCTCGCAATTCAAGAGTTTCAAAGAGCAAATACGTACACACGCATTAATAAAATTACCCCGAGCTCCCATGTTTCTTCTGCAGAGAGCTCGTTAAGGCAGGTCTGGATATCGATGCGTTAGCGCTGCTAATAGAGGCAGTTTGTACTGAAAGCAGGGAGGCTCGGTGCAAATAAATATTGACCCAATTTAGACTTTCTGCTGACAAGCAAGGAATATTTCAGCGATATAGGAAACTCAAGGTAGCCTGCCCTCAAGACATGAAAAGAAACAGTTTATACAGTGTATGTATCTGCTGCCTCCCAGACCTGTCTATACATGTAACTGCTTCTCTGACAGGAGGGGTGTTATATATTGGTGTTGTTATTGTTGCTTAGAGACACAATGATATCTGCACGGCAATGCATGCTGCGCGTATGTCTCAGAGATCACATGGCTAAACCTGTGGTAAAAAAAACAACTTGTTTAGCCTAAGGACAAATATCAGTGGTTATTGTTTAAGAAGTTTTTTGGATGGCCAAAAGAAATTCCAATTATTCTAGTTTAATAATTTATTGATGACAATATGCACATGTTTTGTACAATATGATCAGTAAGAAGGCTTTGCACCTCTACGGTCCAGGTTCGATTCCAGCCTTCCTGGAGTTTGCATGTTCTCCCCATTCTTGGTGGGTTTCCTCCGGGTACTTTGGTTTCCTCCCATAGTCCAAAGACAAGCAGAATATGCTTATTGGTGTTCCCAAATCCCAGTCCTACCTTAAAAATGGGAATAAATACAATGGTCACCATTGGCCTCCATAGTCCCTAGTTGGACTAAAAGGTTCCTAGATGGATGGATTAATGGATCTATAATAAGCCGTTTTTGCTGTTCTTCTGGAGGCACACAGAGGACACACCCCCTTCTCTGGGACTGGCATGCATATAGGCCACGCCTCCTTGTCTTAATTTGATTTGCATAGAAGCTATGCTCATTAAACTGGAAATGACACCCACAGAGACCATGCATTTGAGAGATTACTGTTAATAACTATTTTTCTCCATGAGATATGGTTTTAGTCGTTTGTTAGAATGACTGTCGAAATAACTGCATTTGTTCCGAGGGCATGTTATGAGTTTTCTCAATCGTACCGCATGCGTGTTTGAGAAACGGCCCCACTGGTCTAATGTTGCCAGAAAAAAAACGTCATGTTTTTATTTGTGCAAAGGATTTATGTGTCTACAAATATAGATTTAATGCATTTACAGCATTTTAGCATGAAGTTGCCGAAGCATAGTGTAGCTCGGTTGAGGGTTAAGCGTGAGTTCAAGGATAGCTTTCTGGCATCTATAAAAACATGCCAAGGATTAATGAAGCACTCTGGTTGTTTGCTATGTAGAATTGACTGAAGGGACAATAAGACCGATTAAAAGGACACTCGGTGAAAATCAGAAGCATGACGATCGATGAATAACCATTGATTCCATATTTGCAAAATGCATCCTGGGCATTGGTGAAAAAACCAATGCTACAAAGGTGTGATGTGAAATGCTACTTATCATAACAACGGATATATCTCAACCGCTGGTTTCAGAGCCGAATCATAATGTAAATATTGGCTAAGTAACCTCCAAGATTATAGTAAATGACGCACTGTAGGATTCATGGACTTAGATGGTACAGATGGTTAAATGGTTAGATAGCTGTGGGTTGTAGAAGGATGTTTCTTTATGTATGTGTGTGTCTGTCTGTGTGTTTCCCATGACCCACTTCCTGCTAAAGAAGCTGAAGTAAAAAAAAAAAAAAAAAGGTTGCCCCCGGGAGGTACAGAAGAGGGGGAGAAACAAAAGCAAAGTAGCTCATCCAGTCCATGGTCACATGATCAGACATGATCCTGAAGAACAAAAATAAATGTTTCAGTATACTGTATATCTACTCCTTCGCCTAATGGTACAATAACATACAGCTTTTTATTGTTTTTTTTCTAACTGTTCATGTTTTCATGTCCAGCGAAAATTATCTATCTATCTATCGATCTATCGATCTATCTACAGTATCTTGAGTTGATTGTGTTCCTGCATTAAAGCGTACAGTTTTGATTGAACTGGATTTGAACTCTTGCACAGTAGAATTAACTGTACTACAGCACATGAATTTACCAGGGGAAAAAGGACATGTTAAGCGAGTATTCAATATTCATATACATTTATAAATGTACCTGTTATTTTTTTATGGAACACTTAAAACACATTGTTAAATATAGGAGGGTGTCTGGTTCATTGGAACACTGTAGCGTTTTTAATATCAGCATATGTATCGTTGTTGATGTACGTATAGATTATGTGTAGCAAGTTGATCCGAGTAGGTGTTATCAACGCACTGGGTTATTACTATAGAAGATTACTGTTTTATCTAACCAGCAACCAATTTTTTTTTGGTTGAAAAATATCTTTCAATATAGTGGATGAAGAAATTGCTGGGAGTTCAATAAATGTGATGTCAGTGGTAAGGCTTGGTTCTCGGTTCTTTCCTTACTATTGATATTTGGAAACCAAAGGTTTTGCCGATCCTGTCAAATAGAGAAAAGCTCGAACCACTCTTTCCTGTTAGAACTAAAGATCATTTGATTGCAATTTACTCTGTTTTTTTAAGCCGAAACCAGGACTAAAGTTGATAGCATTCACACACATTTTTGTAATGTTTCTTTAAGGGAAAATTCATCTGTATGTTCATGATAAAGCGTGGACTAATACAATATATTTTCTGTTAAAGGACTTATACTGTATAAAGTGAATTTTGTCTTATTAATGCGAGCACAAAACATACTCATCTTACACTGAAATATATATTAGAAAATATTGTATTAGTTACAATTTTATTCATTTTGATCACAAATCTGATCAGATGCTTGCAAATCAGAAACCTTTGCTTGCACTTGCATGAGATGTTAGCTTCACCGAGTTGATCCTTAGCATAACCTACATACTGTATGTAGGCTACAATTGATTCAAAAACGCAGACAGTGAAGAGTGCATGTATGGCCTTATATTTAATAAAAATAATTTATAATGTCCCACCTCGGGTCTGTATGCGTGGAGTTTACATGTTCTACACGTGCTTGGTGGGTTTTAATCAGGGTACTCCATTTTCCTCCCATAGTCCGAAGACATGCAGATTAGGCTAATTGGCGTTCCCAGATTGCCTGTAGTATGTGAAAGAGCATGTGAGTGTGTGTATCAATTGTGTGTGCCCTGCAATAGATTGGCACCCTCTCCAGGGTGTACCGTGCTTCGTGCACTAAGTCTCGTTGCAGTAGAGACACAATGAGTGAGATTTCTAATGTGGTAGCGCAGTGGCGTCGTGGTTAATACTGTGGCCTCGCACCTACAGGGTCAAGGGTTCAATGCCTGCCTCTGGTCTGTGTGTGTACCCTCAGGGTGCATGCAATGTTTACTTTAATTGAAGTTCTGTTAAGGGTCATGATTCTTATCTATCCACCATCAGACTGACCAATCAGAAATGTCTTAAAGATGAGTCTGTTCCAGTCTGAAAAAAAAAAAGGAATGGTAATGGCAACACATTTTGGTGCATGCATTTTTATCATAAAACAGAGGGTGTCTACTTCTTGCATGTGTTTGTATACTGAGAGGGGTTGAAGAAGTGTAGTGAATAAGGAGGAGGAGGTGGTGGTGGTGGAGGAGGAGTGTGTAAACACGTGAGAATGTGAGTGCTCAGTGTTGTGTGCGGCTGCACCTGTCCCTCTCCGTCTCGCTGCTCCGTCCCACACACACACACACACACACACTGGGACAGGACAGGACACACCGGGGTTGAAAGGCAACGGGAAGGAAGGCGCGAGCTGGGTGGCACGCGTCTGCAGACTACTACACGCTTGTGGAACAGGAGATCGCATCAATGTCTTCGTGCTACAGTCTGGATTTCCTCCCCAGTATGATGGTGGAAGGCGGGCTGCTGAGTCCAGCCGAGCGGATGTGAGTGCATGCGATTTTTTTTGTTTCCCTTTCCGAGCACGTGCACGGCTGGATCTCCGAGCCGTTAGAGCGGATCTCAGACAGAGAGCACGGGGTCCTGTGCGCTTTATGAGGCGTGCATTGCAGCGCGAGGTCGGACGGTCCGGGGTTTAAGATCGAGTGCGGGATTGTATTGGGCGCGGTGTGTGTACTGTGTGTGTGTGTACTGTATGTATGTATGCGCTCTTCTTCTATTCTTTATAATGTAAGTACGTGAACACATGCGCTATGAGCGCGCGTGCAGCGTTAACCCGAAACGTGCAGCGTGCTCCGCCCATCTGTCTCGAGCGCCTGAAGCCGGTTTATTCACATTTATATTTAAATAAATAAATAAATGCACACGGTATACTAACAATGTTGTGAACTCTTATATACCAGGATGTGAAAGGTGTTAATTAAACACGTCGTGGTGGGTTTATTATTATTATTATTTTTTTTAATGCACGTGTGATCATGCAGTGCTGGGTTGTGGGAGAGTTCATGACAAACATGTGACCCTGATGGCTCGCGCGCGCACCACTGCACGGCTCCGGGGAGGAGACGAGCACGCGCCCTCGCTGTTAAAGCACAGGAATGCGCGCGCACATACTCTCTCTCACTCACTCACTCTCTCACACACACACACACACACACACGCAATCGAAGCTGTTCCGAATTCGATTGGCTACGTGTCGAAATCAGATTACTGCACGCGCGTAATTCAGTTACGTTTCAGGCCCGAGAACAAAGGAGTTCGGTGCGCGCGAGCTGCTTACTGTCACTGTCCTGCTTCTGTCTGCTCTTCTTAAAGCACCGAGGACCGTCTCTCTCTCTCTCTCACACACACACACACACACACACACACACACCTTCGTTTCCTTAGATTTTCTTTATCTATCTATCTATCTATCTATCTATCTATCTATCTATCTATCTGACTTTGTTTAGCTAGCAAGCTAGCTCACAAGCTGTCTTTCTCTCTTTTTGTCACTCTCTCTCTCCCTGACACAATGTGTTTGTTTCCTTCTACTTCACTTTATTTCTCTCTTTTCGACTTCTGTCTGGCTCATTTGATCTGTCAGTCTGTCCCAATACTTGTCTCTCTTCCTTGCTTTTTGTATCTCTTCTCTCTTGTATGTCTTTGTCTATCTATCTATCTGTCTGTCTATCTATCTACCTGTCTTTCTATTTCATTTTCTGTCTGTCTCTCTTTCTGTTTATCTCTCTCTCTCCCTCCCCTCTCTCTGTATTTCCTAAGAGTGGTCAGTACAATAGTGCTCTGTGTATAAGATGCACACTTGTTCAGCCTTGTCCCAAATGCCTCAGATCAGCCGAGACATGATGAGTGACCGTCCTTTGCTCCGCAGTTAAATCTAGCCAAAAAGTAATGGAAGTCTGGGAAGATTCCACCGAAATCGCATGATCTAATCTAGTTAACGTTCTATGTGCCATTCTTTGGTGATGTCACACAGACTTTCGATTGTGCGGACACTACATGACCAGCTGAAAATGAATAAAAATAAAAAACAGAGCTAAATGTCGGAATGTTACAGGGGCAGCCTTTGTGGACAACTGGACGCATCTTTCCATCAGTGTAGTATGGTATTGTCCACTGTTACACTGCACCATCCGAAGTTGTGGACAGATTTGTAGCAGAAGGCTGGAGGTGATTTAGGCCCTGTACTAAATGGCGTATCATTTTTAAGGATTCTAAAGGAATCTCACCAGTGCCGTCACTGTCTCTTTTAACTCATTCAAAGCAGATGAAACTGCACTCTCTTACATTAAACCTCTTCAGACTGTGAATGTAGGCCAAGAACAAAGGATTGTGTATATAAAACCACTGCATCAGACTCAAGGAAAGCATGGACCAAAGTGCCTACTTGGACATTAGACGTTAGTACACAATTTGGGACAGGGCCTTCATGTTACAGTGAGATGAATAATGTTCTGGAGAAATTATCTAACATTTTGTGTATATTTGCAGTAAAGGTATCTACAGTATCTGTCTGTTTGTCTGTCCATCCGTCCATCCTTTCAAACATCTTTGAGGTTTTTCTTTAATTCCTTTTGGTTGTTTTTACTATTTATGTATTTATCTATTTATCAACACACACACACACACACACACAGACACACACACACAGGAGACAGGTTATGGGCCAGCATCCATCTGGCGTTGGTTTCCGGAGAGCAAGTGAATGCTCGCTAATCTCTCTCTTTACTGTGTGATAAGCTGCTCACCTCTCCGCTAGGGAAAACAACACACACCCAGACATACACACACACACACACACACACACACCACAAAAATGATGAATGTAAAACATCTGGCTCTTCAAAAGCACTTGAATTGTCACACTGTACACTTTAACAGCCACTTCTAACTTGTTTCTATTGTGTTTTTCTTTTTTTTTTTTTACCTTTAATTCTCCGCCGATGTGTTCCCGAACGCGTGCGTCAGTTTGAAGTCTTTTGACTTCAGTAGCTTTATTCTAGATTAGTTGACTCTCTCTAGCAGAAAAGAATGTTTGTCTGAGGCTTGGAGTGTGGGTCAATCATGAGGTTATATTTAAGGTTTATTATTGTGTGTTTATAGTTGCTAAGAAACTGATAAACCCCATGACAGGACCAGAGAATGACTCCACTGTTTATCATTTACTGAATTTATTATGAACTGGTTAGTTTATGTATAGAACCATATACAAAGCGAACAAGCTTGATGCGCAAGTGATCAGTGTGATGGGTTCTCATTAGTATAGTTTTTCTGCCTCTGATTGCTCTGGGATTGGTATAAATCTGTCATTTCCCATTTGTCATGGAAGGCAATTGACTCAGAACAACTCGGTATAGATCAGGAGAGGAGGATTTACCACATTCTGTATTTGTTCAGCCAGATTTTGAGAGAAAACAAGCGTCTCTTTTGGCAGATGGTTTTTATTCAGCACAGACTCCAATCCAAACATTTGAGAGATAAGAGTTAATTGACAATGCCATCTTGAGCCTCAGGTGGATTCCATCAGCTGGTGAAGTGCTGAAGCCAGGACATTCTTTAATGCCAGAAAATGTGATTACTTAGAAAAGCTACAGCTACAGTTTGAAAAGAAGATTTTTTTTTTTTTTTTACGGCACATCAAAATTGACCACATTGCCCTCGCTGTACCCAGCTGTATTTTTAATTTCTTGTTACTGGGGTGGTGCCATCGTTTGTCAGGCAAGTTTGGCAGGCATTCTTTATCTCCGGAAATTCTTTTAAAGCAACTCAGGCCCCAGTATAGTCTTCCTCCAAATGGTTGAGATGTTGGTTCATGCTAAAACATATTAACAAAGTGTCTTTGTGTGTGAAAGTGTATGGCTATATGTGCAAAGTATTTATATATATAGTTAAATTTCTTGTGGTATGCTTCAAAGCAATTAAAAAAAAGCATGTTATAAAAAAACCCCATCATAATTTAATGCATTTTTTAAGCATAGCATACTTCAACCAATTGGTAGAGATGGCTCAGTCAGGTTAAGTTTAAAACACATATTTACGTGTTTTAGGGATATTATCCTCACAATGTGTTCTACCTAAAAGTTGAGCAGAGAGTTACACACATTTAAAAAGTATTGAGTTATTTTAGGATGTTCGGATAGACACACATGAAACATGCATTCATCGCATTCAACATTTTTTTTTACATATTCGACAAAAAATTTTGTACCTACAATTATATTTAATTTTCATAAATATTAAAACTTATGCTGTGATTGGTTGAAAATGTCACAAAATGGCCTAGATGCGGCTGCAATTTAGAGGATGTAAATGTCTGAGTCATATTATGTAAAGAAAATACAAGACACAGGTCATTTGGACTCAAAAACAACCGGACTTGACTGATGGACTTTCAGAAACGTACACATTTCCAAACATGAGAAGTGTTTTTGAAAACTGTGACAGACTGAGGTTGGCCCATGTGTCACCTCAACACACACTTCAAGGGCGACTTTGCTATCCTCAGCACTAACATCATCCATCTAGCTTACACGAGTTGACTCGACGGGATTTGTTAGTCATCGCAGGCAGCCTATGAGAGAATGTGCTCAGATAGAGGTGTCCGACAAATTCGGCTACTGGTCCAAAGAATGCTACAAGGATGCAGCAACTAAATAGAACTCGAAACGATACCGCAGTCGAATGTCGAATGTCACGGAGTGCAAAAAACCTGTGCAGGGTCTTCAGTTTGACATCCCAGCTGCCTCTTCTTCAGTCGCTGCCATGGGTATGAGGGGGCTTTCGTTTGCTCTAGTTGTAAGTTTGTGAGAAGATGAACTTTGCGCTTCACAGCGTGAGTCGCCAGTTGCATCTGTTCAAAAGGGAGTGTGAGAGAAAAAGAGAGAGAGAGCAAAGTCTACACTCAACAACAGCTGGTTCATTCCAGAAGTGGCAAAATGATCGAGGGATGGGAAAAGATGAGTAGGAGGAGGACTTTATCAGTGTGTATGTTTGGAGAATGATGTGCCTAACTTGAACATAACCCATTACACACACACACACACAAACACACACACAAAACATCCTAAAAAAAACTGAAAAACGGCATTACTGATGTGCTTTCTTCTGCTTTTGGGAATTTCACATTTTATTTTTAATGTATGGATGCAACTTTTTCATCTCTCGCGCACACACACACACACAAGCGTGCACACTCACTCTCTCTGGTCACGTATACACTGAAGTATGTGCCGTTGAAAAGCTTTAAAGTGTTTGTCGGTGCTCTATTTACTCGCTGTTGAATTTTCCCTCTCGGCCTTAGGGATAGAAGAAAAAGTCCTCGCTCATCAGAAGTCTCGCTGATGGAGGAATCGTTTTTATGCCGTAGAAAATTTTCTATGGTGTGCTCATGATTGTATCATTGACTGTAGTCACATTTTACACAAGGATGGGAATCTCCAGGGACAACCTAGGTCCAGATTTGATTTGTACACATATTTGATTGAAATGTTCTGATTCAATATAATAAAAAAAAAAAGAAATTCCAGATTTTATTAAATAAATGGCTCCTCCCAAACATAGGACGCTGTGCTGCCTGCTAATGTGTGCATAGATTAAAGCACACTACATGTAGGAGTAAAGACTATCATGTGTTTGCTCCGAACCACGTGACGCCAGCTGACCGCATCTTTTTCGAACTGCTCGCTCACGCACCGTTGGGGGCGGCGTAACACACTCGGAGGACAGCGCTATCCGCTCCTTCCGCTTGCGTGAGCTCACAGACGCCCCTGATTGGCTGTAGAGCCGCGATTAATGTTGGAACACTAAGTACCTCTCATCCCTCCCTTCTGAGAGAGCTTGGCCAATTTTAGCTCTCTCTAGACCTCCGGCTAGAGAGGTTGCAGCATCACCCGGGAATCAAACTCGCGATCTCCGGGTGATAGGGTGAATTCTTTACCACTGCGCCACTCAGAGACTAAATGACCAATTTTAGACAAAAAACAAAATGAAGCAGGTGCAACAGTCGAATTCCTCGAAAGAACTCTAGGTGGTTCTACAGGATACTTAGTAAAACTTTGTAGCTTATTTCCTTATAAAATTCTACCTAAGACTAAAGGGTCTGTTCTCCCAGTGCTTCAATGGTTTCCTCCGCGGTTTTCTGGTTTCCTCCCACAGTCCAAAGACATACAGATTAGGCTCACTGGTGTTCCCTAACTTCGACAGATTGGTACCTTATCTAGAGTGTACCCTGCCTTGTGCCTGAAGTTTCCTGGGGTAGTCTCCAGGCTTCCTGTGATAAGCGGTATAGAAGGTGAATGAATGAAAGAATGAATGATTTGGGAGTCTGATGAATTGAACATTAATCGCCATGTTAAATGTAATGTGAAAATGAAATACTGGAGTAGCGAGATTCTCCCGGTCTTAGTTCTGGAGCAGCAGTTTGCTCACGAAGTCAGGTCGGGTCGGGTATGTCCTCGTGATGTCGCTCTGATGCTAAAATAAGATCGGCTTCAAATCTTTCCGACCCAATTAGTGCTTCGCTTCCCTGCAAGAGGACTGCTGACAGATACATGCTTGTGATATTTATTGTTGCTAATTCATAAAGCGGTATAATAAGCTCTGCAGGTGATGAAACAGGCTCACCGTTCCTCTCTGAAAGTCTTTAATTCCAGGCATGCGGCTTTTAAACGTCGCGATGAAACCCGAGTTTGCTGGCCAAGCGCTGCGTTTCTGTCAAATCTGTTTCGAGCTTTGTTATAGAACCGCTGCCGGTGGTTCATTATTTTTCATTTGCGCTGCTTTATTATTTTTTTATAGCATGTAAGTAAAATATGATTTCGCCCCTTCGGGTGTAATTTGCATACGAGTACAGTATGTCAGCTGACGTCCTGATGACTCACGCTGATCGGCTCATGCACTCCTGGCCTTGGGTGTTCCTCCTCTCTTCTTTCTCTCTCTCTCTCTCTCTCTCTGCTTGCCTTCTCACAATTCAATTCAGTCTATTCAAATTCAGTTCAATTCAATCCACCATAGGTTTATTGGCATCACTGTGTGTAGGACAATATTGCCAGGACATGAGAGATATGATTTGGAAACAATAACACTCCCCTCTCCCTCTCTCTCTCTCTCTCTCTCTCTCTCTCTCTCTCTCTCAGTAAGATTCCTTTGTAGTGTTTACTCTCTCACCTAAAATCAAGGCCGGCCTTAGACTCTGAAAGCCTCAGTAGTCTTACATCTCCACCTTTCCTTCATTGTCTTTCTATGCTTTTCAAACCTCTCTCTCTCTCTCTCTC
>JAQKPX010000004.1:15560552-15572396 GCA_030068255.1 Clarias angolensis | reverse complement strand
ACATTGGACACGATTAGATTGGGGAGAAAATTGGGGTAAAAAGAATTGGACAGACCAAATTTAAAAATAAATAAATAAATAAATAAATAAATTTTAAAATGGCTTAAGCTGACCATATAGCAGAGTAAGATTGTCAGAGTTAGCATCTAACATAGCTAACTAGCTAACAAAGCACTGCACATATACTGTACACACACACATGATCGGCAGTCATTGTTCCTGCTTGGAAGTCGATAATTTTATTATACGTATGAACTCAAAGACACTCCCATGGTCTGTGATTAGTGTGTTTTGGCTCTTTGTTGCTAGTTTTATTGTTACTGATCTGTATGAAGTTTAAAAAAGCATTTTTGCTTCCTGTGTTAATATGTTAAATTCAGTAACACAAAGATTATGGCTGGAATTTAGCATAATATCTGAGATTTGAAGGGTGTTCAAGTCAAACCGGGACTTGTGATTGTGCAGATTAACAGAACACAGTTTTGAGAGTAAAAACTCACTTTTTTTCTCTCTATTTAATCTCCTGCTACACTAATGCACTTATCCCACTAGCGCTTGGATACCATCAAAGTAGAAAGTTTACTCAGTCTGGCCTCCCAGGAACTCCTTTAGTGGCACTAACATTGTGGAAATGGCTTGGCGTGAGGTCAGGACTACAGTATATACAAGGTCATACTCTTCAAAACGTTTGTAACATTCAAATGTTTTACTGCGGCTAAGAGTCTCATCACCGTACTGTGCTTGAAGGCTTCTGTAAATGTCACAAGTCCCGGTTTGACTTGAACGCACCTCATAATTTGTTTAGCATTCTCTAAGTTGTTAAAGACATCCTGTCCAAACCCTTAAGACTCCATTTCACTGAGCCCGGCTCTCATAGTTAATTCTCGAGCCTCTCTATACTGATCAGTGTCCTTTTTCTTGCACATGATCACTACTTGACCACAGAAAGATGCTTTATATGCAGTCATTCAGATGTTTTTTTTTTGTCATTTCAAAAGTGACTTCTGCTTGAAAAAGGAGACAATCTAAGCACTTGAGGGTTAGTGATCTTGCTTCAGGGTCTAAATTTAGATTAAGCAGCAGGAGGCACTTACTTTGTATGACATTTGCGGCGCTACATTTCCTCGGGCTTTGAGAACGAATTCTGCTTTGAGCAAATCTGTCATTCTGTCATTTTCCTTTTTCAACTGATTTTCCATCCTTCATTCTCTTTCCCCGTGTCTCTCCGTAGTTGCTACAGCAGGCAACCTCATCCAGTAATCTCGGAGCGTTCAGTGGGATCCAGCAGATGGCAGGTAAGTCGATTTCCGTTGATTTTGGCCCTGTCTGTCCCAGCGTGTAACCCTGTAAAATCCAGTTTAACCCCTTCTTCTGAACTCCCATTACTAAACCATTCCTGTTCCGGATCATTTAATTTCCAGCATGACTTTTTTTCTTTATTGTAGATTTTAGATCAGTAGGAAGACTTACAGTAGGGAGTGTGTTGCCTGTGTGTGTGTGTGTGTGTGTGTGTGTGGGCGTATTAGAGATGTCGCTACAGTATATGCACACATTTGTGGACTATTCCCATGATACGTATGTTCCAGTTCTGGTGCGACCCTGACCGCGAGTAAACGAACGAATCAATGAAATGGAGATTCGAAATAACGAGAACGAATGGCGAACCTTCTTGACGTCAGCGTTGCCTTATTCCGCAAAGCCCTTGCCATTTCTCCTGTTTTCAGAAAAGGTGTCCTAAATTTTATTTTATTTTTATTTTTTTTTCAAGGTGCCCCAAATGAATCCTCTGGTGTTCAGCGATCTGCAGCTCTTCCTTTTTTAAGGCTTGTGAACACGCTAAAGCTTTTCATCACACTTTAAAGGACATAATCTGGGACATTTCGTCCATGCTCTGGATTGTGTCTTTTTTGATGGAGGTTTGATCTCAGAAGTCTCAGCCGTAACGATTTTGTGCAAGCCATTACGCCTTCACTTCGTGACTATTTGCTTTGTTAGAAGGGAATGATTTGCTTGTGAAGCTTTTGTCCTTCATTTGCGGCGGCTGTCTAGGAGACACATAAAACATTATCGATCAAACAGTTTTGGAAGATTTAAAAAAAAATCTCACGATATACTGTACAGTACTGTAATATGTGTATGTGTATAATATTTTTTTTTATCTTTCAATGACATATGATCATTTTGAAGCAGATGAACAAAATGAAAGAATGGTAGAGGACATGATAGGGTTTGACTTCTCCCTGAATGTGGTATGCCGTTTTTAAGCTCTCCAGTTGTGCAACAGAAACACGTTCACCCTGATCCGGAGATTTAGATGGGAGCCTAGAGAGCAGATTAGCTGTAGGGGTTCCGTGTAGAACTGTGCGATTTAATGGATCTAATCAATAAGTCAGTTTTAGATTCAGAACTGATTCACTTTTTAGGCAACATATCAAATGTTACATTTTCTAAAATTTAAATTAAACAAATTCATAAAAAAGAGTATCACATCTTTTTCAACTATTGAGTTTATGTGCGGTTGGTAGGTGATTACCGCTACCTACTGGCCTGGAGTATGGAGGAGATTGCAGGGGGAAAAAAAGAGAAATCGCTCTGTATAAGACATGGCGTTTACGGAATGAACAACACAAGTTACACCTCTAAAACTTAAAAAAAAAGACAAATCAGACAATAAACTTTACTGCTATTGAATTACACTGAATTGAAAATCATAATGCCCGAAATTCAATTATATTCCCGCTTCAATTATAGCATCATGGATGTCACAAAGGTGGAAAGGTATCAGTTTCCCCCCGAGTGCTTCAGGTTGACAGGATGGGAATTGGATATATAACCCTAGGCGTAAAAATCTTTAAAAAACAGAATAAAATAGCTTTGTTTATTTATGTGTGAAAAACTAGCTAGAGAATTCAATACATTAGTAAATATCTAATAATATTTAAATAGCTGAACGCCTAAATGATTATTAAAATTTATAATTAGTTAAATCAGTTTGTATATTATAACAGATCCTCCGAAAGCATTTAGATGGAAAAAAAATTGTGATAAAGGGTATGTGATAATGGGTTAGGGTTAGGGTTAGATAATGTGATTTTTATGCATTTAAAATAACTTCCGGGTGACTTTTATTTATGTAAACTGTGTAAGAATAGTATTTGTTTCATACCTTTATAGTCTGAAAAAAATTAATGTTCATGTCTTATTATATTACTTGTCTCGTACACGTGAAAATCTTACAAAAATGCATTTTTATTGGAAAAAAACAGTGTACTGTAGTATAAAAAGAAAAACATCCAAGATACCCAGTCTGACCATTATGTTTTTAAGTATGAAACAAATATTTGTTTTAATTTGTAAAATCATCTATTTAATAAGAGCAATATATAAAAAAAAAAGCATTTTATAAATGTTCATTTTTAAATACATCGCAAAGCAAATCACGAGAGCTTCATCCTCATGCATGAGACAAACAAGCAGATTAGGCACATGTGCACTTCTTTGTTTGTCACTGCTCCTTATTCTAATAATTCTTTATAGATATTTCACCTTTTCAAAAAATAAATATCAAATAACTTTTTTCTACAGTAGAAAACACCGAACGTCCTCTCGGGGCAGAGTGATTGCTAACGCCAGGGCAGCTCACGCGTATGTGAAGTAATATCTCGCCTCATATAACTTGTGTACCATATGTACACTTTAGGTTTCATACACTAAGGATAATAACACCACTTAAACATAATCAGCACCCAGAGAGGACTTATTTTTTATTCCGGTCCAATTGTGGACAACTGCAACAAAAATGTGTGTGTGTGTGTGTGTGTGAGTCCTCATCTTCATGTGGTACAAACCAGCAGGAGCCTGTGAGCTCACCAAGATCTTAGCGCCTTCTCTCAGTTGAATTGTGCATCTCAGTAGGATCCTTCCATCTGTCGCCTGGCAACGGGCCGTGATTGGCAGGCGCTATGTGCAGCTGACATCTGGTGTGGGCGGAGCTACGAGCCATAAGGAGCTCCGAAACACACACTGAGCACTAAGAGCTAGTGAAATCTCTCCACTGACCACCCTCTGTCTACTGGGAACTGGAAGAAAATCTCACAAAAAACACACACACACACACACACACACACACACGCACAAAGATTTTCACTCCCACTTTTGCATTTTCTCTTTCTAACACTCCTTTTCTTTTTTCCCCCTCTCACATGCAGACACACAGATTTTCTCACACATTCTCCTCCCACATACTGAATTTCTTGTTTTTTCGCCCTTTTCATGCATACACACACACACACACACACACACATATACGCACACACACCTGTACATGCATACAAAAAAGGTTTACACATGCGCAATTGAGTGCACAGAACCTAAAACAACCTCTTGCAACTTGTATAATTGTCCTCCTTGACCACCAGTCTCGCTGTGTGCCAGCTAGTCAGCAGGCATTGTTAAACACACGCACACACACACATATACACACATGCATACACATACACAGAAACACACAAATTCCCCCAAAACCCGGCTGCGATTTCAAGTCTATTCAGAAGCACAAAAGCGCTCCTTAACCGCCTGTTCTCCTGCTGCTTCCTCCGGCAAAGCCTTTTTGTCACACAGCTCCTGTCTCCCCCTCAGCCTCTTGGCCTCTGACATACACACACAACACGCATACACAAGCTTTACATCACAACACTTTTACTTCATTATACGTAGTTAATATGAAGAATGTATGTAGAGCTATTGAGAAAAAACCCTTCAAGCCCATTTCACATACACATGGAATTTGGAGATCTACCGTCACACCGGCATAAAGCCTGGCTTCTTTCTTCTCCTCCTCGTCTTGTGCGAAGCAAGATCCGAGATTAAAAGTTGCCACCCACCTCGGTGTCTCCCGGTAGGTGTTTTTTTTTTTTTTTTTTCGTGTATGACGATGTCGCAGAGACAAGATAGAAACTCTGATCCATAGTCTCCAGTGCACAATCTGCATGAAGCAGTCAAAGCTCCCTGCCAGTAAACACTTCTCATATTCATCCAGGTCGGATACCGTAAAACCACCCCCTCAGGGGTCTATTTTTATCTTATTGAAAATATGGACTTCAAGGAATTCACTCGGTAGGAGCAACATACAGTATACAGTAATGATAGCAGCGGACAATCAGGACTATCCAGCAAGAATTTCTGCCAAACTACATGATGAAAAGACAGCATTGAACGAATGCCACTAAGACAGTGTTGGAGTAAATTTTTTTTCAAAATGGATTAACCCCAAATCTCTGAGGCGTGAGCGCCATGCGCTTACCCCATGACCCACAATGGAACATGCTGTTGATGCTAAAAACTGCACCTGCATAACAATAGGGATGGAAATTACTGTACCAGGGACGACCTGATATATTGTTATCACGATACCCATGTGGCGATTCGATTTCTGCAAATATCACGATATATTTGAGATTAGGTGGCATATACAGAATATAGCATAAGGTAATTAAGTAACAACGACCATAACAGTCAGGTATTATTTTAACACACGAACGTCAGCTGTTCTGGAACAGTTCCTGCAAGAACGGTATTGTCAAGTGCATTTGCAAAACCCATCAAGCACTATGATGAAACTGGCTTTCATGAAGATCATCCCAGGGAAGCAAGACCAAGACTTACCTAGGGTTAGCAGAGGAGAAGTTCATTTAGAGTTACCAGCCTCAGAAATCACCAATTAACAAAGAGCACCTCAGATTAGAGCCGTTATGAAGGCTTTACAGAGCTTTACAGAGCTTAAGTACCAGATACATCTCAATATTCAATGTTCATAGATTATTGCATATATTTGCATGACAGACCATGGAATTAGAAGGTGTACCCAAACTTTTGACTGGTAATACTGTACACAGTATCATAGCAATTTGCTTCTACCATGCAAGATGCTGTGTAACCTGCTAATGTGTGAATAGTTTATAGTGCACCACCTATAGGATTGTAGAGGAATAGCAACAGTTTACCACCTCAAATGCAAATGTAATGTATATACTGTAAATAAAAATATAAATGAAAATAATATTTTGGAGTCAGTGTGGCGATAAAGAATCGCGCTATGTAACTTAATTTTTACCCCTTCTCTATATAACAATGAGCCCGCCATTAAATACCAAAACTACAGCAATATATTAAATTGGAATGCAGGCAAAAGGGAAACAAGAACCCCTTTAAAGTCTGAGATCTAGACATGATACAGTTTGGACGCTTTGCAAACGCCGTATTACAGTACTGTAATTTGAGAGCTAAGATGCACCTTGTGGGAATATTTCTGAACGACACCTAAAGGATGTTGTTAGACACTTTGTGTCATTGTTAGACGTGTAAAGAATGTTTAAAAAAATTTTCTGAACATCATCTCAACATGATTACAACTATATTACAACAGTGTTCCTGATGCGTAGGATCCTATGGGGTCTTTAAGAAACAACAAAAACGTGAACACAATATGTACGATAAATTGACTAATTGTCCAAGACATTATTACAGCCTGGGATTATAATGTTGATCCGGCAACTTCATGGAAGAACTGTGGTCAAAAAATTCAAAATCGAAATGACTGGAGATCACTTAATCACTGTGAAGTTGCGTCTTAAAAAATCAACAGAAACCACAGCAACGTTCAACAGTGAAAGTGTCTATGGGAGCGAATTGGGTATTAAACAGACCGTCTCATAGTGCCGCACAGCTCTAAGGCAGGGAATAAACTATCACTATCATTTCCACGATTGTACCCACCATATCAGCTTATTTGTGCTAATAGGATAAAAGCTATTTCTTGGTCCGCATTTCTGCACCGGCAGATCTTATCGGTATGATAAACCCAGTCCCTGGAAGTCCCTCATTTACGTCTGGTCCCTAATTGAAGCAGCAAGGCTGGCTACACCTTGGTGTTTAAATTAACCCCGATTTCGACCGGCTCGCGGATTCTTTAATCACCGAGTGTAATCTTAACGAATCCTAATGTACCCAGAGTTATATACCGTGACATTTCGGGTTCAAAGGACGCGTCACACACGTTCACTGACGAATGAAATCATGATGTGCCACGTGTTCCATTTTCATCATCCTGCAGCTGTCAAAAGCTTAAAGACCATTCCGAAGCCTGGAGTGGAACGCTTCTTACACAGCAAGCCATTTGTCGGCTGCCAGATGCTGTCAGACGTCTGTGGATGAGTGTCGTCTGTGTGTTTGCGCTGTCTTCTGTTCGCTAGTTAGTCCTTGCCAGTGGCGAGTGAGGACACTGAATCAGTACTGAGAGATTTTCCTGGAAAATCAGCGCAGGATAAGAGAACATCAGATTCTTTCTTGAGCATTTAAGATTGCTTTTGTATTGTTGTAGGCAGCTGTTTTTTTCTTTTTCTTTCCCCAAACAGATCAATTAGGGAGATTCTGTGTTGTAGATTCAGGGCTTCACTCATACATGTATTGAAGTTGGGATGTGTTAACTTCCATGTGTGTGTGTGTCTGTACATATACACACAGATGGGGTGTTCAAGTCAACCCGGGGACTTGCGATGAACTTTATCGTGAATGAAGACATAAAAGCGATCAACAAGCACAGTACAGTGATGAGACTCTTAACCGCAGAAAAACAATTGAATAGTAGAATGACGATCCTGGAGCCCACCACAGTCGTTCCCGTGAGCATTCAGCTTGATCCTTGAAAACCGACAGATACCTTGTCGGCAACTTGCAGAAGAGACGCATCTGTCTGATTGAAACTGTACACACAATCATTGAGCAGCACCACTTGCACATTACGGGAACTCGGCTGGGAGTCACATCCCAGTACAGTCTTCACCAAGCCATTTCCACATGTTTGGTCCAGTAAAGGACTTCCTGGGAGGCCAACGTTTCAGACATGAATTAAAACTTAAATAATTAAAACTTAGAGAGTTTTACTCTCATAACTTTGTTCTGTTATTCTGAACAATCAAAAGTCTCGGTTTGACTTGAACGCCCCTTGTACATATATATATATACAGTATATCTATATATATATATATATATAGAAGGCCCTAGTGGCCTAATGTACATTCTTTTTGACACCCCCTCTCTCCATTGCCTATTTACACACACACACACACACTCATACACACGCACATTTTGTAATTAGTCGGCACACACTTACCAGTATGTTTCAATTCCATACACTTTCAAATACTCCCTTCCACTTTCCCACACACACACACTCTGCGAATTATCGCCGTCCTTTTCCAATGACTTGACGAATACATGTCAAAACCTATTCCACACACACCCTAGTCGATCACACATTCCTACTGTATGTTCATCATCATGCCTTTTTTTTTTTTTTTTATACATTAGTCAATTAACATCACACACTCGATCAGTACTGTACCCACTTGATCACCCTCTCTAGCACTCAGCAACCCGTTTGTTGAGATCAGTGGGTGTTAACACGCCATCATCCATATTGTTGCGCAGCCACACACACACACTCCCACGATGGCTGACTCTCTGTTTCTCTTCAGGTATGAACGCTCTGCAGTTACAGAATCTGGCCACTCTAGCAGCGGCCGCCGCGGCAGCTCAGAGCTCGGCCAGCCCGTCCAC
The DNA here is from genome assembly GCA_030068255.1 of Clarias angolensis. Lineage (NCBI taxonomy): Eukaryota > Metazoa > Chordata > Actinopteri > Siluriformes > Clariidae > Clarias > Clarias angolensis. The sequence continues at coordinate 15,563,780 of JAQKPX010000004.1, read as the reverse complement.
CGCTAGTGCCCTGACCTCCAGCACAGGCTCTCTGGGAGCTCTGGCCAGCCCAGGTAACCGGCGGCCGCCTAGCCTTCATCGTCATCGTCATCATTCTCACTGTCGTAGCATCAGCACTGCAGCCGTCACACTTTTTTTTTTTTTTTTTTTTTTTTTCCCCCCCCCTCCATCGAGTCGTCTTCATCCACATCCTCACAGTTAGTCACTGCATCAGGAAGCCTGCGTCACGGGCGCGGAAGGGCTGTCCTTCCGTTATGTCCTTGTAGCTCCCAGGTTAGGCATTTTGACAGGTTCGGTAGATATTACTGCGTCTTTCGTTGCAGCCGCAAACTCTTAGAAAAGGGCAGAAGTATTTTTGGAAACGCTTCCCCTGTGAGAGGTGCGAGTTTAGAGCGCCGGAGTCATTTTCGCAGAGTGTATTGCTTCTTACATGAGTCTCATTCCATCTCTCACACTGGCACCCTTCTCCTAATCTCTCTCGCTCTCTCTTTTACTATATCCATCTTTCTACAGAACAGCATTAAAAGTAAAAAAGTGTGCACGTAACAAGTTTCTTACCATAATCTGTTTCACTTCATCATCATCATCATCCTCTTATTTTCATAATTATGTCTTGTCTCCCTAATTTCCTCCATATGTGTGTGTATGAGACATTGAACATTTCTGTACCTTGAATACACTCAATGGTGTGACACATTTTCTCTCTCTCTCTCTCTTGTTTTTTTTTTCATCTTTGCCTCTTTTTCTTCACTTCTTTCTCTATACTATATTGTTTTTCTGCATATTTTTCTCCCTGCTCTCTGTCTCTCTCTCTTTTTCTCTCTCTCTATCTCTCTGTCTCTCTGAGCAGCAGGCTCCACTGCTAACTCGAGTGCCGGAGCGATGGGTTCTCTCGGCTCTTTGGGAACCCTGCAAGGCCTCGCCGGGGCCACCGTGGGCCTCAACAACATTAATGCACTAGCAGGTAGCGTCAACAGTGAGTATAAACCTCATCCGCCTCACCCCATCCCATCCCACGCATACACACGCCCGGAGAGACGCCCGCACGGACACGCAGACACACGACAAACCCGACAAACGAACATAAAAAAAGGGCATCTCTCTGGGTATACAATAGGAGTTTGCTGTCCGTGTACTGTATGTCTAGTGTCCATGTGTGTGTTGTGTGTTGTGTTTTTTTTCCATTTTTTTCCTGTTTATTTGTGTTTCTTATTCAAGATATGAACGATCAGGTCATCATCTTGAGTCCTGTTCGTTCACTGAAGTCAGAATTTACCGGGATTGTTCGTGATCAAACTTTTCAAATAGGAGTCAGATTTTTATAATCATTTTATCTTGTAAGCTAGATCGGATCATTTTATAATTTGATTCGTTTTAATATTTTCTCCAAAAAAAAAAAAGAAAAGAAAGATTATCGTGAGATTAGGGTTAGGTGTGTGAGTATGTGTTAAGCAAACTCCTCTTCGTCCTGTCTCCACACGCACCTCCACGAACCAGACGCCTGGCAAATCCATCGCTCTCGCTCTCTCTCTCACTTTCTCTCTTTCTCTCTCTCTCTCTCTCTCTCTCTCTGTTTCTCCAGGCTTGTGATTGTTTCAGCGTTGTGAGATTGTTGGCTTCGTGAGTGTGTGTTTGTGGTGTCGTGTGCAGCACTTATCCGGAAAAGAGGACATTTTCATGTAGTCCATTCAGCCGTCTGATTAGCGTCTGTAATTCACCTCACAATAGCTAAGGGCCTCATGTGCTACTTTATTAATTGGTAGGCTGCGGTGAGTATGTGTGTGTGTGTGTGTGTGTGTGTGTGTGTGTGTGTGTGTGTGGATGACCTGACCTGGATGTCTGCATTTTCCCAAAATGACCTTTCAGACAGGTTACTGGTTTTATAAATCAGGCTTTCCAAAACGTCACATCATCTGTTTTACATTAATTGAAATGAATTTCGAATAGACACACACAGACACACGCACACGCACACACACACACTGCTCATTATAAAGGCCATATAGTTTAATTGAATAGTAAAGGTCAGTATTGTAATTATTGCAGGATAAATGAGAGAGCTGCGCTTGAAGCACCCTGCTCATCATTTATTGTTTGCAGGACGTCAAGCCAAAAGGCCAGTCAGTAAATATGCATGAATCAGTCATCACACACACACACACACACACACACACACACACACACGCACACATACCCCTAATGAAACGGCATCCCGGCTCTTGTTCTGAGCAGACAACCTCCTGAGTACTTGTGTTCTTACATCTGACTGGAGAGTCTGCTGGAGGGAGACATCTTCAAACACATCTTCTTAACAATCATGTTTATTGAAGGTAAAGAAGGGAGTAGAGTCCCATCATCCATACTTCGCTACGTCCAGACTTATGGAATACTCATAACCAAACTCTTTTTTCCCTCTTAATGTTACTGCAGTTACTGAATCATTTATAACTAAGTCTCAATAATTGCGGAATAATAGAGCTGAAGGATTATTTATAGGGTTTTGATTACTCAGGTCCTAAAGGAACAGAAGAGTGTACTCTAGTATTCTGGTTTCCTCCCACAGTCCAAAGACATGCAGGTTAGGCGCTAATTGGCGTTCCCAAATCCCCCGTAGTGTGTGAATGACCGTATGAGTGTGTGTGCTGTACGTGTGCTCTGCGATGGATTGGCACCCCGTCCAGGGTGTACCCCACCTCGTGCCTTAAGACTCTTGGGGTAGGCTCCATGGCCCCAAACCGCGTCCCTGTATACAGGATAAAGCGGTACAGACGATTTAATTTGGGGAAAAAACACCTCCATAAAAAATTACAATTGTGTTTTTTCCCTGTTTTTAAATTGACTTACTGTATACTTTTGGATCCTTCTCTAATCGCTAGACAATCAGTTACACTAGCAAAGTAATCCTTGTCATTACCGACAATCTTATTCTAACCTTATTTGATATATGAATAGCTTAAAATGATGCGTAAACATGTATTCGTCTGACACACGCTGAGATTTAATAATGAATAAATATTAATGATGCAGCGTTAGTTATGTAGTTAACTAAACTGTCCCCAGAAAAACACTACAGAATTTGTGCAGAATCAGAGATGAGATTGAAATCTTGAAACCAATCATAACGTAGAAGGTGGGATTTGTCATATACTGTGTGTGTGTGTATGTGTGTGTATATATATATATATATATATATATATATATATATATATATATATATATATATATACA
>JAQKPX010000004.1:15542140-15560423 GCA_030068255.1 Clarias angolensis | reverse complement strand
AAGAGTAATAAAATAAACAGTCAATATTTGGAGTGAAAACTCATTGCTTAAAATCAGGAGTTTTAGACACAGATTTTTGCAGTTTTATAAGAAAACTGGTCTGTCTTGTACTATATATTTTTTTTTCTTTTACAGCCATGCATATATTCTGCTTTAATGTTATTTATTATATATACTGAATGATTTTGTACACAATTATGCAGACATAATAAACATATAAAACAAAATTGGTACGGCATATAATATAGTGCCTAAGACTTTTGGTTAGTGGTTAGTCAGATAGAATTTCTACGAATGTTCAAGTCAAACCAGGACTTTTGATTTTGCAAAAAAAACTGAACACGGTTATAAGAGTAAAAACTACCATTATTTCTCTAGTGTTTCACTAGGGTTTAGATCACATCAAGGTAGAAGTTTTTCCCAGTATGCTGGAGCCATGATCCGACTGCCCGCTTCATGTCTGTAACGCTGGCCCCTTTAATGTCCTACACATGTGCGAATGGCTTGAAGCGAGGTCAGGACTGTAGGGTGGATTTGGCGATAACTCCCAGCCGAGTGCAAGTTCCCGCAGACAGATACGTCTGTTCCCTCTATTTTAACAGGTTATTGCAGTGGGTGCCGAACCACCTTGGCTAGACTCGTCATTCATGGACGTATGGCCTTCTTTAACACGTTTGCACCATTCACATTTTGAGAGTCTCATCACCGTTCTATGCTTTTGTAAATGTCAATCACTTTTACTTATTCATTCAGAAGAAATATGTCAAAGTCCCAGTTTGACTTGAACGCCCATCGTAGGTCGATGACGTGAGTGAAATAAAAGGAAGGATAGGAGCGGTTGTTGTTGATGTGGTATGGTGATGAGGTGGTGATAGTGACACGCTGCCGTCGTGATGTTGCCTGCATGTGTCGGCCACGGTTTCCACTTGCTTACACTGCTGCGTATTACATGTTGTTAATCTTGTGTGTCAGTTTGTTGTGGGTGTGTAACAGCACTCTTTATTGTTGCTGATCGTGAGCTGTTCTTATGTGTATGTGTCAACTGACTGTCTTGAAATGTGTTGTGATTATTCAGCGAAACAATGAAACGTACAGCTTTTCTTTTAACCCAACTGAAGTCAAGACGCAGTGAAACGTCCAGCCTCTCATGTTCGCAACACGTCGAGTCTATCTTTAGCACATCAGTCAGTGTCGCCATGGAAGCATCCGTGTCAGGAGGCTGGATAATCAGCGTCAGGAGATGATAATCCTCAATCAGTTGGATAAAATTTTAAATATACTTTGTACTTTGTCCCAGTTTGTTAGTAGAAATGTGTGTAAAGGTTTACACAGGGACCAAACCAAGCAAGGAAACCCTAAGAGATTTACTGAAATGTAGGAAATGCTGATTTTCGACCGAACGTTCATTAAATTCATACGTGCGTCGTAAATAAACAAGTGGTTAACCTTAACAACGTGATCTGTAAATGACATCACAGTAACTCAGGATGATATTAATTAAGATTCCATGGGAGATTTTAACCTATATGTGTTCCTCAGAACAAAACAAGCGCCGTCTTTTTTTTTTTTCTTTTTTTTTCCCCTGTTCGATTATATCTGAGGTCAGGAGAACTGAAGTACATTTCATTAATGGCTGAACTGTTCCTTGTGTGTTGTCTGATGTGGATATAATCTTCTTGGCTGTTTCGTTTTGTGTCTCGTACTCCTGTGGTGTGTATCTTGTCTCGATGATGTTTTTGTGTGTGTGTGTGTGTGTGTGTGTGTGTGTGTGTGTGTGTGTGTGTGTGTGTGTGTGTGTGTGTGTGTGTGTGTTATCTGTTGTAGTTAAAAAAAAAAAAAAACACTTCCCCCCAGTCCCAAGCGCTAATGAGTAAGTGCACTTCTTTCTTCTTTATTGTTGGGTTTTATGTAAAGTTGCTCACATGCTCTCAGGTGTGGCTGCCCTGAATGGCGGCGGCTCAGCCGGCCCCATGGATGCCCTCACTCAGGCTTACTCAGGAATCCAGCAGTACGCCGCCGCCGCCCTGCCCACACTCTACAGCCAGAGCTTACTGCAGCAGCAGAGCGCAGCCGGGAGCCAGAAAGAGGGTGAGGAAGAAAGTGCACACACACTCTCTCACACACACACACACACACATGCATATATATATATATATATACAGATCTGGCCATTAAGAACGCACGTTTTGAGAAAAGGGATCTCGCGAGCTTTTCTTCTCTATACAAATACATACAGTATATACACGCACATATACATATACACGTGCACACATACAAGGGGCGGTCATAAAAATTCGTATTATCGTATAAAAAATTACAAATATTTGCCCAAATTATTTCTTCGGAAATGAGTATTTTCTTGAACATTTCTTCTTGTTCCAAAAAACTGCAGCTAAAGGTGGATCTACAATCTATTGATTCATGGGGGTACTTAGTATTGCCCACATTTTTTGCCAAATTATTTTGATTTTCTCCCTAATTTAGTCGCATCCAATTCCTCCCCGTCACCACTACTAAGTTACTACCACTCAGTCGGGAGGGCCGAAGACTATCATGTGTTTCCTCCGACCCACGTGACGTCACCGACCGCATCTTTTCAAACTGCTGCTCACGCACCATTGGGGGCGGCGTAACACACTCGGAGGACAGTGCTATGATTGGCTGTAGAGCCCTGATTGGCTGTAGAGCCGTGATTAATGTGGGAGCACTACATACCTCTAACCGCTCGCCTCTGAGAGAGTTCGGCCAATCAGCTCTCTCTAGAATCAGCTCTCTCTAGACCTCCGGCTGCGAGAGGTTACAGCATCACCCGGGAATCAAACTTGCGATCTCCGGATGATAGGGCGAGCACTTTACCACTGCGCCACTCGGAGGCCCTCCACATTTGTTTTCTTTCATTTTTATTAAATAAATAATGGCACCATGGCCTGCTACGATCAGGTGATTTTTATAATGGTTTTTACATGAAAAAAAAACACAAAATTAAAAGAGGAGATAACATTTTTTAAACATGCTTGTATTTCAGGGTTTTTAGGTTTAAGAGTTTAGGTCAGTAAAATGAAACGAACGTATCAGAAGCTTGATTTAGTGGCGATCGAGTCTCAGGGATTCAGATGTACTGTATGTTTTGGACCATTGCCTTGCTACAAGGTGCAGCCACAACCCAAATGTACTGTAGCTTCATGGGATGAGAGAAGCAATTAGATTTTCATTTTGGGATGTTATGAGCTACGAGTCCATGAGTCTGTGTATCACAACATGATTCCCAGGAGCTTTGAATAAAAATAAAAAACACCCACACTATCACATAATTAACAGCAGGGGGTTAAGTTCTTTTTTCATTTTTTTTATTTGATTTTAACCAGTGTGTTTTCAGTGTTTGGGTTTCATCCATTTTTATCAAGAGTCTCATTAATCCTGGACTGTATATAATGATACACACATGCAAACTTTATACAAATGATAGTGAAATTGAATTTTCATCTCTGCGGTGTACCCCTCATTAAAAATGAGAAATAAACCACCACACATGTATATACATATATACAGTAATACAAGTACTACTGTATATACGCTAAATGTCTATAGATCCTACAATATAGATGTGTAAAGAGATGACAGGGTTCACATAAGGTATCATTTCACACGCCTAGTGAAATTTCAGATGAAAATGTGGAAATTTATTGTCCCTTTTTGTGTAGTGAAGTGTCCTCCTACCATAGATTAATGTTGCTTTCCTGCCAACCTTTTGAGCCTAGGGAATGATTATTATTTTAAAAAAAAAGAATACCAATACTAATAATAGTGTGTGTGTTTGTGTGTTGGGTATTGTGTTTGCAGGACCAGAAGGGGCAAACCTTTTCATCTATCACCTGCCGCAGGAGTTCGGGGACCAGGACATTCTGCAGATGTTCATGCCTTTTGGAAATGTCGTGTCGGCCAAAGTGTTCATCGACAAACAGACCAATCTGAGCAAGTGCTTCGGTATGATGCCAAAAAACCTACAATAACATTAGAGAGAGTGCCACATAAACGTTAATAGAGAAACAGTCATTTCTTTATACATACACTGAGTCACTTTTTATTTAGGTGAACCTACATCGTGCACAATAAATAGGCAACATGAGGTGAAATTAAACATATAGTAATGTTTGCACTCATCTCCAGCACATCAGACGACAGATACAGTACACCACACCCTGGAGATATATCCATTGTTTCTGTGGCAGTTACTTATAGGGTCGGGGTGTCAGCTCAACGCCCGATTGTATCTGAGCACTTGGGGTGAAGGACCTTGCTCAAGGGTGCAACAGTGGCAACCCGGGCGGCGCCTGGGCTCAAACCGGGGACCCTCCTGGTCAGGAGTCCAACAACCTATCTACATCTGCCCCTCATTATGGGGGGAAATCCGTATTTGAATTACTGTAGGGACATTAAAATCTCCCATATTTTATTATTTTTTACAGTTCGGTCATAGAGGTCCACGGTTCGAGCCCCATCTCTGCCTGGGTTTTACTGCTGGGCCCTTGAGCAAGGCCCTTATCTCTGTCTGCTCAAGGGCACCGTATAATAGCTGACCCTGCGCTCTGATCCCAGTCTACTAACAAAGCTGGGATATGTGACAAATCAAGAATTTCACTGTGCAATACATAAATGTACAGTATATGTAATGAAATAAGGCTGAACTTACACTAAACAGGAGGATGTCACCACTCATTTCCCCAAAAAAGAAGCTAGGTTTGTTGTACCTGGTTAGCTGCTAACAGCTAACCCATCCTTCTTAAGCTCCTAAAAAATATGTAGGCCATTAGATTTGACTTTTTTAAGGTTTAAATAATTAAACAGGTGAAAGTATCACAAGCCTTATTTTGTTTATTTTTACTTTTGTGAGAAAATCACTAGGGAGAGGGGTTTTATATGGAGCAGCTACAGTATTAGCAGCCTAGCACACCTGCTTGCTAGAGTGCCGTATAATATGGTGGTGTGGGACTTTGCTGCAGTTTTATTCGTTAGATTAAACAGTGTTATGTGCAGTCTGTAACAGTCTGTACAGGGTGATATTGCTCACTATTAATAGCAAGAAAAAGTCACAGAAAAACACAGATTCTCTGGTACATCCTGACCCTGAAGTAACTTTAAAAATAGCATCACTCACAGTTTCAGGATGTACTTGATAACCTAGGAACTTTTCCACTGAATATAAAGTTTCTTCGCTTCACTTAGTATTGGCAAAAAAGAGAGTTTTTTTTTTTTTTTTAAGCCAAAAGCAGAGCATGTCTTGCTTTTCGTCATGCTGTATATATTTTATACTCAACTCACAACACAAGTATGCTGTAACCAAGAACAAAACGGGGACTTCAGGGTGGAGCCGAGGACAAAACTGAAAGAGGGTCTTTAAAAAAATGACCACCTTTTTTTTCCTGTAAATATCATGAACCCTAGCGGATATTTAAAAAAAAAAGAAAACCCCCGTCTGCAATATGAACCAAATTGGAATTTTTCATAATTAGTCTCAGTTTTTATCACTTGCTGCTAATTGTGTGTATGCCACGGCTGTCATTACTTCACATTTGGAAAATTGCCAATGTCACAGAAGTCCTGTTGCTTGTGTTACATTTCTTTGTTAAATTTCCTGCCAGAAGTACAGTATGGACACCGAACTATCCATGCACTTGTTAAATACCAAATTAAAGATTTAGTCCTGCTACACTGTTATAAAAAGCTTTTCAGCATGCTTTGTGGCTGAAAATGAATTGATGTCGAGGCCTAGGGTGCAGTTCCAGTTCATCCCAAAGGTGTTTGGTGGGATCGAGATCTGGACTCTATTCAGGATGCTCCAGTTTTTCCCACTCCAACCTTGGTAGACCATGTCTTTATGGGTCTCGACTTGTGCACAGGGGTATGACTATGCTGGAACAGGTTTGTTACAGTTATTTAGTTACAGTGAAGGGAAATTGTAATGCTGCAGAGCACAAGACATTCTAGACAATTGTGTGGCAACAATTTGATTGTAAAGTGTCCACATATTTTTGGCCATATGTTTTATATGGATTTCCCAATCTGAATGGAAACGCTCAGGGTGATTAGCATCAGCACACTAACACGTTTGATTGATTGCGCTTTCTTTTTGTCTGTCAGGTTTCGTCAGTTATGACAATCCCGTGTCGGCACAAGCAGCCATTCAGGCGATGAACGGGTTTCAGATCGGAATGAAGCGCCTGAAGGTGCAGCTGAAGCGCTCGAAGAACGACAGCAAGCCCTACTGATCTATTTGCTAGGGCCTCTCCTCTCTGTCCCTACACTGCTAGGGTAAGTCCCCACTGCTGCCACGGCAACCGCCCCGGGGATGGGAAAAGGGGGGGACATGGGAGAGAGTTTCACCCTTAACACTACTAGAGGGAGACACTTTCCCCCCGAACATTCTTTTTAAACTTTTTGATGGCCGTATTATTATTATTATTATTATTATTATTATTATTTGGTTTCTATTCACATGAACGCTTCCATTTTTGCTATTATTTTGTATGATCTGCGATGAATGAATAGCTCTTGCTAGTTTTTTTTTCCCTTTTTATTTTAAGTTATGTATAAAATTATTTATTGATTTTTTTTTTAAGTAGATATTTATATCATTCCTTTTTTTATTTTTATGATAATAACGACAACAACAGCCGAGAGGAACGTTCTCTAAACTACGTTTAGTTTCCCGTTATGAACCTTGAGGCTTGTCAGAATGCATAGGGACGGGGCCAGAGCCCCAGAAAAAGCACCAATATGCACGTTCGACTTTGCCCTTTGACCTCTGGTGTTGGCTCCGGGCTCCGCTGCTCCTTCGACCCCTCGGCCCAACGGCACCAGAGAGAAAAGGGTCAAAACCCGATGTGGCCTCGCTGTAGTTAACGGCAACAACTGCCAAAAGAGACTCTCCACATACAAACACACACACACACACACAAACACACACACAAACACACACACAAACCACACTTGCCATTAAAGCATTACGCCTTTTGCGTTGGGTTTTTTTTTTTTTTTTTTTTTTTCTGGTGTTTGTCCAACAGAGCATTTTATGTAGAGCATTTTAAAAAGAGATGACAAATAAAAAAGAATCTAATAATAAAGCATTTTATGTTTCTGGCGGCGTGGCGGGTTCAACTGCAAATACTTGATGTTTATTGAAATAAAAATATATATATCAGAGTACAGAAAGCCACAGGCCTGTAAATTTTATTTGTAAAAAAAGCAGTTCTATTTTTATACGAAAAAAACCAACAATTTCTACTGCCTCTACTGACGTGAAAGACTTTATTTATCCTGGTTTAGTGATCAGATTTTTGAAGAAGTGCTTTTCGCCGTCCGGTCTTCTGAAAGCCACACAATCCGATGTGGGAAGAGAACAGAGGATCATCCCCCCTTTCTCTCCCTCCCTCACTCCTCATCCCTCTATCTCTCATCCTTCTGTCCCTATCTCTTCCCTGCTCATCTGTCTTTCTTCATTCCCAGTCATGTCCCAGTTATATTCAAGTGTAATGGGGCTGCACGATTGTCCTGATCATTTTTAACGATATTGTCTGTTCGAGTTATTAATTGAGAATGTACTAAGTGGCAGCTCAGCCGCTATGCCTCGGCCTCTGTTGTAAAGGAAGGCGGTTGGATCAAATCCCAGTAAAAGCCAGAGAACCAATTCTGGGCTTCTGAACAAGCGCCTTAACCCTAAACTGCTCAGCTCTGTGTGTGGATTGGATTCTAACAGGTAAATGACTTTTGATAAAAGCAGCAAGTGATTACAAGTGATTAGACACTTAGTGCTACTTCTCAAAGAGTGCACATTACGCTAAAAGCATTTATGCTACAAATGAGCCAGCATCTATGCTCTAGCCGTATCATTTACGCTATCTGACTTGTTTTTAGGGAGTCTTTCTTTCTTTCCAGCTAATGCTGCAGTCAGAACAAACGCGGATAGAATCAGCCCAGAATAAACACCAAATGATGGCGGAAATAAAATGACGTGCAATTTGCTCCTGGAAGCGGTTTAGTTCTAATTTTATCAAGCTGGTTGTATTGACCTGCGAATTCACAAACACAGGTTTTGTAAAACCAATAGAAAACAAAAGAGCAGGTTTGGGGTTTCGCGAGGTGTTATTGTGCTTTTAAAAAATATTTTTCAGTGCCCTTGGATTTTTTTTTTTTTTTTTTTTTTTTTTGTCAGCCCCTCGGGATATCATAATGTCTCCATTTGTTTGTTTGTTAATGTGGCTGTTCCATCAGGAGGTGGTTTAAAATGGAAGATTTTGAGTGAGATTAATTTCTCACATGAAACTGAAGAGATCTTGAATGGTGTATACACAGGGTAAATCCACAGGCATTTACACACTCAGCGGCCTCGTCATTAGGTACACAGGTAGAAGAGAATGTTGGACTGGTTCGAGCTGATAAAAAGGCAATAGTTAATCAATTGATACAACTGAGCTATGCCGAAGAACATCTCTGAACACGTCAAACCTTGAAGCAGAAGGGCTACAGCAGCAGAAGACCACACCTGTCAGGAAAACCTGAGCCTACGAACGAACTCAAATGGGATCACCGAAATGGGACAATGGAAAATTGGGAAAATGTTGCCTTGTCTGATGAGTCTCAATTTCTGTTGGTCAGAATTTGGTGTAAACAACATTGAAAGCATGGATCCGTCCTGCCTCGCATCAACGGTTCAGGTGTCCCGGCGTGGGGATTTTCAGATCTTCTTGGTACACTTTAGGCCCCTTAGTACCAACCGAGCATCGTTTAACCTACCTGAGTATCGTTGCTGATCATGTCTTTCCCTTTATGGCCCTTGGATAAAGTATTATGTCACAAAGCTTAAAACCATCTCAAACTGGTTTCTTGAACATGATGGTGAGTTCCCTGTACTGAAATGGGCACCACAGTCACCAGATCTCAATCCATGTGGTGGAATGGGAGATTTCCATCATGGATGTGCAGCTGACAAATCTTGCAGCAACTGTGTGACGCTATCATGTCAGTATGGACGAAGGAATGTTTCGAGCATCTTTCTGAATACATATAGACATCAGAATCCAATCCAGACTTAGGCCTCCGCGGGTGAGGGTACAGGATCTTGTTTACGATCCCAAGAGTGATACGTCCAATCAATAGGACGGAACCTTAACCACTCAATCCCCACTGGTGTAGACAAATAGACAGGAGATTGGATTAGAGCACAGGTAAATAGTGACCTTTTTAATGTTTAATTGCAGTTTATATTTAATTAATTGTGAAGCCCTACTTCTTCGCTCTTTGTCCTTTCCCTCCCTCCGCCCCCTCTCTCTCTCTCTCTCAGTCCCCCCATCACTCTCTCCCTCGCCATGAGTAGTGGCACTTTACATGTGCAATCTGTTTCTCCCTTTTTTTTTTCCTTCTGTTCCATTTTAGCTTCGTCTGGTATTCTGTTATTTTTGTTTTCCGCGTTCCCCCCCAAAAAATATATTAATAAAAACCATGTATTCGTTTTTTAAAACTCAAGATCCATCGCGCTGTGTCTCTTAAACTAGAGACTGATGGATTCTTTGGGGTGCTTTATGTGTGTGTGTGTGTGTGTGTGTGTGTGTGTGTGTGTGTACAGTATGTGTGTGTGGATGTACTTATCATTTACATATGTTTATCTGTGTGAAATATGTGTAGTAAAAAAAAAAAAAAAAAAACAGATAACTGGGGGAAAAAAAAAAATCTTGCACTGGGTTACCGCTGGCTAGTAGCGCTGTTGTTGTCGTTGTTGATGTTGTTGCTGTTGTTGTTATCTGTTGTTTGTTCTCATGGTTTTTTAATGCTGTAGTTGTGTGCAGAGGCTGTGTGTGTAACTCTCCTCTCCCGTTTTCTTCCCTAGAAACTCATCTCCATGACTCTTTGCTCATCGTTTGCCTAGCATGTCTACGTGGCGTTCAAAAAAAAAAAAAAAAAAAACACGTCTCATCGTCTCGTCATTGTCTCCGATGTCTTTCTGAGTTCTCCTGATCATAATCTGGTCTCCTCCTACTGATCTCTCCTCGACTTTGATCTTAGCTTGATCTTTGTTTTTTTTGTTGTTCGTTTTTTTTTTTTCTTTTTTGTTTTTTTTTCTTTTTTTTTTTTGCATGTGACCTCATTTGGAGCTTTCAACTGTTAATTTTTCTGTTTTTGACCTTTGTTTTGTTTGTGTTCTTTCTCTTTTTATGATAACAGTTAGGGGAGGGATGGGGGGAAGGAAAGAAGGAAGGAAGGAAAAAAAAAATCAATCACAACAAATGTGAAAAAGCTAAAGCGCTAAAGCCGCGTTCTCACTCGCGAATAGTTAGGTAGATAGGTAGAGTCTATTTAATAGTTTAACCCGAAGCGTCGTCATTTTAAGAAGCGCTGTTTTGAACATTTCGCAAATGTAACGAATTAAAATATAATAAACAAACCTGTGGCAAAGAAATTTTTAAAAATGCTTCGTTTGCTAGCTTACAATTTTTTCTTATGATTTGCTTTACATTTCATTTTTTTTAGTTTTTTTCATTCATTTAAAGTAAACTTGAAAGTACAATACAGGGATTGGCTTCTGGACTTCCTGTCAGGGCGTCTCACAGCATGAGACGTGCAGGTAGCCCGAGCTGGTTTCTACGAGAACTAGACTACTTCCAAGCAGTTTTAATAAATATATAGATATATAAATATATATATTAAAAAAAAAAACTGTCTAATTGAACTTAAGAGTCTCTCAGAGCGAGCTTGTGGTTTTTACATTTTTCAGGCAGTGTAAAGTTTTTTGATAAGGCCATTTGAAGTGGCTCGGTTTCTCATTAAAGTCTATATAAAACCACTTTTTTCTAGAGTAGTAAAGGTATAAAATAAAAAAATGAAAAAAAAAGCCAAGAAAAAAAAAAAAGAGTGCCCTGTTTGGGGGAAATGCTACCTACATGTCACACCTTTTTGCTGAACTGATCTACCGTTAGACAATCCGTGGTATAAATGCACATGAAATGACCTATATTTTATACTGTTTAAATGTATAGAGGAAAAAAAACAAACAAAAAAAGAAAAAAAAAAAACAACAGTTTGTGTGACCCGCGTTCCCGTCGGTGCTTTTTGTGGATTTGAGTCGTGGTTTCATCACAAGTCTAATAGTCTTATTCGTCTTGTGTTTTTAAAGAGAAGACTAAAAATCGGTTTACTTGAACATAGACAAAAACCTATCATAGTACTATTGCTACTAGAGTATACCTGTTTTTTTGTTTTTTTTTTTTTTTTTTTTTTTTTTAATTTTTTTTTTTTTTTTTCTTTTTTTTTCCCTTTTTTTTTTTTTTTTTTTTTTTTTAAGAGTCCCTATTTGAAATTTCTTGTCGGGTAATTAGCTATATAAACCTTTTACAATGTCAGCTTGTGAAGCATCAGTGTCATTCTTATTATTATTTGAAATTTCGATTGTGGGAAACAATATTTAGTATAACGTGTTGTTGCGTTCAGCGAAATGTACTTTTTTTTTTTCTTTCTTTTAACGGAAACATGAAAAAAAAACTAAAAAAACAACAAAAAAAAAACAAGATGAGTGGACTTTAGTGCCAAATTCTGACGGTACATCCTGCCTACAGCTTCAGTGTATTACTTGTGAAATGATTTGATAACATGGGTATTTTATTACGTAAGTGTTTTGTATCCCTCATATTTAAGGATATAGATTTAAAAAAAAAAAAAACAAACAACAACAAAAAAAAAAGCGGTTGTTAACTTGCTACTCTGTGGTCTTGTTGCCTGAACTGTTCATGTTTTTTGCTTTCATTTTTTGTAAAAGATGTAAAAAGTGCCCATGTGTCATTCTCTCTCTTGTTCTCTCTCTTTCTCTCTCTCTCTCTCTCTCTCTGCTTCTTCTTCTCACAC
The DNA here is from genome assembly GCA_030068255.1 of Clarias angolensis. NCBI lineage: Eukaryota > Metazoa > Chordata > Actinopteri > Siluriformes > Clariidae > Clarias > Clarias angolensis. The sequence goes on along the minus strand of JAQKPX010000004.1, from coordinate 15,548,534 downwards.
ACGCATGCACGTGCACAACCATACACACACACACACACACACACACAAACACGCGCACACACATGCACGCATACACACACCTGCGCTAAAGGTTGACCTCAGCCCTCTTTTCTTCGATGGTGTGTGTATGTGAGCCCCCTGAGCACGAGTCTCAGCAGCACGCACGCTTACATGCACGTGATACGGCATCGTTTGCCAACCTGAGTAGCCAATCGGAAATCAGAAAACAGAGGCGAGCTGAAAAAGGTGTGTTTGTTCATCGCCAGGCATGTGCTGATAGTACATTTTCAGATCATACTAGAAATATTTCTCATCAGATTGCATTTCAAAAAAAAAAAAAAGGCTGGATTTTTAACCAGGATTTCAGTCTTGGTGCATTTTAACATCGAATAATGCGATGAAACATTACAGGAATGCAAATTAATGCATTTATACCAGCCTGATGCATTTCATTACCTGAGAAGAATCTTACATCACTGAAATCATTTATAATTCAATTAATAAACGTATATAATCAAGACTTTGGTAGCTCATAAAGGAGGTGCGCGCTAATTGGATCTAATCGCGGATCGAATTCACCGCTAAGCAGGGTTTATCAGCATCCCCGAGCAAACAACAGATGAATTATCAAGGGCAGATCAGCAGACCCCTGAGCATTTGGCATCGTCTGAACTGTCTCCCACAAAAAAAACACAATTTAATTAGTTGATGAGTGTTTTTTTTTCCTTTGTCACTTTACATGCGAATAAAACAAACATCACAGCCTAGCAAAGTCATTCTCAGTGTTCACTGGTTCAGATCTTAACACTTTTGCTATCGGTAGGCCTTTTCAGTTTACAATCACAATGCTTTAACCAAGAGGCGAAAAAAACTTCATGCACACCTGTGTATATGCTGCCTTCTAAACAGGACGGACTCGATCTCAGAAGCACAAACACTGCCCAGAAATGCCTACCCAGCTCCCAAATTAGATGCAGGTCTAGTGGCCATCGTCCTATACAGTACGTCCGCTATGAAGTGAGTATTACTCTATACTGAAGTATCGGCACATGCCTGTTCGTCTCTCTCTGCTTCTTCAGGTCTTAAAGCACCCCGACGCCAAAGGAGAACCCACCCGTCCGCGGTACCATATATCCCATTGCACTTTTGTCTAAAAAAAAAAAAAAACGTTTACGCGTGTTGTAAATGGCCCGTATACAATCTTGTTTACAGACGTGGTTTACAGCCGGCTCCCCCCTAAAAAACCCTGTTTACTTCACTAAAGCACTATTTTCTACCCAAATCCTGCCGTTGCCTTAACATGACGCTCAGTATTAGTGGGGTGGAATAGGCTGCTGCCTGAGTGCTGCCAAGGTTATTTGTGTGCATGTGTACAGTATGTGTGTGTATGTATGAATGTAAGTGTGTGTTTGTGTACGTTTTGTCCCAGTAATACACCCAACGAAACTGGAACTGCCAAACACAGAGCTGCAGGGAGCGACTTCGTTCAAGAGACTCAACGTTATGGTGAAGAAAATGTTCGATTTTCGCTGTTAGCCAGTGCTAGTCACAAGCACAAAAAAGCACACACACACACACGGACAGAACGGCAATGAAATTGTCAGCACAATGATGTCGCACAGTGTTGCAAGCCAGTGTCCTGATAGCTCTATCAGTTCTAAAGATGTGATGTCAATTCAAACGAAATATTACATAATGCCATTTCAGTATCGACACGCAACCAGACAAAGTCTTTCGGTTATTTTCTTATGGTTTAATCCCTAAAGTAGGCACTTTAACCTGGTCAGGGTCATAGAAGGATCCAGAAAGTCCCACGCCCTAGATGGGATGCCAGTCCCTCACAGCTTGTGGCTTAGAGTACATAATGTATTTATTTTCAGAGGACATGTAGATTAGTGTACTGTATGTAATGTGTGTTTTTAATTTCATTAAATTTTATTTTAATGGCTAGAAATAAAATTTAGAAAATATTTCATTATCTTAACCCTTCAACATCCTCTCTAAGAAACAATAATAGTTGAGATGGCACTTTATGGTACAATATCAATACATTTACAAATTCCAAAAAATAACAATAATAATTTATTTTGTTGGTGAAACAGAAGAATTTTTTTTGGACATTTGATGCTACAAAGCAATTGAAAAGGAATGCGGTACGTTTTAAAGATACAGCGAAATCTACTGGATATTTTTAGCATGGCATATCTCAACCGAGTGGTAGAGAAGGCTCAATCAGGTTCAAACATATTTTTGAGCGAGATATATATTGACTCAAAGTAGGATCTTACCAAAGGGTTGAGCAGAATGTTAAAGGGTTAAAATAAAAATAGGAATCATATAAAACTTTTTGATTTTTGTGTTGTAGTGCAACAAAGCAAATGTTTGTTGGACATTTGATCCACTTTGTTATTATATGGTTTGCTACAAAGCAACAGTAAAAACATCATTTTAAAGATTTTTTTTTTTTTTGGTCAATGCATATCTCAACCGAGTGGTAAATATCAGTATATATAACAAAATATCGGGACTCAAAATATGCACTACCAATATTATTATAATATACCAAGTTGTGCATAATGTGAAATGCTTAACAAACACTAATAATTAGATTAAACTAGTCAGAAAGGGGCTTTTGACCTGCATACTTGTACATTATAAATAGGTCATAAATATCGAATATAGAGTGTAATACAGCGTTTAAAATAAAGACAGTTGACTGGCAGTGAATTTGCTAGATGACGGTATGATGTCATAAGTGCAGGTCAGTTTAATCGCGCCTTTGTGGATTTCCACTCATGACTCAGAGGTGTGTAACATCTGCCATCCAGGTGTGCCCTAAAGTACAAGACAACGCCGAGACAACAAAACGAGGTCAGCCTGCAAAGCATTCTGGGTTGGTTCCGTTCCTGAAATCTTGTGATGTCAACTGATTCCATCCTTCACAAACCAAGGGCTCATCCTCATCTAAACCGACTTCAGCTGATAAAGTAGCTCCACTGCCACTCAAATAGCGACAGGGATTAAACCAAAGCGCTCTGGCAAGAGGGATTTAACGAGGACGTATTAAAATCAGTATTGGAACAAGGCCAAGATCATTTTTTGGGTTGATATTGAGGAGAATGAAGGAGATGCAACGCTGGCCCTGATATTACTGCACTATTATATATTATATGGTCAAATGGCAGGGGGGTTAAACCAACCAATTTTAATCTCTTACGTCTCCCATTGTGTGTGTGTGCGTGTGCGTATATGCGTATAAACATAGTCCGCTTCGCCGCCATCAAAACAAACAGGGTAAGATAACGCAATCTCACTACGCACACAAGCCCCGACACACTCCATTTCTTTCACACACACACATTAGATGTTTAGTAAAGCACAAATTTGTAAGGGTCTTTGCAGAAGTGCTTGCTGAGGCTCTTTACTCAGGGGTTTTCTTCACCACACACATCTTCTCTTAAATCTGTTTGTTCTTTCTGTTTTTGTTTTCTCTTAAGTGCTATTTAACAAGTGTATTTTACAAGACAAAGTGAAGTTTCTTTGCATTTTTCGCTTATTATGTCAAGTTTTTTGGAAAAAAAAAATAATACTGTATGTGTGTTGATCTGATGTGCCGTATAAAAAAAGCTTGTTGTCTGTAGATTAATATCATTTTGTTTGATTCTAAAAGGATTTGAATAGTTTTAAGTATTGTCTTGAGAAAAGCCAAAGTCAATGCATTTCAGTGGATTATGTAAGCGTGGTACATGTTTGTTTGACTCCTTGGAATCTGTCATTGGATGGAATTTAAAAAGTACAAAAAAACGCAGGCTTTCCTATTTCTAAACTGATTGTACTTATGCCTTTTGTACCAGTGCAACTTTTTATACTGGCAATTAAAGAAAAAAAAAAATACAAAAAACAAAAAAAAACCTATGGAGAGTCTGTCTGACCCGCCGCACGGGTCGGCCAGCGGCTGTTCCCGAGTTTTGATTTCTGAGTTGGCATCCAGGATGGTTAAGTTTTAATATAAAGATTTTCTAGAACTTTGGCTCGGTATCTTTGACCTTTGACATCTTCTTGTTCTTCTTTACTTCAGCGTTTGCTTTCCTTTATCTTTCTCTTTGCTTTCTTTTTTTCTTTCCTTTTTTTTCCGGAAAGAGGGTCGGGAGTTTTCCTTTCGGCTTACAAATACTTACAAAAAAAAAAAAAAAACGAAAAAAAAAACAAGTTTGTCTTTTTCAAAGAGTCTTTACGAAGGGGGTAAGTTTCATTTTGTTCAGTATATTGTGCAGTCTCCATGATAAGACGATTTAGACGATTTAGAAGTATTTAGTCCCCTTCAATGGATAAATGTATTAGTTTGACAAAGAGATAAAAACAAGTAATTTGAGGACTTATTTGCTTTTAGCTGTTTAGATTTTTCTGGTTTCTCTGTCCTTCGCTGTTAACCTAACTGTGTAGCTGAAACAGTCAGACTTATTTTTGTAAATGTACGTTCTTGTGTGATGCAGTTTTTTGCTTCTGTCTCCGATATTAAATCATTTTTCCTAATACTCGTCTCTCTCTCTGTGCTGTGGTGTTCCAGTACCCGTCTGATGTTGTAACGGCGTTCACACAACCCTCCAGTGTTCCACCTCTCTTTCTCTCTCTCTCTCTCTTTCTCTCTCTTTCTGTCCTGTCTTTCTTACTTCGTTCTTTACTGTTTGACTGTGTTTTGTGTTTGACGCATTAGTGCAATCGGTTTCATCTACTCTCCACCAAAATCTCATCACCAAATGTGATAAATATACATAGAAATGTTTTATATGTATATTTCTGTGCAGCCCAATTTGCTGTGACAGTAGATGGACAGCCTGTTTCTAAACAAATCACGCCACAATAAATTCTCAAAAGTGCTTTTAAGTAAAGAATTTATTATATATACTGTATATATATATATTTGATCTCACAAGTCAAGACTTTGGTAGAGAAATCTCTTGAATTAAATGAAAAAAATGAACATAACTGAAATTTCTAGAGAATTCCCACGACAACACAAGAAGATTCAGCAGCCACTGCAAAACATCACATGGTAGTATTTTAACAAAATGATAGCTAGCTGCATCAAACTCTTTATAATAATTAAAAATAATATTACTGAAAAATGAAGGAGTAATGTTGACGGTGTAAAATTTAGCAGCCCTGCCTACAGGCTTTCGCTGTTCTGTACTGTCGGCTCTTCTGGGCGAAGCTCCCCTTGTCACTCCTCTGTCCTTGTACCTCTCCGCTCTGTCCTGTCCTTGTCTTTACTGCATCCCTACAGAGATACCAGAGAGTCCAAATTAAACACTGCCAGTTCATTTGGGATTTTTGGTTTTAGTTTTGTTTTTTGTTGTTTTGGTTTTTTTATATATATATATCTATAAAACGGAACTGAAATTTCGAATCATTTTCTAAAGAAGAACATTATTACATTTACTCAGATGGGTTTGCTGGTGATTAAATACTGTACAAATGGAAAACATGGTACTATATTAAAAACTAATATCTGATTATTTATATATCATCTATATTTCAGGCACATACAGTACAAGTTCAACATGTTAACATGATATACACCTACAGTACCATGGTGCTACACATATTGACCTTGTTATCATTTAAACCCTACCTACAGTGGAAACGGACCACACAGTATGTATATATATCATATATTGATATATACTGTAAGACCAGAGCTCTACTATAGTATGTATTAAATTAAATAATGAAAGTGACCAAAACTAAAGTACTTTAGCTGAGGTACTGTATTGCCTTAAGGAACACCTTTAGGGTCTTGAATCAATATGCTGTTAGTTTTTTTAATTTTTTTATCTGTAATTATTGCTTAGCATTTTAAATGACACAATGAAGGTAAAAAATTTTCTTTAAGTCTTACCTGACTCCTAATTCATACGTTACAAATCATGCAATCATCTTCACTATATTGCCAAAAGTATTCGCTCGCCTGCCTTTACATGCATATGTGAAGTTGAGTAACATCCAATTCTTAATCCATAGGGTTTAATATGATGTTGGCCCACCCTTTGCAGCTACAACAGCTTCAACTCTTCTGGGAAGGCCTTCCACAAGGAAATTTATGGAAGTTTTTGACCATTCTTTCAGAAGCACATTTGTGAGGTCAGACACTGATGTTGGACGAGATGGCCTGGCTCGCAGTCTCCGCTCTAATTCATCCCAAATGTGTTCTGTGTCATGTGAAGTCAGGCGAGTGAATATGCTTGTGAACATACTATTATCATCGCGGGCTACAACCAAATCCGCTTCTTTTTTTTTGGGGGGGGGGTTTCACGATGTTCTCCCTAATTTAGTCGTGGCCAATTCCTCCCCGTCACTAGGGGGCTCCCACATTAAGGCTACCACTACCACTCAG
>JAQKPX010000004.1:15462037-15474068 GCA_030068255.1 Clarias angolensis | reverse complement strand
CACATGTAAAACACAGACACTCCTACCTCTGTAATAAACACGGAGATGTTAGTCCCGTCCGAATGCATACATGAAATCACAGACGTCGTCTGAAAAAAATTCAACTCAAACGTCGTTTGGAAAACTAGTCCCGTCCGAATAGGTCTAAAGACTGTCTGAGGGAACAGGCATTTTTTCCCATTATTTATGACTCCCCCAAACGGAGGTGTGTGTGTGTCACATTTCTGTCAAAGATCTTGAATTAAAGGTGAAGGTCTTGACTTTGCTCACATCCTGACTGTTTCATTTGAAATTCAATGTGGTGGTGTACAGAGAGTTTTGATAACATGGAAAATTTTATGTAATATGTAAAATATGCAATCAAAATAGATCCAGTTAAACAGGTTTACCTGCAAGCTGAAAGTGCCGTAAGAAGAGATTATGCGATAAGGTCTAAAAGTTAAGGGATATTGAACTTGTGTAACTCAAACCCAGGGCTCCCTCTGTAACAGTACTCTGACTTGATCTGGTAAATAGACATGGCTGTGTGTAGCGCTGCACAATTAATCGAATAAAAATCACAATCTTCATAAAAACGTAGATGCTATCTTATTCTGAATGATGGTGATTCACCTGCGTGTATTTCCCTGCATGAGTTACATTCATGAGTTCACTTATTTACTTGACAACAATTCCAGAATGCTATATCAGTTAAACTCATTAGTGACACTCACACAGCATAAAACAAAACACTATTAATTCACCAATCAAGCCAGAGTAAATGCTTCAGCCATACAACTGGATCATTTTCCTCGTCCTCATTTATACGTAGTGTTCTGTTGTCACTCTGGTCATGTGTAATGAGGAAGCGGACCTAAACAGACTAGTCAGTTTACTTGTGGAGCTGAAGTTGTATGTCTTTATTATCATGCCAAAGACCTGAGGGTAAAACCGTTTCGCGCTCTGGTTTTATTTTTGCGCCATCAAACTCAAAGCTCTATTTTTATATCACATAATTCACTATATTAGTTAATTAAACCTCATCGGTTGATTCTAGCTGTAACACAGAGACGCTAAGAACATAGTGAAAGTTATATCATACTGTATATTATACTATAAATATTATAATAGATAATGTTGAAAGTGTGCAATAAAACCTTTGACAACAATTAATTTTACACTGTAAAATATGTATTTAATTACAAACTACTGTTTACCATATGATGATAAAAAGTTAATAATAATAATATAGTTGCAAGCATAGTACGATATACATAGTCATACATAGTACGATATACATAGTCATACATAGTACGATAAGCAGTGAAATGCTTAGAACCAATGCTTAGACGTACCAATACCATTATGACATCATTTTGGAAAAGTGGGGAATTTTATGTTTAGACCCCCCTAAAGCCCCAGATGCACAATGTTATGTCACTCAATGTGATGTCACTCAATATGATGTCACTCAATATAATGACACAAAGTTATTAACCACGCAGTACGAAAGTTGTTCAGTTCAGTGAGGTCTGAATGTGTACCGGGTTTAGTGTGTATGAGTTATTCAGCAAAATCTCAGGTGTGGGCCCCCATGAGGTTTTGAGCATGCTAAGCCCCAAAAAGCCAACTAAAGTAGTTCACTGCATTTGTTATTTTATTAGGGCCCAAGCACTATGACATCAGCCCTATGCCATCATAGTGTGTGAAGGGCCCTAATAAAATAACGAATGCAGTGATGAACTACTTTAGTTGGCTAAGGTGGCAAAATGCATGGGTAATATTTATTAGATATATTTATTTAGTATTTTTAGCATTCTATTTATGTTCAACAGCCCTTAAGTTATTCATTTTAAAACAGGAAAAATCAACTTTTTTTTATAAAAGAAAAAAAAGTGGAAATTCCTTTGTGGATGGCACATACATTAATTAATTAATTAATTAAAAAAAAATTATTTGAGTGCAATAAATGTTTTTGTTGAAAAAAAAGAAAACCGAATCGGTTGAGAAAATCGTGATCTCAATTACCATGGAGAAAAAAAAAATCATGGTTTCCATTCTGTCAGGAATCGTGCAGCCCTAGCCGCGTGCTGTTTATGTTGAGGAAGGGAGTGAATCGTGATGTTCCGGTTCTGTGCAGTCAGCACTAATTGGAGAAAATTATACCTTATCTTTTCAGAAATAGTCAGGTAAATCCCTTAAGAACTACAACACCAAACATACTCTGGTATAATGAATAACAAGCAATGACCAGAAAATTGTGGTCTCCAGAGATTGCTTAATTGAGCAGTCGATAGTCTCTGATGTTTCAGATTCTGAGTAAGCTGAGTGTAAACACTGGCATGCCTGCTGAAATAGTCAGAGTAGCAGAGACGAGCAGTGTGTAGCGCTGAGCGGTCATTAGCTTTCCATTTGAGATCTGAACTGCTGATGTGTATATTTTTTGTATTAACTCCTCACTATACACAGACACACACACAGAACTCAACTCTAAATACAGCGTTATGGCTATGTATACTAAAGTAGAAGTCAACATAAAGTGTATTGGTTAAGTAAGATGTTGAGCTGAACAGCCTTACTCTGTTTAATGCAAGGCGATAAACCTCATTCGTTCAAAAGCTATTTCTGCAGTTGGTGTTTTGAAGAAGATAGTAGAGAGGGTTTGATTCAAGCTGACCGTGAATGTCAGAGAATATAATTTATACCATTTCATGCTCATTAGACCATTTACTGAGCCCTTGCACTGTGGCTGGAACATCATTATCATCATCATCTTGGTTGAGACCACTCCCACAAGAATTTAAATGCTTCATTATATTTAATTCATATTTTGTCCAATCTGGTCTAAATGCACAAACTGTGTTACAGCACTTTTTAATATAATTTATATACATGTTGTGTTGTGTAATGGTGTCGTGTTAGTTGTTTAACTGTATTAGTATTTTTCATTCAGCACAAGCACCTGGAGCTGGAGAGGACGGAGAAATGGTTGAAGATGATGAAAAGCTGGGACAAGTACAAGAACAGCGAGAAGGTATGTGTTTTCCCGTTTGTGATTTAACATTTAAAAAAGACGTACCTGTTCACATACACCAAGTTTAAAAAAAGAAAACAAGCAATCTTAGGTTTTTCAAACGTATACGAAAGTGTAAGAAAATGTCAGCTGGCTTCCCAGCAATGCCAGTTGGGAAATTGTGTCAACTAGACGATTGTTATTATAATCCTTTTACAATTTGGTTGTCCACATGGCTCTCATGTTCACTTGTTGATCTGGTGTTAGGGCATCTGAGGCTCTTGTGCAGTATGATGCAATTTTAGTTCAGTAATATTTGATGAAACCACATCATCTTCTATGATACAATACGGCATTATTTTGATTCTAAGGCTAATTATTAAATATTAAAGCGATGTCGCATGAGAAAGAGTTCTCATATTGCTTAAAAATCTTAATCATTAGCAGCCTAACAAGCAAAATTTCACTTTGTAGGGTGTACTGTACAATCCCTTGTTCCACACACCAAGTAGTGACCCTGATCAGGGGTTAGAGAGGGGTTCGAGATTCAGTCCTGTGTTAGAAGCTTATCAGTTTTGTATCTCACATTAAACGTCATCACAAAAAGTTGAACAGTACAGATGTAATTTAGAAGCGATTGCTAAGGAGATAAAGTGGCATTTAAGATGACATGTTTTGTTAATGAAAGTGCTTCTGTGGCCGGTTTTGGATGTAGGTTTTGGCAGGCAGCCGCTCTCCCCTCCTTCCACTACTGCAGACTGCAGTCCCAATCTAATTTCTCCTATGCTGAACTGCCTCCATTCAATATTTACTTCAAACAAAATCACCCAGTTATATACATAATACATATTACACAATATTTCCTTACTTTCTAATTATCGCTACCATTGTGTTTAAAATGGTGATGCGTCGTTATATACCTGTTTAAACTTTTCCAGGTGAAAATTTTTATTCACGCAAGCCTAATCTCCTTTGAGTATGTGTACTGAAATTAGCAGCGACTGCTCTAGCGGAAAGTGAGTGTTCTGCTGAATCTGTAATACTTTTGCTGGATGTGTGTGTGTGTGTGTCCTGTATAAATGGTACAGCATTGCTTTTTGGAACCTGATGGTATGACAAGACAGTGTGGAAGTGTGTTAGTGTGGGAATGTAGCAGTGTGATATTTCGACACATGTTGAGAAAGAGAGACAGCAAGCGAGGGAAAGACAATTCTCCATATTGCATCATCTTACCAAACGTCCCCTAAGTCTCTCTCTCTCTCTCTCTCTCTCTCTCACTCTCTCTCTCTCTCTTTCTTTCCATTTTTCTTTTAAAACAATTGTTCCTAAACAGCTTTATAATATGCAAATCCAGGTGCAACAGGGGTAAGAAAACTCTCCCTAAGACAACAGGAAGAAATCAATCATCAGACTCAGAAAATGGAGCCCGGCATGTTCGGGGGATTTTGATATGAAGCTAATAAATCAAGTTTAATGGCCCTTGGGTTATACAAAGGAAAGTCAAATCAAATTAACAGCCTTGATAAGATACAGATCTTGTGTATCAACATGTTATGAGCGTAGAATAACACATTAACTTTAACGACCTTAGAGCAGTGCGGATTCGATTTCTAGTGCAACCATTTAACACCATGCATTTATCATAAAGATATTTCAAGAGGATTCACACTCAGTGCTCAGTTTAGAATCATCCCAGGTCTGTGCTGAACATAATGCGGCTAAAAGAGGATGTTGGTGATTTAAACTGCTTGCAGTAATAACAGTGCGCGTTCAGAAGAAACGTATGCGTCCCGCATATATCCCGAGTAAAAATATCCCTGATTGTAATGTTTAGTGTTTAATCATATGACGGTTCAGGCGACATGAGCAGTGTTTTCTACATAGGTGAAATACAACCCAGACATATCTAGTGTGATTTTAGTACAGATGACGACCTCGCAAGCACTTGACCTCTTCTCATGCTAACTACTTACAATGCCTATGTAATGCTTCACCTTATAAATAGACTTATATTAGACAAGAACATGAAGTATAGGATACTATTGCTGTTCATCCTATTGTGAAGACAGATGTGCTAGAGTTCCGACAAGTTGTAACAAAACTGTGTGTGTTTGTCTGTGTGTGTATGCAGCTGGTGAGGAGGGTCTATAAAGGGATACCACTACAGCTTCGAGGACAAGTCTGGTGTCTCCTCCTTGACATTCCCAAAATGAAAGAGGAGAAGAAGGACTTCTATGAGGTACGCACAAACACACATCTACCTGTATATTAATTAAAGGAAAGTATTTGTGATGCGCTTAGTGAAATAGTTAGTTGTTGTTATCTGACGTAAGCGTTATTGTGGCATTCAAAGGGAGCTAGTTAAACCATTTAAAGTGATGTTTAATAGAAGGAATTTTTTTCATCTTAAATATAGAGTACAACGGAAAAATTATAAAGTAAATTTTCTTTTGCAATTTCATTAGAAAAGTTAAGATCTCATATATTATTGATTGATTACATGTAATATATATTTCAATCCTTTTTTGTATTTTATTTTGATTTTTGGCTCCTGCCCATAGTGCCAAAGCTACCACTAACTGGTCTGCTGATCATGATCTTACGGTGTTTGATTACGGTCTTTCTTGACCTGAACGCTATAGAGAATCTATGTGATATTGTCAAAAGGAAAATGAGAACCAACTGACCCAACAATAGAGATGAGCTGAAGGCTGCTATCAAAGCAACCTGGTCTTCAGTAATCAGGCTGATCGCTTCCATGCCATGCTGCTGTATCGGTGCAGTGTTAAAGGACCAAGTGCATAAGTTAACGTACGTTTTCAGGAGTTCTTTATTGTAAAACCTTTTTTGATTGATCTTAGGAAATATTCAAATATTTAAGATGCTGAATTTGTTTTGGCCCGTAAGCCGTAGTCATTGTAATAAAAAATAAAAATAAAAAAAGCTGAGTATATGAGAATTGAACTTTTTAAATAAAATTTTTAAAATGATCAACTTTTTCCATTCATGTTTCCTAGTCAGAAGACAGAGATAATGTTCGCACGTTTAGTCCTAACATTAGTCATGCAAAAAGCTGCAGGTAGCTAAAGGTAACGTAGGAAACCATTAACCAAAGTGAAGCTGTCAATAAAAGACTATACATAGAAATTCATTATAAAACTAATATTGGATGCCACTGAATATTACATTTTATTTCATATTATTATATCACAAATGTCAACATGGCTGTATTTTTTTTAAAATAGACACTTAATGAGTTTTTAACTGGTTTAACTTAAAATACATATCCATTTGAAGCTGTACAACCACACACACACACACACACACACACACACACACACACACACACACACACTGAATTATGAATTGGAGCATTCATGAACAGCCATCATGACTCATGCAGTCAGTGCAGTGTGTGTGTGCTTGTGTGTTGATGAGAGCACTGTGTACTGCCCCTCTCTCTGCTGTAAGATTGCTGTTTGAGCTGCAGTGTTGATTTGAAAGTTCGTTTTTATTAACGAGCTTTCTCACACACCTCATCCCCTCTCTGTCTCTCTCTCTGTCTGTCTCTCTGTCTCTGTCTCTCTGCAGAAGCTGAAAATGAGAGCGAGAGGTCTGTCCCCTGATATCCGTCAAATAGACCTGGACGTGAACCGCACATACAGGGACCACATCATGTTTATGCGCCGCTACGACGTCAAGTACGTGATGTACACACATGTACACACACTACTGCAGGCTTAACCACATCATGATCATTCCAGTATTCCAGTAATTATTATATAATTTATCATAATCGTAATCTCAGGGATGGTACGTTTTGCTCAGGTCATGCTTCTAACGTGTACCTCTTGTTTTTTTGAACATACACATGCACACAGGCAAACAAGTTAGTTGTGTGTGCTAATTGGGCTTGTTTGATTAACAAAGTGTGTTTGATTAATGAAACATTTGTGTGCACGTTTGTGTTTACAGGCAGCAGGACCTGTTCCACGTCCTCACGGCCTACTCCATGTACAACAGGGTGAGTCACCGCAACATCTGCGCCGTCCTCAAGATCATGACTCGATAAAAGCCGAGAGACTCGGTTATAGTTGGGACAGTTTTAATAAGAATGTGCGTACAGTTACGGAGAGAAACCGAACTCATCCGATATAACTCTTTATGTGCACGTGAGCTCAAAATAGCTGCTGTTGAATAGCTGTGAACATTTTTTTGCCCTGGTTAGTTTTAGTATTACACCTCCTGTGATATTTGATCTCAGAAATATGTGTCATTGTACAGATCAACCGAACTTACATAGTTCAAGGGAAACGGCACTCATCTGCCCTCTAGTGGACAACTCCCACACAGTAACAGATATTTCTGGATTTCTATTTCAAACACGCATTAGATATCTGACAAGGTACATGAACAGATCTGCTCATACAGTATGCAAGTCCAGCCATAACATTAAAACCACTAACAGATGAAGTAATTAACATCGATTATTTATTTACAAAGGCAGAGGGTTATATCAGGCAGAAGGTGTGAAGGCTAGATGACTGGGTCAGAGCAACGACAAAGCAGGTCTTGTTGAGTGTTTCTGGTGTGCACGGATTAGTACTGACCGAAAGTAGGAAGGACAACCAGTGACCCAGCAACAGGGTCATGGACACCCACGGCATGGGTAGCGAAGATCTGATGCCATACAAGTGTTTCTTTAGCATTCAAGAGTTAATCCTGACTTTGATAGAAAGGTGTCAGAACATGCAGCGCATAACAGCTTGCAGCATATGGGGTCGCATATCGACAGACCGGTCAGAGTGCCAGCGCTGACCCCTGTCTACTTTCAAAAACTCCTACCGTAGCCACAGTGAAGTTTAGATGTTTTCTGCAAGGAAGGTTGCAGCATCCTGGCTGCAGTGCAGCACAGACATTTTAACAGCCTGTATTTGATTAAACACAAAAAAAAAACAAGTTAATCAGGCTTATGTCTGTTTTTGCTAAAGCACCGCGAAATCCAACAACCTGATCAAAGCTCGACGTGCATCATGTGAAGAAAACCTACATAGCAGGCATCTTTAGGCAGACTGTTTGCCTTCATGTTGGTTAATGTGACTCCTTACAACACGAGCTCTGCAGGGAGTCCAGGCTAGATGAACAAAGTGAGCAGAACCATTTCTGTGTTTTTCTGGTAAATTAAAGTGTGTGTGGACAAAAGATTTTCCACAGTGACATCTGACCGGCTTTCTCAGGCTGCCATATGAGAAAGAGAGAAAGAGAGAGAGAGAGAGAGATCTGATCCTTTAATCTTTTCTAGAATCCCCTGCTGATTGTGTCTGGGTTTCTCAATGTAAATCACCAGTTTATTTAGAGGTATGGTTGGTGAGCAGCACATCCTTAATTAAGCCAACTCATTAGCTTGTATTCAGAGAGAGAGAGAGAGGATGAATTCATGCATATCAAGCTGCTGTATTAGAATATGTAACACTCTGGTGCACAGTGTTGGAACTGCATGCTCATGGCAGGGCACTGAACTCATTAACTTGGGGTAAGAGCAATTTACATAACTGTAGATATATATACAAGATATATATCTTATAATAGGATCTTATAACTTATGTTTAAAATTCAAAAAAGATTTACTAAAGCATGGGTTGAAGTAATTGTTTGTGTTTATGTGGTGTGCGTGTGTGTGTGTGTGTGTGTGTGTGTGCAGGAGGTGGGATATTGTCAAGGTATGAGCCAGATCACTGCTCTCCTCCTGATTTATATGAATGAAGAGGACGCATTCTGGGCTCTGGTCAGACTGCTATCTGGACAGAGACATTCGATGCACGGTACACACACACCTTCACACATGCAGTATATACTGCCTACACTTTATTCATACCTATACCACTTTAGACAGTGTATATTCCAGATTGGGCTCAGAGCAGGGGGACACATATTATTTAGCGACACTTTCATTTATACCATAATGGCACTGAAATAAGTGTTCGTGTGTGTTTAGGATTTTTCGTGCCAGGTTTTCCAAAGCTGCTGCGCTTCCAAGAGCATCATGACCGCATCCTGAAGAAGATGATGCCTAAACTTAAACAACATCTTGTAAGTTGTTATGTAATGTGTTTCAGAATATTACGTCCTAGTGTTAGTGTGTCGTATCAAAATCATAATTTAATCATCACTAAGAGGAACCTACTTATTGACTCATTGGTGTGATGTGTCCCAAAGTTTATTAGAATGTCCTGAAGTGTTTAATACTTCTGTCCCAAAGCAATTGCAAATACAGGACCTGGCAATTTTTATATTTAATAGTTTTTTACAGTTACATTTAATGTTGTGGTTTTGAATTTGTATATTAAAGTTAATGTTGTGCTATTGTATTTTTTTTAGTTTAATTTAAAGTTGTGGTATTGAATTTGTAGGTAATTGTAGTTAAATGTAATGACGTGATATTGAGTTTATAGTTACATTGAATGTTGTGGTATTGAATTTATTATTAATGTTAATGTTGTGCTATGGTATTTTTAGTTACATTTAAAGTTGTGCTATTGAATTTATAGCTACTTTTACCATTGTGGTATTGTATTTGTAGTTAATTGTAGTTAAATGTAATGACGTGATATTGAGTTTATACTTACTTTTAAAGTTGTAGTATTGAATTTATAGCTACTTTTGCCATTGTGGTATTGTGTTTGTAGTTAAATGTAATGACATGATATTAAGTTTATAGTTGCATTTAATTTTGTGGTATTGAATTTATAGGTAATTTAATAATTATAGTTAAATTTAATGTCCACAAGTCATGTCCTGCTATCAGTATAAACAGTACTTTTCTTACCAAGCTTGCTTTTCCTCTCTCTCTCCAAGTTAGTAAAACAAATAAATGCTCTTTGATGCTGCAGAGAAACCACAACACGGCCCATAAGAAAGACAAACGTTATCTACAGTACCAATGTCTCCTCACAGAAAACTTCATCATATCAATGATTACTCACATTAGTAATATACAGTATGGAGCATCTGTTATACAAGTCCCTGTGAGTTAGCAGTTCATAAAGGAATTATAACGTTAAACCAAGCGCATTAATATCAAAATACAAAATTATTATAAAAGTTTTATAGCACTTTTAAATTTAGGTCTGAAACCCTAGCAAAGAAATAATGTGCAGTGCAATTACGTCATTTACTGAACACAGCAGAGATTCATGTTCGTTACCTCACTACTCAGTTGATGCTGAGGGTGATGAAGAATGACTTTTATTTCTAATTATTTATCAGTTCTTATTTACTCTTAATAGAATCATTTCATGCATTTATCTGCAGGAAAAAAACATCCCACTTAGCTAAATGTCAGTGGATGATTAATTCGTATAGGGAACATTAAGATTAAAATGAATCTCATTAGTTTCAGGGTGTGTGTGCATGTGTGTGAGAGAGAATTAACTGGTTTACTTTAGCTAATCAAGCCTCCTGAGAGCAGAGCAAGCATGTAACAAACTGCCGATGCGCCGTAATGTTTATGTATTGTGTGTATGCAGTGACTTCTATTGTCAAACGTCTTCTTGGAATTTACTTATGGTTATTGTTATTTTTATAATTGAAATATTGCAATGAAGCCCAGGGAGATATGAACAAACATAGTTAATTGTTTCTTTCATTTATGCAGTAAACATTGCTGAATGCAAGGGAAATTAACCACAGGAATAAAGGTGAAGGTGCGAGTGTAGAGTAGGAGTTGCAGGGTGGGTCAGACTAGAGACATGTTTGTACAGGGAAATGCGCAGTGGGATTGTTCAACAGCAGCAGATGGCGCTGTACAGCAGGAAGAGTGTAGGGGGAAAATTCAGTAGTGTCAAAAGTACAAATGGAAAGTTAAAAAAAAAAAAAAAAACAGGTAGTATGAAGGTGAAGCTTATGAAGGACTCGTGTAATTGCTTGCGTGATCATCCTAAAAACCCTTAGGTAGCTGCAGATTTGTTTTCTAAATGAAATGTCACCTGTTGTATTGTCACAAGTTATGAAGCTGAGAAACTTTTTTTTTTTTTTTGTATTCTCTTTAATAACTGTGTGTGTGTGTGTCTGCTTGTTTTCCTCTGCAGGAACAGCAGGAGGTTTTCACCAGTCTCTACACTATGAAGTGGTTCTTCCAGTGCTTTCTGGATCGTGTAAGAGTCGAACACACACTGCATTCTCAATCCAATTAGGATTGATATAATGAAATTATTGCTAGAACTACAGTATATAACAACATATAATAAGCATAATAAATATTTCCCCCGCTTCCTGTTTTTGTAGCTGATGACATTAAGTGGCACCAGTGCAACAGTGGTACAAAGGATTCAGTTATTTAGTTAGAGAAACGTTTAGAATAAAGGTGGACACAGAGAGAGAGAGAAAGACAGAGGAGAGATAAAGAGAGATACGGACATGGACAGAGAGAGAGAGAGACCTACAGTACGGATGGATATGTGAGAGAGAGGAAGTAGGAAAAACAAAGGGAGGAAAATATGGATGAAGAGATAAATGGTGAGGAAAAGCGAGAGATGGAGTGAAAGAGATGAACACTGAGACGGACGTACTGGGAGAGTAACATACGGAAACTGAAGATGTTCAAGCTAGATAGATAGAGAGAGAGAGAGGATTATATAGAAAATTAGAGAGCAAACTAGGGAGGACGTGAGGGAGGACTTTGTTACCTAGTTGCAGTTTTAAGTCATTTCCTTTAACTGATGTGATAATCTTGTCATTCTGTACATTTGTGTGGTCAGCTGACTTCATTTTATTGCCACATATCATTGCTGAGCCTAGTCCTGACTTTCTTACAGTAATGCACCCATCAATCTGGAGTAGGGTCACACTGGACTATGTGACCTTTTAACCTACTCTATTAAACATAGCTATGTTTTTTTTCCCGCCACATTTCTTCCACAGAGTTAACGGTTTAGCTCTATACTGTGTTGAAGAGTCCTTAACCCATTCATTCATTCATTCATTCATCTTCTATACCGCTTTATCCTTTATCAGGGTCGCGGGGGGCCTGGAGCCTATCCC
>JAQKPX010000004.1:15447240-15461946 GCA_030068255.1 Clarias angolensis | reverse complement strand
GGTTACAGCATCACCCGGGAATCGAACCAGCGATCTCCGGATGATAGGGCGAGCACTTTACCACTGCGCCACTCGGATGCCATGATTATTTATTTTTGGCCAGACGGTTTATCAGTATATAACAAGAGGCCCAGTCCACTGCAACACCTTCTCTGTGGCGGGGGTTGTTTAACGTGTGTTTTTTCCACTCTGTTTTGGCAGACGCCTTTCACGTTAACCCTCAGGATATGGGACATCTACATTCTGGAGGGAGAGCGAGTTCTGCCCGCGATGTCCTACACCATCCTCAAGCTCCACAAAAGTAACGGCACCTCTGTGTGTTTCTGAGGACGTATACAGTATGAGAACATTCCGTCACCGCATGAACAGCAATGCAAGAGTGTGTGTGTGTGTATGTGTGTGTGTCCAGAGACCCTGATGAAGTGCTCCATGGAGGACCTCGTCGAGTTCCTTCAAGTTACTCTCTCGAAGGATTTCTTCTTCGATGACGACTATGTAATCGAGCAGCTCCAGAGCTCCATGGCTGAACTCAGACGCTCCAAACTAGATCTTCCGCCTCCAGGTAACGGCCACACGCTCACACGAGAGAGAAGGTAGAGAGAGAAGGTAGAGAGAGAAGTGCTTATTTTTGTTTAGAATTTTATTTAGTTATTAATTTATTAGTTATTATTCAATATTATCGAAAGACATTTGCATTATGTCATTGAGATTACATGCACAATTATAATAAAACAGGATTTGCTTTCTAATTACTGAGACAATAGTCTTGTGTTCTCACATACATGCGCACACATACACACAAACACCTGCATATATGATTGTTGCAATGCATTATTTGCTTATTTTGCATATTTTGTCTTCTGGTTGTGTCTAATTTAATTTTTTTTTTTTTTTTTACATCTGGTGAGCTTTATCTAATTTTCCCCCCTCGTCTATTCATTTCACTGACTTTAGTTCTTATCTATTTTTCTCCTTATCTGATGGAACCACCTTCTTCTTGTTTTTTTGTTTCTCATCCGATCCTCCCTCGGACGCTTCTCACTCTTGTTCTTCTCGACTGAACGTCTTGTCTAAAAGCCTTAATCTCATCTAATCTGTTTGACTCTTGATCTTCTCGTTCTCTCCCTCTGAACTGAACTCGGCTCCAGTCAACAATAGCGCGGTCGGAAACGGGGACAAAACCCCGTCCATCAAACACAACCGGTGGGCAACGGTGTCTCGTCTGTCAGCCATCCTCCTGTGTGTCCCACGCCTGGCCCTCTGCACCCTCCGAAATGAACACACACACACACACACACACTCATGCTCGTCCACATCCTCCCATCTTGTCCTTTTTTTTGTCAGTAACAAAGCCTTTGTATGTGTGTGTGTGGTATTCTTTTCTTCTGTGACATTTGCGTCGCCTGGAAACTCTAGAAACGGTTCAAGAAGAGCGTTTCTGAAGTTTTCAGAGTGGGATAAGATAATTAGGATCAAGATATTTAATGAGGAGAGGACAGATCAGGGTAGGTAATTAGTATGCGATTATGTGTGTGTGTGTGCGTGCACACACTTGCTATTTTAGATCACATATCATCGCCTGACAGTATAATGGCCTCCTGAGTAGCTCAGTGGGGAGGCATTCAATCTGTTGTGTACTAAAAATAAAATCTGTTCACTGTCATATCCAAACTCAGCACTAATACAGGTGTACAGTAATAATAATAATAATAATAATAATAATAATAATAATACATTACTAATGATAAAACGTACTCTATATAGTACAAGAGAGACAAATAAAATCAAGTTAAACGTTCATACAATTATGTATACAGAAAAGGGAAATAAGTATTCAGACACTTTTTTCAATTACAATTCAATACACATCCAGCACGTGTTCCATGGCGACAGTCTAAATTTCAGACTATAAAATGTTTTGTTTTTTTTTGAAGACAAGAGACTGTTATAGCCACAAATAGGGAGACGAACTAGGATGTTCAGGAAAGCTCATGTACTGTACTGTAGTTGTGATTCTCAGATGTCAACAAGCTTAGTTTAATGTGGTTAATAGATAATTTTCTCTACAAATTCCAAAGTCAAAAACCATGCCTACCAAAATAACAACAAAGTAACAAGAGCAAAAGCTAGCCTTATTTCTGTATATAATCCCCTGCTACACTAAGGCACTGATCCCAGTGTTTCACTAGCGCTTGGATATGGTCAAGGTATAAAGTTTTCTCAGTACGCCAGAGCTACAATCAGACTGCCTGTTTCCTAGAGCCTCCCAGGAGCTCCTTCAATAGCCCAAACATGTGGAAATGGCTTGGACGACAAGTTATCTGTTGATTTTCAATTAACAGTCGAACAAACCAGGTTTAGACTTGTACCACGTACAGTAAATCCTACCATGCATGTAAGAATTGTACAAGTAGGCAGGAATGCATTATGCATCCTTGTTTAATTTTGAGCTATGAAATGAAAAGTGTCTGAACATTTATTTCTCCTTATCTGTTCAGAAGCTGAATAAAAAGCATGAAACAATTCTGCGAATGCAAAAGCAGCCTCTCTAGGAGAGTTTTAAATAGTATAGTATAGTAAGTCCCCTACATACAAACATTCAAGTTATGAACATATAAACAAGCGTAGAAGCAGTGGGGGTGAAGCTGGCACTGCTAAGAAGCGCCAAGCGATAACGATGGAGGCGCATTGGACTACGGTTCGGAACGACCCAGGTTCAAATCCCACAACTGCCAAGTGTTGTCCCTGTTGGGCCCTTGAGCAAGTCCCTTAACCCTCAGCTGCTCACATGTAGAATGAAAAACACATGTATATCGCTCTGGATAAGGGCGTCTGCCAAATGCCTAAATGTAAATTCTAAAGAACAAGGATCATGGAATGTGCTAGTTTTATACTGTTTATACAGTAGTCAGTAGTGTTGGATTTACGAACAACTTGGACTTTGTGCAGTCTCGGCGTCAACAGGACCATCCATGTGCGTTGTGTCTGTTTTATCTGTTACTGTTTGACATGTGAATATCATGATCCTGCCGTGTGTCACCTGTATGCTCACTAGAAGCACTTCTCAACACATCCTGCTGGGCCTCACATGATTTTTGATGACTTGTGTGATCAGTGTTTGTTCCCCAGTCTTGTATTTGATGTGGTGAGAGCTGTTGCTTGACCTTTTCCCCCCTCACAGTGAATGTGGACACTAACTTATTTATTTTTTAATTTTTTTGTGATTCTCTGAAGGATGTTCCGCTGCATGACCGCTTACACTTTACTGTTCGTTTATTTATCAGTTTATCAGTGTTGCTTTTGCAGAGCTGTGTGTGATTATGAAATGAGGTTGGTTTCCAGAATGCATTCTACACCCTTACGTTGTCTTTCGATCAGTTAACTCATATGTAGTGATTACACATGATCGCATCCCAAGCCAGTACTGTATGTTTGTTTACACGGTTGACAGAGGAGGAGTTTCTTTGCAAAAATGTGTTATCATTTATATATTTATTTTTATGCAGACCCATGAGTTTAAGAGCAGGCTATAATGTTGAGGGCCAAGAGGGTCACACCAGAGGCAAAGTGAAACAGCCAAGACTTAAATTCTATTGTAGCATGTATTACATTTCAAATTTCATTTTGTTTTTCATAGAAAAAATATTAGGAGCATTAATAAAAGCATTAATAATAATTAGCATAATTGTATTTTATTTTTTAGTTTTTTTTTTCTTATTGTTTGGACTCTTAATAATGCTCCATACTATTGCTAATCTGTTCATTTATGTTATTGAGGGTAAATATAGATTTTACCCGTACGAGTCAAAAGTTTGGACACACCTTCCAGTTCCATGATCTTTCCTGAATTTTATTTCTTTCTACAATGTAAAACAGTGCTGAAGGTGTATAAAAATATGCAATAATCTCCTTTAAACAGTTGATATTGAGATGTTTCTGCTACTTATAATCTGTAAAGCCTTCATAACGGCTCTAATCTGAGGTGCCGGTTGTTAATTTGTGATTTTTGATTCTGGTAACTCTATATGAACTTCTCCTCTGCAGCAGAGGTAAGTTTTGGTCTTGCTTTCCTGGGATGATCTTCATGAGAGCCAGGTTCATCATTGGGCTCGATGGGTTTTGTAAATGCACTTGATAATACTTTTCTTGCTAGAGCTGTTCCACATCAACTTGCCATTCGATTCTTAAAATAACAAATGATTGTTGTTGTGGCGATGGTTGTTGTTACTTAATTCACTAATTTCAAATGTGTTATTTCATAGTTTTTGAAATCTCTAGCATTGTTCTAGATTGTAGAAAATGAATTGCAAAAACAAAAAACATTGAATTAGACGGTGTGTCCAATCTTTTGACTGGTAGTATATATGATACAATTATATAAGAATATATAATATAAATAAATATTATTATATTTTTTGTCGTTTCTATTGGAAATAAATGTATTAATAAGTGTATTAATTTTTTGTAAACAATTGTATATAAAATCCTTGCCCACAGAATCTCTTAAAATTGATAGACATTTTGTAATGAAACTCTTCAACTCTTCAATATTCTAATATTTTTCAATCTGATCTTTACCTACCTCATCAGTAAAGTGCATCTGTAGTATAATTAATCTAAAACCTGTTTATTCGAAACAATTATAATGCTATAATCTCTAGGCAGTTGTTTGGGAATTAATAAATGTTTGTGCAACATTTTTGTTAGGTGCATTCATAAATTATACAATTATACATCTGTAAATTTGGCAGGGAAAGTTTTATAATTCACTGTTTCAGAACAACCTGATGGTCTTGATGGTACAGTAGGAAAGCGAAATACTTTATATTGCATTGGTCTACAAAAACCATACAAAAGCAACTTTGGTAAGGAATTCTTTATTTTATTTTGTATCATTTTGACATAGTTGTCTATACTTGCTTTCGAGTAAACAGTTGTTTTCCCTTCTTCCCTCAGTCCAACAAAATATACTTGTCAGTGGTTATTTCATACACACTACAGAAGCGCTGAATAGAGACCAGGTTGAAAAATGCTAGAATATTCATGTACAGGTTGGAGGACATGTGATATTTATTATTTTCTGTGCCCTGACTAGCTGTTCAATATTCTGTGTAGGTAAAGACGACGAGTTTCCTACAAAGCCGCTGGGCCAGCTTCCACCAGAGCCTGAGGGATTGGCGTCAGAGAAAGCCAATCACATCGCAAATGGACGGATGGAGGCTCGACCCTCTCCAAGCACAGCCACGGAAATTACCGTTCCGGAAAACAGAGAGAAAAAAGACTCAGAGGATAGAACGCCACAAAAAACAGAGAACAGGGAGGGGACCAAGGAAGACGTGCCAAGCGAGAGCGGAAAACCACACGCGCCACCGAGTCTAAACGTGAATGCAGGTCGCAAGGACATCGCGCCACGATGGGTGAAGCCATCCGAGGGCAGACTGGCAGCCATGATGGAGGGCCAAGTGATCCCCAATAGCACGGTACCCTCTTCTCCCAGCATGTCAGTGGCCAGTGAACAGCCGCGTCGTTCTCGCCCTCGCTCCCGAGGCTTTGCACCCGGCTCTAACCGTGGCTCTAACGCCTCACAGTACGACAACGTCCCATTGTCCGATGGAGATGTTGGGGACGTTCCAAATTTTATGCAGGTTCCAGATCCGTCTCATCAGCACATGGCACCATCTGTTAAACATGGAAGTCCTACAAGGCCCCCTAGTGGTGGTATCATTGCTCCAACTTTCAGAATCCCCAAAAATCCACCAGTACACTTGATGTCTGACTCTCGCCAACCTTTACAGAACACACAAGGCATGATGCCTGGTTATTTCCCCTATCACCCCAAAATGCACCCAGAGAACAGAGCATATGAGATGGCGTATGATGAACGGGCATACGGTACTACAGCACGCTCCACACCCCCAAATCGTTCACCGGAAAAAGTGATGATGAATAACATATATGCCACGTCTCGGCGGCAGCCACTCGATGCTGATTTTGTAGGCCAGATGGACAACCTTGTTGAAAGCAGGCATTTCCTGAGGCAGCCTATTCATCACGTGGATCCGCGATACGAGAGGCAATGGCAAAGCCAGGGCTGGCACGGTGAGACGGAGGCGGGTATGGCGTCCCTGCGCCCTCCGGGTGGGTTACCCCGCTCATCAAGCTTTCAGAAAGCCCAGCTCTCACCTGTACGCCACGGGCAAGAGTTCAGCTTCCCGTCAATGCCCGTTTCAGACGGCATGATGCACTACAGGCCCGTGACTGGCAGGAAACAGATGCCTACGGTGTTCGGAGGAGTTCATTACCGACAAGAGGCCTTCGCCATGCAGGAGTCCATGCTGCTCTGAAAGACAGACAGACAGACAGAGAGAGAGAGAGAAAGTGGTGGGAAGGGGATGTGATAGGTTTAGCAAAGTTGATATAGGGGTTTTAAAAAAGTGAAAGGAGAATGGTTCGAGTAAGTGACCGAGAATAAAATAAGGACTTATAGTCTGAGTGACGGATATGGAGTTAAAAAGTAATTGTTGGAGAGAATGATGAATGGAAAGTATAATTGTTGGTTATGTAGAAAATGTGTGAATGTGTGTGTGAGATCTGTTTGGTTTGTTTAGTGTGTGTTTACTCGTTTATGACCTTCAGCATCTTTACAGAACCAACGTGACAGGTCGCCCCAGCTCCAGGTGTTTATACTGATCAACCGTCAAGAACTGACAAATTATTATTTTTTTCCTTTACTTAAATGGCCTCATCCTTAACATTTTTTACTTTTACACTTTTTAAATTGTACATAAGTTTTTTTCCCCATTTATTTAACCATGAATTTCTGCAGCATGAATTGGAGAGAAACGGCAAATTTTCCCCCATTTTATTTTATTTTTATAGTTTAATTTGCCATAATCATAAAATCTCTATATGTATATACGTTATACATATTTTTGAGCTCGGTTTATTGTATAGGATTGTGAATATGACAAGAATGAGCTGAGATTTTAACAAAAAACAAAAGTCCTGGGTAAAAATATTTAATTTTTGCACAAACCCATGTTTGTTTTTTCCCCTCAGTACCGAGATTTGTCTCTCACTCTGGAGGATAAACACAGTTAAAGAGAGGTGTACTTTATAACTGTGCCAGTCTATAGCATTTAATCATCAGGTGGATCCTGAATTGTGACATCATCCTTCCAACCAAGCTGGAACATCCAGCTTATCGCACCTTCCCAGAGTAAGGTCGGGTCAGGATTAGAAAAGCAGAATCCTTAAATCTGATGGTTCTGGGATGTGATGGCTCAAAAGCTGCTTTCGAAGATAAAGAACATTATCAAAATAAAATATAATCTTTGCACACTCGTTCATCTAGCTTTGTTTAGTCATGTTGCCAGTTTATTAGGTACTTAGCTAGAGGTATGGGCAGGACTTTTAAAAACAATTGTGTGTGTGTGCCTTGCGATGGATTGGCACCCTGTCCAGGGTGTACCCCACCATAGAAGATGAGTGAGATAACAATGTTATCTGAGAATGTTTAAGCTGTACCTAATAAACTGGCAACTTATTGTATAGAGGAAACAAGGAGTCAGTTACTGCTGTAGCCAGAGAAATCAACATCATGTGACAAAAATCTCACACAGATAAGTTCTACTAACAGTAAAAAAGATCAATACTTTAGAAAGATCTAAAAAACATCTTGCTCTTTAAATGAATTCAGGTGATGGCTATGTGTTATATACAGTAGCGTAAATAATTTAGATTTCGACACAAACTTTAAAAAAAAAAAAAAAGGGGGCAGAAGAGCAGCTTTTGTCCAGACTTTTGATTCCCAAGATTAATATAACTGTAGTTTATATCAGTAACAAATGTAGACAGTAGTGATGGGAGTCGGTAACCATTTCATAATCGATCATCGGTTTGAGTAAACCAATAGTTGTTCAATTAATAATCGGTTCAGCCGCACAGATCTGTTTTTAGATCTGTTGAACAAAAACAAATAAAAATTGAGGTGCATATAAGTACATTACCACAGGTCGTCCACTCTGCACACCGACTGCGACGTCAAATTCCACAACCGTTGTTCCCTACAAAAATGCATTCCAAAGCTCAGCTGAGACTCGTGTGACGCTTCTGAGCTTAAACGAGTTCACAAGTTACACTGCATTTATTACAAATTTTACTTTTCTTTTTTCCGGTTAGTAATAAAAAAAACATGCAACATGTTTTGGGAATTTTTACTGATTAAAAATTCAAATCTTTCGAAATGCGCAGGAAATCAACCGATCATCGACTAGAATCGATCTTCGTCCCATCAGTAGTAGATTATTATTACTGAGCTGCAGAGATTTCCTCAGAATTTGTGTAGCATTCTGCAGCTTTTTAGCTCTATGTAGTAAATAATCATGCAATTGGTTTAGTTGGATTCGTGGATTTTTTTTTTGTTTTGTTTGTAATAAAAAACATATCATTTGTTTTTATTATTATTAATATTAATATTCTCTTAATACTACATTTACAGTGACACATCCCTCTACATTAGCCTGGATGCTAATGGCCTACAGTCTGGAACTGCTAATGCCTTTTCTGGCTTATATATATATATATATATATATATATATATATATATATATTGTGTATATATATATAAAAGAGAGATTGTAAACATACTGGATGTAAGTAAAGGACGTGTACAAGCGACGTGTACACTTTTCAGCGGGTCCCGATATTCCTTCTGCTAACACTAACTTCTCTGTAGTCACTGTGTTTACTGCACTGCATAAACGTGTTTTATTTTGCTATGTTTATTGAGTGCTATGGGGATTCATCAGGTCGAAGTGTTTAGGGGAAGTATTTAAGGTTTAGAGTTTAAACGGAACTGTATTCTCCATCTAGGCTTCTCACTGGATATGAACTTATTATGAAGGGTCTCGTATCTGTTGCACACTTCAGTATTTCAGCACCTCACCAAACAGACTACTATAACACTTAATTTTTATAATGTACGTCACATTTCCATTGTATACGAAATCGACATTTCTTTACACAAATTTAAACACTAAACTACATCATGTGGAATCTACTAAGCACAACTCTCAGGCTGACTGTGTATTCACACCCACCCATGTATCATTAGTGCTACTACAGGCCTAAGTGTGTGTATATATTGTTAATGAACGTGCGTTTTGATACAGAGGTTCAGTTGTGATTATTCAAGCAGGAGGATTATTATGTTTTTCTTTTTCTTTTTTGGTTTAAACTAATAAATGCATCCTGACGATCAAAAATTACTTTGTCTAATAAAAGAAACCCTCCAGAGGGGTTCATTATTCAAATCATGTTGTCTCAGTATTACTACCTACTACTACTAAATATTGGAATACAGGTAGTCCCCGATTTACGAACAATCAAGTTCCGACTTTCCACAGATCTGGCTGTCCTGATGGTGAATAATCCTAATTTCCTCAACAACGTCCTAAAATCCTCAACAAAACACAAGTTCACAGTGTGTTCACAGTCCAATACAGTGGAAAACAGCTTTGAGACACTGTGAGATTAAGTCCTCTTTAGGCGCAGTTACGTGATGCACTACAGGCACAATTTTGGCCACATGATGGTATCAGTGTGGTGAAAGGGGACAGATGTAGTCAAGCGGATTGGTACAGTATGCTTGACATTGTTTATTCGTGCCAAAGGCTTATAAGACTCATTTTGTCTGACTTAAGAACAAATCAGACGGAACTCATTCATAAGTCGGGAACTACCTGTAATAATAATAATAATAATAACAATAATAGCATAGTAGCTTTCACAAGCACCTTTCACACATGATGCCCTCTACTGTCCAGTTATCGTCATATGAGACTAAAGAGCTTGTTAAGCTTTAACTTGTTAAAGAAATAGTAAAATATGGAACCTTTAAAGGTGTTTTCACACCTGCCTTGTTTGGTCTGGTTGAGTCGAACGCTGATACGCTATCGTTTTCCTCCTGTATGTGGTTTATTTGCGCTGGTCTGACTGCAGAAATCGCACTCAGGTGCCAACCAAACAAACACACTATGAGTGCTTTCTCACATGTTCAGGCTTCAGTTTGTTTAAATTGACTAGTCATGTGTTTTCCCTCTTGGTGTGATTTGTTTGGTCTGGTATGAGCACAGGTATCACATTCCGGTGTAGACCAAAACAACCAAACTGAGGCGTGGTATCAAGCCTAATCTTCTGTTGAACTCTGGAGCAGTACCATACTCAAAAACAGAACCCAAAAGCTATCAATGTTCATACCTGATGCTGGAGAGCATGTCACAGTTAAGTAGGATTAATGGACACTACATCCTGTATTGTCTTATGTATATGACGTCTCTATCTCCAGTGCATCAAGAAGTGGTTTTACAGCCGTGGAGCTGCTTTATTTTCAAACTGTCTGATTTGCATAAAATGGTAAATGCATTCAATGTAATAAACAGTCACCTAGGCGACAACCAATCTGTGTAGGCTACTTTCCCCCTTATCACAAAAAACTGCAGTAATCCACACAACAAATCATGATTTCTTGTTCTCGCATCAGACACACCTGACCAATCAGAGATGAGGATAATAGAAAAACACTAAAAATTTACAAATTCATCAAATGATTTAGACTAGAGCAAAACAAACTAATGCGTGAAAGACTCTAAGACACTTTCCAGATGTGGACGTCTCAGTCCGGTCCAACACAAAGTCTGAGATGAGGGCATGATCTGACCCTCAATTTGGACCAAGTGCAAGGGGGAATGCTCTGCAGGTTCTGAACTAAGCAGCTCCCACAGCTGAGTGCGTTTGGCATATTTGCATGCTTATCAAACGTGTGTTTGGATCGACAAGTTGCTAACCATGATGCATGCTGAATATTTGCTCCCTTGTCCTGCTTAGTCGACGCATTTTCTTCTTCCATTTGGCATTCAGTTGGCATTATTTGGTATATTGTCCAGACAATTACTACAGTTATGAGCAAATGAGGAAGTGACTATGTTCCTGTTCTCTACCTAGACTCATTCAACCTCTTAGCAGAGGGAACGTTCTAATATGACTTGTGTAGTGGTGCATCTCCCACATATGTAGGTTTAAAGATAAGCAAGTAAAACGAAACTTCTCAGAATTAATACCAGACAAAGATAAACTTAAGAAATAAAGGAGGTTGGTCTCAAGAGTTGTTGGTCTTTCAAATATTCCCGCCACAGCGGACCATCCGGTCCACACATAAAAGCTTGGCGTAGCTTTACGCCGGATGCCTTTCCTGATGCAACCCTCCCATTTTATCCGGGCTTGGGACCGGCACTGCATTAAGTGGCTGGGGTTTGGGGTTCGAACTGGGAATCGAACCGAGACCTTCGGCATGGCAGGCGAAACACCTACTGTACCATTGAGCCACCAATGCCCAGTGGTTAATCTCAAGAGTGAAAACTGAAAAACAACCCCAGTGCCTGATCTTAAAATCCTGAATGGTGGGACATTTGCCTGGCTAAGTCCAATTTATCTTAGACATGTTATCTCTCTTCACCGTCACTAGATGTCACCCCTGTTTTTTGAATGGCTAAATCAACCAAGGCTGTTAAGTCTGTAGAAGCTCAAACTGGCTTCAGAATATCTCGACCTCCCTCTTTACTGTATCTATTGCTCTTCCTTTTAAAAAATCGTTTTGGTTAGTGGTTCTTCTTTTTTAAACCAATGAAATAATATTTAATGGTACTGAGGAAATATTCTACCTTGATGGTATCCAAGCACTAGTGAAACACTGGGAAAAGTGCATTAGTGTATCGGAGATTATATAGAGTAATAAAGGGAGTTTTTACTCTCATATCTGTGTTCTGTTATTCTGCACAATCACAATCTGCACAAATTCCTGGTTTGACTTGAACACGTCCTTGTTCAAAGTGAATAAATGTGCTTTATTATCGTTGGGTTATTGTGTGAAGAATTCTAACATACATTTATGCAATTATTTGGAATTCTTAAGTCTGATTTAACATTAAGGATTAAATACTGAAGCTTGAGATTTTTTTTTAACAGTTATTTTTATCACCTCAAAAAAACTGCACTGTGTACTTTTGGCCACAAGATGGCAGTATAGCCAGACATAATCCAAAGACTGACATGTTGAGACACACCTAACTTAATCATCCTCTACCCTGCTGAGGTCCCAGTAACTGATACTCATACCTACTCCAGATAGTAGCTCATCACTACCATGTCTAAACTGAAAATAATCCGAATGGTAACTAGATAAAGTTGCTTAATCGATGGATAAATTACAGGAGAGCGCAGTTCACCTGTAATCAGTCGAAAAGGCTTAATTGTAAACCTGTATGGTGTACATACCTAATGAATCAATGGTCCATGAGTGTTCAATTCAGTCAGTTAAAGAAAGACGAGTGAGCGTTGCACAAGTTTATCCCAATGCAATTGTGAAAGAAGGAATAAAACTGATTGACATTTATAGAAGACTTCAAGCACAGTATGGTGATGGGTCTCTCAGCCGCAGTGAAACACATTCGAATGATGCAAATGTTTTAAAAAGGCTGTACATCTGTGAATGATGATCGCAGCTGAGGTGGCTTGGAGCCCACTGAAGTCATTCCCATGAAGATTCCGTGAGAGGAATGCCCGATCCTGGTAAATTTGGCAGATAACTTGGTTTAATTCAGTTAAATTTTATTTATACGGCCCTTTTAACAATGGTCATTGTTGCAGAGCAGCATTACAGAATTAAAGGGAAATGAGTATGAAATGTGTACGCCATGTAGTGGCATGGAACAAAGATGATTTTTTTTTCATGTATCTTAAACACTGAGTCACACAGACGAAGACACACACACACACACACACACGCGCGCACACACTGGATGCATCCAGGATTGTAACATTATACCAGTATAACAGAAGGTAAACAGTGCAGCTGTCTTGGATACTGTTATCACTGTATACACTCATACCCTTATCATTTCTACTGACTGCCACACTATAACGAAAACAGCATAGTCGCCTCAAGCCACAGTGTCTCTGTTTAGTCTACACGCCTTCAGGTACCATGTGCTCTCTATGTTTGATATTTTCCTTGCAGTAACACACCTGACTCAGTTTATGAAGGAATTAGTAATTACCTGATGAGTTGAATCAGGTGTGTGAGAGCAGAAAAAACAACAACAAAAAAACACTTGTTGATATAACTTTTATCAGAACACATATATTTCCTATATTTTACTATTTCTTAATCATTGTTATCACAAATCTTGTTATCACAGGTCTCTGAATGTATGTGTTACATTCAGTGTGTTAATGCTCCAGCTGGTATCTCTCAGCTCTCAGATGCAGTATATTCATGCATTTGTTCATGCTATACCTCAGACTCCCTTTATTTCACGCCTCATTCAAATGTGCTCTTTCAGTGTCTGTGTATATGACCCATGGTTAAGCCACGCCCACTCAGAATAGCAGAGCCGAGCAATGACAGGCGAGGGGGATCTTCTTTTATGAGGTCACAATAGGTTCTCAACCAGACCAACTCAACCTTGAGTTTGATCATGAGGTTCTTAACCGGGAGAGCACATAGGATTAAACTGAATGGACTTGCTTTGTTTCCTTCACACCTGTTTTGGAGCACATTACAGTACGTACATTACTCAACACAACACTTTTTTTTTTTTTTTTTTTTACAGTTTTTAGTAACTTGTAGTTTGTATTGGTGGCACAGTGGCGTAGTGGTTAGCACCTTGCTCATTCAGGTTCCGGGTTCGACTCCCACCACGGGTGTGTGTGCATGGAGTTTGCATGTTCTCCCTGTGCTAGGTGGGTTTCCTCGGGTACTCCGGTTTCCTCCCACAGTCCGAAGACATGCAGATTAGGTGTTCTCAAATTGCCCATAGTGTGTGAATGAGCATGTGAGTGTGTGTATGTGTACGGTTGTGCCCTGTGATGGATTGGTACCCTGTCTAGGGTGTACTGTACCTGGCCTCGTGCCCCAAGTCTCCTGGGATAGGCTCCAGGCCCCCGCAAGCCTGTACACAGGATAAAGAGGTATATGATAAGTGAGTAAATGTAATTTGTAAATTTTTGAATCTAACATTTCTTTTTGTAGTGTGATTTCTCTTTTATTGCAGAAAAATCGTTGTCCTCCTTTTCTACCGTACCTTTCCATTTTTAAGTCAGGAACAGTCATATAAGCATTTCACTGTTCATAATACTGTGTATACTGTAGTTGTGTATGTGACAAATAAAATTGTAAACTTTTTTTCAAAGGAAAAAAAATCTAATCGGCTTATTTAAGCCCCCAACAAAATGGGGTGAAAAAAGAGACAAAAAACAGGGAATGTTTTTCTTCCTCATTTTTTTTTTTTGTACACCCACACTGAACTGTCTGAAAATGTTAAATGTGTACCTCATCTCTTCATATTGTGCTTCCAAAGAGCCAGACTTTTCTTGTATTTTAATGTACTGTTGTCTTAAGGAATAGTTCTCAGGCTTCCTGAAGGCTTTGTCTCTCATGTCCAGTCCACTCTCTGTACAGTACCTGAGCAGTTTCAGAGGAATGTTTTTTGTTTGCTAGCCCACACAGTGACCTATGGATCATTCAAGAATAAAAACTACCCAAGTTAAGGCATGAACAGTGGGAAACAGGTGCAGATGATGACAGATGATCAGGCCGGTGATTAGTAAACTGGTGAACAGACGAGAGGGGAAATGAGGTTGCTGCTC
>JAQKPX010000004.1:15324108-15340565 GCA_030068255.1 Clarias angolensis | reverse complement strand
GGGGGGGGGGGGGGGGGGGGGGGCCCAAATCATTTCATAAAAGCGGGACCCGCGGGTTGGAAAAATACCCGACCCGCACATCACTAGTGTGCAGGTATGTTGGTTTCTTGCCACCATGATTAGCAAATACAACACTGTAAACTTAATACTTCCAGTAAAAAAAAAAAAAAATTTTAAGTTTTTTTAAACATCTATTCCATTGATTGTAACTGATAAAAACTTCATTTGGCTACCTAGAAGTTCTTAAAGTGCTCTAAGTTGCGATGTGAGGCCACCATGGTTTATACTTATTTGTCCAGCACATTCGACAGACACTCGATCAGATTGAGGTCTGGAGAATTTTTAGGCCAAGTCATCACCTTTGTCATTCATGTTATTGACTTGCCATTCCCATCTGTGGGCACCAGTGACTCTGTCTCCAGTTCACCAGTTCCCTTCCTTGGACCATGTTTGGTAGTTACTACTCACTGCAAACCAGGAAACTCCACAAATGACCTGATATTTTGGAGATACTCCGACCCAAGTTTTCTCCCTTGTCAAAGCCCCTCAGTTTACTGCTTTCAACACATTGATTTCAAGAACTGACTGTTCACATACTTGGAAACTGACTGTTCAGGAGTTCTCTCAATGTACCTGCACCAACCAACCATTTTAGAAAAGCCAGAGGTCAAAAGATCTTCCAGTGGCTAAAAAAGTGCAAACAGTATTACCTGTGTTAAAAATTTAAGTAAAGCTTTCTTCAGCCTTCAGCCTGATGTCAGAGTTGGTCCCTAGCAGCAGTCAGCAGCAGCTGTTTTCGGGAACCTGTTTATGTTTTTGTGAGACTTTGCTTGCTAATAGAATTTTTTGTATTCTGGTTTCTCCTCACGTTTGGCATTTGATTCTGTTATTTTCGTTTCAGTCCAGATTTGGGTTTTTTGAGCTTGTGTTCTCCTTAGTTGCAAAACAGACAAAGCATTTTTTTCATTACTGTTTCATTACCGGTAGATTTTTCACAGTTTTTAGAGTTATCTGTTTTTGTAATAGATCCTTGGTTTAGTTTGTGCAACTGTTTTTCTTTTTGCAATTAACATAACAGCTTGGAGGTCTTATGGACCTCAACCATTGCATTTTGCAGAACTATAACAGATCAGATATGTGTACAATATACCACCAGTCTCTATTATTTATTTGACATTATTATTTATGAAAAAATAGAAAACTTTCTCTTTCATGTGTCTACAGTATGTCTGTGCTCTCTTGCAGCCTCTTGTGCTCCTTCTGATTGGTAGAGGAAGTTCATTCTGATTAGCTGGTTTAAGCAGCATTTTGTCACTGATTCAGTTCAGCTTGAAATTCGCATTTCTAGATGGAGGATGAAGGTTATAAAAACACACCTAAAGCTCCACAGACATAAACATATTACAGCAATATTTAAACCAAATAAATAACTTATTGAAATAAAAAAAATATTACTTGCACTTGCTACATATGTACTGTATAGTTATTTTTTTCTTACATTTTCAATCAAACCAGTGCCCAAAAAGGGAAAAAGAGGAATATGTAAAGCACAACTATTTTGCTGAGATATTTTTTTTTTATATCAGAGAACATTTAACTATATCCTACCATAAACACCATACTATGTATCTAATTGTATTGAGGAAACCATATCTTGACCAATCTATTTTCATTTCTTACTACTGAATTTCCTAATATTTTTTATGATTATATATTATTTTAAGTATGTAAATTAAGTATTTTGGGAATTAAGTACAGTATGTTGGGATTTCATAGGCTAAAGTCATCTGTCTTAAAAAAAAAGATACAGGCCACATTATGGGATGTATTCTAATCCAAATTAACTGGGTGTTTTCTTGAAAATGTCAAGCGATATAAAATTTCTAAAATCGTGTAGGGAAATGTCCAGCCATTTTTTGTAATTTTATTTTACCCTTTGTTATTACTCATGTTCTAGATATGTCATAGTTATTTTATATATTCACCGTTACTGTTTAAGTGTCATGTTCTCTTTTTGCTTCTTCTATGATTTTAGCTAAAACACTCATTTGTGCACACCAGCACAAACTCCTCAGGTAATTGTAAAAGGTCATACAGTTGCCCCAGGATGCTGCCATATTATGACTGAAGACACAACAGCCCTCCATAGCAGAGCTATTGAATTTTCTAGGACTGGAAAACTAGGCTCTTTGTGGCAATATGACAGATATCTTTGTACAAAAGTAAATTTGTTCACCAATGTAGGAAACATTTCTTGGTCTACTGAGCTGTGACTAGGCAGTACAAACTAGAGTACTCTTGCCCTTGCAAGGTCATCCGTGTGCCATTTGCTTGTTCCAAGCAATAAAATTTCGGCTTGCATCGTTGTGTAACTCTTAACAAGCACATTGTACATCACTTATAATTGTGTTGCAATGCTTATAATCTTAGGCTGGTGAACAAAACAAGCATTTAGAGTTGATTGGTTAGAGACAGTTTAGCTTGAGCAGTCAAAGAGAATGAATAAGTGAAGCACAATGCGAAAAGGCTGAAGATTGCATTTTTCCTTATTATTATTCATCTATTTTCTACAAGGCTTATCCTATACAGGGGCACAGGGAACCTGGACCCTGATCTCAGGAGACTTTGAGCATGATTGGACAGGGTGCCAATCCATCACAGGGGACACATGCACAAACACATACTCATACTCGTTCACACACTACAGGCCATTTGGGAACGGATAGGGAGAACATGCAAACTCCACACACACAGACCCGAGGCAGGAATTGAACCCTTGACCCTGGAGGTGCGAGGCCACAGTGCTAACCACTATGCTATCAATATACTGTACAGTATATCTATCCTGAAGGGGTATTATAGAGTTTTGATCCGTATTATAACCAGCAATGGTGGCACGGTGGCATAGTGGCATAGGAGTCAGATTTTTGATACCCACCTAGGATCTGTGTGCATGTAGTTTGCATGTTCTTCCCATTCTTGGTGGGTTTCCTCCGGGTATTCTGGTTTCCTCCCACAGTTTGGAAAAAAAACATGCAGATTAGCCTAATTGGCATTCCCAAATTGCCCATACTGTGTGAGTGAGTGTAAGTGTTGGTATGTGTATGTGCCCTGCGATGGATTGGCAGCCTATCCAGGGTGTACCACACTTCCTGCCCTAAGTCTCCTGGAATAGACTTGAGGCCCACCCTGTGACCCTGTACACAGGATAAAGAGGTGTAGACGATGAGTAAGTGAGTGGATGGATGGAGGTATAACCTGCAATATTATCACATACTTAGTAGGTTGTTTAAGCAATACATAAGAAATATACAGCATTTTCATATTCATGACATTCATATTCATTGGCCAAAAAGCTAACAAAGGCATTATAACACCATCAAACACTGCAACAAAATGAGGCTAATTACAGTATAAAGCTGTAAGTTAGCATAACATTAGCAAGCTAGCAGGGAATTTGAAGGCATTTCTGAGTAAATATTATGTAGTATTTACCATCATTTGTATATACTTGCATTCCTTTTTCTTTATTTCTTATATTTTTATCAAAATTTTCATCACTCATCACAGTTTCTTCTCTAACCTCTTTTCTTTTTGAGTGCTTAGTGTTATCTGTTCACTTACATTTAAGCTCAAGGTCTATGTTTTATGTGTGTGTGTGTGTGTGTGTGTGTGTGTGTGTATAAGCAAGTTCATATGTTACTAAACATATTATTTCTTCTTGGAAAATCAAATTGCTTACATAATCCAAGTCACCTCACATTCTGTAGTACATTTCACTTCACAGGAGTTCACTGACAGATGACAGTTCTGTCAGGAGGAAGGCTGTAATTCACCTCTCAGTCATCGGCCTACATGGACTAGCTCTCTTTAACACGTTAATTTAATAGTCTCAAATTAAGCAGTGAGACCAAATAACTTTGAAATCATATTTAGGAATATCGATTTCAAGGATTGTGTTCAAGTGGTCCTTTAGTGTATGTCGATCTGTCATTTTCTTTATGTTCACCAATATTTTTCTCTGTTTTTTTTTTTTTTTTCATCTCTCTGCCCCTCTCTCTCTCTTTGTAAATGTGCTGTGTAGAGGATGATCAGAGCTGCTTGTGACAGCACTAACCTTTCAACGAGGCTTGGTTTATTGATACAGAATGAATGTAAGGCATGTGTGTGTGTGTGTGTGTGTGTGTGTGTGTGTGTGTGTGTGTGTTTCTGTAAGCTTGTGTGCGAAGATAAAATTGAATTTCTGAGTTCAGATGCCTGTGGGGACATCTCAATTTACTGAAATTTTCACCATATAATCTATTCTTAATGTATGTTAATGCTTTTAATGTATTCTTATTACTTTTACATCAGCATAAATGGATGCACAGCGTATGTGTCATCCCTATGCAGTTCCCTCTAGCTTTTTCCTGGAGGTCATGGTCGCTTGTGCTAGTAATAATTCAAGGGAAAATGTTCAGTCTGTGTATGTGTGTGTGGTTCTGGAGGGTTATTTAAAGTGATTCTGCTTAAAGATGAACAATGATAAGGAACTTAAGTAAAATCGATTGGATGAGTCATTTAAACTATAAAGTATAGCAAATTTATAAGGCAGAAGTAGAAAAAAGTTCAATGTACTGTATGAAAATGACTGGCTGTTGTCTAAACATGAAACAGCACAGCTTCTGGATCAGATCCTGTTAAAGTGCTTAGCCGGTCAGATCAGTGTCTAGCTAATACGTAGATGAAAGCTATTATAACAAAAAAAAAGGAAATGTTTCACTGATTTTTTGGTCACTAAACCATCGACCTGAACAATGTGATGACATGGAAAGTCAAAGACGAAATTATAATGTTAAAGATAGACAGACTAAAAAATATGCGTTAACTCTTCAAGGTCATAGTTCACTCGTCCCATCTGTTCAATCATAAATCGTGATGTGAAATACCAGAAAAAAAACTGAAACAAATCATATCCAGACTTTATTACAGTATGTATAGCCATAAACCAGTCACTAGTGGTAAGCATTAATATGTAACTGTTATTACTTTAAGATGCATTACTTAGGCATATTTATACATTACTTCAATTATAGAATGGATTCTTGTCATTGTCTGGACTATAAGTGTCAGTGCCTACATTAGATTTAATAAATCACACCCTGAGTGTCATTTTGACAAGATCCTCACATCCTGTTTATCTGTTTAATGAGGTCACGGATGGCAGAACCGCTGAATATCAGATCAGCTGGCTTATTCAGACTCGGAATGAATGTTGCGGATAATTCACACAAACATTGTCAAGTTGCCTTCAAGCAGTTCAGATTTATTTAGCATGGGTTAATAGCGCTTAAGTGAGAATGTCAAATACAGACCATTATACACTCACTTGCCACTTTATTAGGTACACCTTGCTAATGCTGGGTTGAACCCCTTTGTGCCATCAGAACTGCCTTAAATCTGCATGGCACAGGTTCACTAAATTGGTGGAAATTTTTTTAGGGATTTTGTTCCATATTGATATGATACTGTAGCATCACATAGTTGCTGCAAATTTGTCGGCTGCACATCCATGATGCGAGTCTCCTGCTCCCAAAAGTGCTATATTGGATTGAGATCTGGTGACTGTGGAGGCCGGTTGAGTACCATGAACTCATTGTCATGTTAAAGAAAGCAGTTTGAGAGGATTTTAGCTTTGGACATGAAACAAGTGTACTTAATGAAGTGGCTGATGAGAGCAAGTCACTAATCCAAGTGCTTATCTTAAGAGCGACAGTTAGAAGACATCTTCAATTTTTTTTTTACAGTGATCTTCAATATTTTTTTTAGCAGTGCTTAATTCTGTGTTGTACTGTATTTGTATGTGTATGACATAATGGTTTTAATGTTACACTGGTAAAAGTTGATACATTGACAGAGAACAATATTTACAATGTGCATAACTAAACCAATAACATGAAACTGGAACCATGTTTCTTCTGTCCAGTTCACATCCGCAGCTTGCGTCTATAAAAAATGCTGCCTGCAACTTATAAAACAATGTTTTTTTTTTTTAAACTGCAATCACACTGCGGTAGCATTCACTGGGAGCATTTCCACCTGCTGTGTTCTCACCAGCTTAAGCAAGCCGCACAGAGAGGGCAAACTCACTTGAATACTTGAGTGATACTTGAGTAAAAGTGCTTGGCACAGTGTTGCTATCACTTACAATGACACCTTGTATAATAACATATGTCTCCTTATTTTCTCCTTTCAACAAAAGCCTGTGGATAGTTGTTTTGGTTTTGACCTTAACCTGCCAATATTTTTGACTCTGATTATTCATGTCCCTCTGATTGCTTTTCTTGCTTTGTATAGCATACAGTTTCTTTAACCTTCTTCTAACATACATACAGTGCATACGGTATGTGCATACAATATCTACAGTAGATAAAATAAGTAAGATAGCTTTTAAACTGAAACTCCTGTGTATGTCATGTGTACTCTGTTGGCTATCATATGGCGATGCCATGACTAATTGGTAAAATATTAGCCCCTTCTTTATTTTCATGTCACTTAGTGCAATATTCACAACTGGCCTCTTCAGAGTTAAACAACTGGCACCTTTTGTTCTTCCTTAAGTAGGTAATTAAAAGCAAAAAAGAAATCCCTTCATTCGTTGTGAAAATACCTAAAAAAGAAAGAAACCAATCACTAAGCACACAATGTGGAGTAAAGAACAGATACTGTTCAGGGGCAAGATGCCATGGGGGGAAAAAAGCGTTTAAATCGTGATCTAAACGCAGATCACGATTTGTTTAGGAAAAAAAGACATGTTAATTACACTTGAGATTTCATGCATATTAAAATAGCATCATGTGGCCATTTATTTTAACTCTCAAGAACAGACAGTAGTTGCTATTGCAAGCTGCTGTGAATGTACAAATGATAAAAAAAGAAAAAAAAGAAAACTCCTTTGTGATTCCTCATGCATGTTTTTTTAGTTAAGACCTTTATCATTACCATCATCACTCAGCGAAGTTTGGCCCATAATCTGTTAACTACTAATACTCCTATCTCACCTACGCGGTTTCGCGCGGTGGCCATAAGTACGGTTCATCATGATTCAGCGAGAGTTTTGCCGCTGTGATTAGGTTTCCATCTTTCCCCGCGTCGGTCCTCTCATAGTCAAACCGCATAGGTGAGATAGGGGTATAACAGCAGGAATAACAGATTGGGGCGGGTTATCAGGGGCGGGGCTTGTAGGACGATTTTCACAACACACACACACACACACACACACACACACTAACGGAATGGGAATGACTGCTGTCTGGCTCACGGATTACATAAATTGTTTAAATAACGGATTACATTCTTGAAAAAATAACTAAATAACTGAGTACTTAAATGGCGGATCTAACGCGTCAGATAACTCGTTACATCAAAAAAGCTTGTAACGTGTTACACTCAACACTGGTTGCCACAAATCTCCAGGGTTGAGGGTTTGCTTCCTTCCTGTGCATGGAGTTTGCATGTTCTCTCTGTGCGTGGTGGGCTTTTTTTTCCGGGTACTCTGGTTTCCTTCTGCAGTTCTTTTTCTTATTCATTTTTATTTGATCTTTATCTTATCCGAACATTTTCAACTTAATTATGAATCCGTAATTAAGAAGATTTCCATCACTGAGCACCGCCACAGTATTTTATGTAATTAACATAATGACATGGATACTAAGTATCTAATGGAACAGTTCTCTTCTGACAGTCCTGTTGGACCTGTTCACCTGCACCTTTGTATCCCTCAGGGTTCTTACCAAATGCCACTCATTATTGCACAATAGTCAGTCATTTGCATATGGTGAATGCCTGGGCAGATCTTTTTGCTCATTTTCAAAATGCATACTTTTAAATTGCTACTGCTTGCAAAAATGTAAATGTAAATGTTAATTTGCTTCTTGTGTGTTTTCAAGGTCATTTAAGTTTAATGCTGGGTTAATCAGTTGTGTGAGTAGAGCTTTTCTTCAGTTCAGTGATCAATGACTGTGTTATATTTCCTAGTTTATTTTACCCCATTATGAACGAACACACACACACATACACACACACACACACACACACACACACACACAATCCCAGTCACCAGAGAGTCCTGTGTTGATCTAGTAATGCACTCCCTTTGGAGGTTGTGTGCACAGCCTATTAAAAGCTGTCTCGGGTCACGGCCATTAAGGAAAACATAATTAGAAAAGCCATTTACAATAATGATTAATTAGGCATTGCTGTTTCCATATTGGTATTATGTACGGTCACTGGAGAATCAGCCACAGCTGTGCGAATGTGGATAAGCTAACTTTCACTGAATTTGTCTCTGGATCGCCTTTTTTATTTTCACTTGATTATTTCATCTGTGTTCTTCTACTGTAGCTGTGAAATTATTTAACCTTAGTTTTTCCCCTAAGAATTGTCCTAAATGGTACTATACTCAATTTACTTGTCCTTATTACTGTATTGTGTTTCTTTCATTTCATAATTATTCATTCATTCATTCATTCATTCATTCATCTTCTATTCATCTCATTCTGTACAGGGTCGTGGGGGGCCTGGAGCCCTAGGCCCAAGGGTACACCATGGGGTGTCAGAGTGCTGCAGGCACAGGGTAGCAGTCTATCGCAGGACACACACACACTACGGTCAATTTTGGGAATTTTAATTAGCCTAACCTGCATGTCTTTGAACTGTGGAAGGAAACCCAAGGAGAACATGCAAACTCCATGCACACGGGCCTGAGACACGAGTCGAACCCTTAACCCGGGTGGAGCGAGGCCATAGTGCTAATGTTCAGGTGGTCAACAAAATAAACTAAAACTATAAAAAAATATTAATTATTTAATGATATGTTTTAGCATGTTTACATTTAGTGATTTGGAATCTATGAAAAGTGCTTGTCCACATCATTACATTAACCAATAACTCATGATTAATTTTTACAGTATTCAAAGGGACATTATCTTCCTGGAATATGACACTCTCATCAGAAACGAGTGTTGCACCACAGACTGTAACTAATCCTGTAAAACTGTCTCGCATTTGTATAATTATGCAAAGCAATCATTGAACAAAATGATTTGCACAAGATGATTGACCATGCTATTATAGCTCCATCATTGCCATTAATTAACCATCGGCAATGGACACTTTGTTCTGAAAGCATACTTTAGCTTCCTCTAAACATAATTCCAATCACATGTAGGAAATACGGTACGAGTTAACTCATTAGGCCATTTTAGGTTTTCCTCTAGGTTTAGGGTCCAGGTTTTATGCTTTTTAATGTCTGCAATGACTCTCAACTTGGGAGTCATTGAGGTGGTTGTTCAGTTCTGAGGGTATTTTTGTAGCAGTCACATTATGGCTACTACTACTGTACCAGTCAGAGAGGGCCGAAGACTATCACATGTTTCCATACGCTTGCATGAGCTTACGGACACACATGATTGAGCCACAATTGATGTGAGAACACTAAGTCCCTCCCATCCCTCCCCACTGAGAAAACTTGGCCAATAAGGTCTCTCTAGGCTCCCGGCTGTAGGAGTCTACAGCATCACCCGAGAATTTATTTGAATTAGCGATCGCTGGATGATAAGATTGTGCCACTCAGGAGACCGGGATACCTTTTAATGTAGCTTGAATAGATGGATGTCTAACGGCGCCACGGTGACTTTAGTTCTTAGCACCCTTAACTTACACCTCCAGGGTTGGGGTTTGATTTCCTTCTACTGTATGTGCGTAGAGTTTGCATGTTCTCCCCGTGCTTGGTGAGTTTCCTCGAGTACTTCTGTTCTCTCCCACGGTCGAAAGACTTGCAGATTAGGCTTAACTGGCATTCCCAAATTGCCTGTAGTGTGTAAATGAGCGTGTGAATGTGTGTGTATGTGTGTATGAATTGGCCCTGTGATGGATTAACACCCCGTCCAGGGTGTATCCCGCCTTGTGCCTTAATTCTCCTGGACTTGAGTGAGAGAGTGAGATTAATGTCTCCTTGGTAGAAATCTGGCTTAAAGGAATCTCAGTGATTTTAAAGGTGATTAGATGCATCCACTGTGCATTTTCAGTTCCTGGCCATGCAATACAAAAGTAATGACCAGGTATGAAAGTAGATTTATTTCTTATTCTTACTTCCCTACATGCTCTTACTGTAGATGTTGGCTTCATGACACTGTGGCCTACTTATATAGAACTTGGAGTCGCCATTATTTCTGCCTTCATACAGAGGCAGTTGCATTTCCTGTGTATTTGTCACGTATTTGCCTGGATTGTAAGTGATTTGCTTAGAAAAGAGGTTTGTCTCATAATCCCCCCCTGATCCACATTTTAGCATTACCCAGCTTTGGCATGCATTGTTATTTTATGAAAGTCTTTTGAACAATTTGAAGAGTTGAATCTCAAGACATGCACTGCGTGCAATAGCCTGAGCTCACAGAGAGAACAAATGTGTTTTGACATGCTGTTTATTGTTGGCTCTGAAGTAGCTGTCCCCTATTTCATTGAAATGGCAAAGGGAAAGGGATTGCGTACCCTCCCTTCCTCCATCCCTCCCACCCTCCCTCTCTCCAGAAATTGCCCATCTGCTGTGTTTGTCCTGTTTTTTTTTTAAATAGCGATGAAATATTAGTTATTACTAACCTTATGTGCACCTACACGATAGCTGTAATTTGTTTTTAATACACCATAGATTGAGTTCTTACCTCCCCTGTATTACTCACTCTTGCAGGAGCCAGACGGTGCTGCACCAGTTTTGCTGTCCTGCACCAGACGCTCCGGACGCTCCAGAGCCCGACTCTCAGGCCTGTGTACCCAGGTAAGAGCTGGTACCCACCTCCTCACCAATGCTCACTGGTCTTTTCTGGTATATGGTGGTACCAGGCAACACAACTGCCCTAGTTCTGTCTGTCTTGAAGTGGTTGTTAGCCTTTTTCTTGCTTGTTAGCATGAATCCTCACTGTGCCTGCCTGCCGTCTATATTTAATGTGACATTAATTGGAGCCGAGCACACATAGGTTTTTCCAGAAAATGTCAGATCTCTGAAAGCAATTTAATTGAAAACTATTTTTATTTGCCTGTCTATTGGCTGAAGTAATCTCCCACTATCCGACTACTCGAGTGTAAAACTGCCTTTAGACAAAGGTCATGATAGTCTAAGAGATTGGCTCTGGATCTTATCTCCTGGCCATCATCCAGAACTACAACATTCTGGCATGGTTTGGGTTTTGTGATGAGA
Source organism: Clarias angolensis (assembly GCA_030068255.1). Classification (NCBI taxonomy): domain Eukaryota; kingdom Metazoa; phylum Chordata; class Actinopteri; order Siluriformes; family Clariidae; genus Clarias; species Clarias angolensis. The sequence goes on along the minus strand of JAQKPX010000004.1, from coordinate 15,329,332 downwards.
CTGACAGTATTCATTGTTCAATCATTTGATGATAAGCGTAAATCCTTATTAATAGAAAAATCAATGAAATCATTTATATATAAACATGTTCAATTGACATTTTCTCATTATATCTATTGAGTACATGCATCGTTTTCCGGGGAACTAATTAGTTCCTCATTTTCACCTTTCCTGCAGATGTAGGTTTAGCAAATTTGTAAAAAGAGGCAAAAAAGGAAACATCAATAGTAATTAAGCTAAGCACTTTCAATGTTTGTTGTGGATCCTAAATGTTGACGGTGTGCAGTTTGTCCAAATAATGAATCTAAAAGGGAAAAAAAAAGTGCAAACTAAAACATGCAACAAAGCCAAAGCTGTATTGATGGACCTGCACCCCCTGAGGAGTTGGTCACAATACGCAGTGGTTTGAACACAGTGGTCGGCAGAGACGCAGCCTCTAAATCACGGCCTAAATGCTGCAGAGGTTCACCGTTATCGAATTAGGCATAGCGAGGAAGCCACAGAGGAGTGGAGAGAGAGAGAGAGAGAGAGAGATGTTGTCTTGGTCTTGTGTTCCGCAGTGGAAATTAATCGCTGCTGTTCAAAGTGGGGTGTGGTTGAATAAGCATACTGCTGCATGAGTTAAGGTGACACTAAACACCATAGGCAGCTGCGGTTGTCAGCTTCAGATTATTAAACTGTTATGCTCACTTCCACATTTGAGAGGTAGCCTTATATACGGTAAGTGGGACAGGAATTAAATAAAGGCACTATTTGTTATTCTTCGTACTAGATGCATTGAACACTACACAATGAACCTATGGACTTTGTGTACTACATAGTGGTAGACAGTATGAGAAGCTTTGATAGCTTTTCTGTCAGCACAATGTCAATGTCCTTCCTAACCTTCACGTCACACGTGGGTGCATGTTGGGACGGCGGCGCCATCTTATGAGGTACGTGCACTGGTCTCCTGTGCCTTCTACCATAGTTACCTGCTTACCTTATGTGTTGCACCAACCAAGGTAAACTGGCAGTGCTCTATTTTGGCTCAAATAATAACTTATTTTATTTAAAAAAAAAAAAAAAATTAAGTCTTCCTTAATAAAGTATTCCTCTAATCAGTCGCATTATTAATAGAAAACGGTTTTCTAATCCTGGAGCCTATTATATATCTTGGGTAATAAGTCAAAAACAAATATTCTCCCCAGCCCCCCCCCCCCCCAAAAGCTCCGACTTCCCATGGCAATGATTTTCGAAATTTCAGCAGAAAATCTAAACACGGCATCTAACTCACTAATATAAACGCAGTAGGATCCTCACCACATGAGACGTAAACACAGTATTACCCGAAATGATGTGATGTCAACTTCACCTTCTCTGTAGCAAGTGTGTATCTTTATGAAATTATTTATTCTGAGGAAAGCAGAGAACGAAAAGAGCAAAATTGGGCTTCGGTTACAGGAACACTTGCCAATCACTGGTATCTGTGAGCTCGTGTATATGGAGGAAGGCAGATGAGCAGCAATTTTAAGAGGTGTAGTTGGCTGGCTTCACGTGTCTCTTGGGAAGCCTGCCACCTATCTAGTTAGTAGCTGTCGTATGATGACAAGAGATGTCTGGTGAGTGGGTGACCAAACTGGGAAGAAAACATAAAGAGTAATGACTTCATTTACGTACACTACATGCACGTTTCCATTTAGAGAAAATGATACAGGCTTCTGAGACTCATGTTCAGTATGGGACATTACACAACAGTTAGTTCCAACTGAGTAATATGACGAAGAGGGGCGTTCCACCAGTCGGTAACAGCACTGAGATCTGAACTATATGTACACAGGTGTTCTAACAGTCATTGATTGTGTGCCAAAACCCACATTCTAAACAGTATGGAAAGCCCTTTCAGCAAGAAAACACATCGGATAATGTCATTTCATCTTACACAACATGTAGTCTCATTAATAACTGCTTCAAAGTTGTTTTGGACTACCTCTGAACCGTCCGTTATGTTTTAATTCGACTAAGGCGAGCTGCAAAGCTAAGTAGCTTCTAACACAAGGTTGAATCTCAAATCCCTCTCTATCCTCTGATCGAGGGCACTATTTGGTGTGTGGAATAATGGATTGTTCACCCTTTCCATTCAGCACTATTTGGGATTCAACTTCGTAACCTGGAATGTATCTGTTACAGTGGAAACTTGACATATGAATGCCCTCCTGTACAAATTATACGATTGAAAAGAAATGTGCATCAGCCTATGAAGCATTTTTGGCATACGAACGGACGAACCAAAATTAACGCATGCCGGCTAAGTTGGGAATACATCCGGAACAAATTAAAACCATACAAAGGAATAATTGGGAATATTTAAAGTAATCTCATTAAGTAGAGTAAAGAAAAATCTTGTCAGTTTCTCAGGAATATGAATCATGGATTATTCTCCTCTCCTTTTGGTGGATACATAGTACCATTGAGTATTTAAAACTAATTTCACCCTTGTTAATTACACTAACTGTCAGTCTCTAACTGTATACCCCTATCTCACCTAATGTACGCGGTTTCGCATGGTGGCCGTAAGTACGGTTCATCAAAATTCCCCCTTCGAGTTTTGCTGCTATGATTACGTTTCCATCTTTCCACACAAAAAATTAAACATGGTTAATTTTTTTAAACAATTTTTTGGCTGCCCTTGCGGAAGCTTGCGGACCTTGCAGAACATCGCTGAACATTGGACGCTCCACTCGCGGTGGCCACGGTGCCTAACACATACAGTATCTCACCGCGAGTCAAACCACATGGTGCACATTGGTGAGATAGGGATATTAGTCAGCATCTCTGCCAGTCGTGGTTACGTAGGTCTGCCAGTCGCAGTAGGATACAGTATGTGTTGGCAGAGAAACATAACTGGTTAAAGGAATGAAAAATTTATAATAAAAAATTGGTGTTTGTGGAATTGTTGTATAAAAGCAATATCACACTAGAGGCTGTGCTGTTGTGCTTAATATCAGCACGGCTGTGATATCACATTCAAGCACAGCAGCACTCCGTCTCATGTGTTATTACTTCAACTGATCTGAGAGTATCCGGTCAATGGTATGAATTTGTCTGTCCCTAAACTTGCTTTTTTCTTCAAACACACCCCATGCAGCTGTGATTCACTAAAAATAGGATATGTACAGTATGACAACAGTGACTGTCTGGCATGTACAGAAAAAAATTTAAAGAGTAAGAGAAAAAGAAAGAGAAAAAGAACAAACATCAATGTCCAGATTAAAGTCATGCCAGAGGAGACATGATTTATTTTACAAACAGCAGTAGTACTAAAAGGAAATGAAAAGAATTTTATTGGAAAAAAAAAAACAAACCACTTCAAGCTTAAAGCTTAAGGCAGTCTGTGTTTTGCTCATTACAAAATGTTTTTTGTTAATTAATCAAAAAAAAGCTCTTGTTTTCTGTTGTTACTTTGATGTCTGTCGGTATATTGCTGTTCATATGTTGCTCACCGTATCATGTGCTCACTGCTTCCACAAACCTGCCATTTTCATCCTTGTCACCATTGTTCACACAACCCCTGGTAGAGCTAGGTTCCAGTGCTGCTTCTGTAGTTTCCATTATGCAGTGATACATCTGTCATCGTTGCTTATTAATCACGTAGACATACAGTACACCATGCGACATGAAATTCCCCCAGCGACCAATCCGTACAGTACATACACAACATCTTGGTGTGGTTAATGGACAGCTTTTGGGGGTAGTTGGTGATTGTTGTGCTACATCATGCATGCTGGTAGATGTGTAGAGTAGTGACTCCTTGTGTATATTTTGTGCAATGCTCATAACTACAAGCACTTTACACACTACAGGAACCAAAAAAATCTTTTTCATTTTTTTTTTGTTGAGAAAATGAGTGATTCTAAAATAACACAAACTTTTTGAGATCTTTGAGAATTAGAGGCTTTAGCTTACCATTTCAAAAAGTCTGAAAATAGCACCAAAGTGGAAAATGTCACTGAGAAAGGTGCAGATAGCCAATTAAACAAGGTCTTATAGCTGTGTAAAAATACCTTCTTGCTAATGTTTTTTTTTTAGAAAATAATGAATGACTAGTGACCCATTACTGCCCAGAGCTAATTGGCTGTTTGCTCTGCTGTGGACGATCGTTTCCTCTTTACTGGTGAAAACAAAAATCTCAAAACATCTCTCACACGGGGTTCCTCAGGCGGGAAATGTGAACCGATCTGCCATTCCCAGCATAATTTCTAGCAACATTTAAGCAACACTTTGATTCTAATATTTTTACATTTTTATAACATGGCAGCATAACTTAAATGGACATGATTTGCAGCATTTGGTTTCTTTAACACCTTATTCTTCTGCACTTTAGTATCTTCTAGCTCTTACAATGATACTGGGCTATTCTCTCTTGTCCTTTACTGTTTCTGAAATGCCAGCATACTTCCATAGCACTCACGTCAACATCGCCATAGGTATATGATCTGACCATACAAGATGCAAGATGCTTTAAATAAACAATATGAATACAGTCAAGAAATGAGCTTGCATGTCTAGTAATTTATTTGTTCAGGGATTCGTGTTTAGTTTTCCATCAGTCCCTGCACTGTTGTTGCCATCCGTCTAATCATCACTCGATCCCTGTTATTCATCAGCTCCCTCATTCATTGAGGAGGTAGAGTTCCAGACAACAAGCCTCAAATTACAGACTCATCCAATTGCTACACAGCTGGAGTTCCTTGGTCTTCAAATAATTTGCTGTCAATAGAAATGATGTGATCATTCGGTCATTTCTTTCGTTAGCGTTTTAGTTTAGGCGTTTTTTTTTTTTTTTTTTTTTTACAATGGAATTAGATGTTTGGAAGGTTTTATGAATGTAATATTTATGTAAAATACGTTTGATCAAATCTATACATATAAAGTGCCAGTGATGGGACAAAACATTTTTAATGATGTAAATGAAGGACTATTTTGCTTGAATATACACTGATCAGCTGTAACATCAACACCACATTACCATTTATTATCAATTATATAATTGTAAATAGGTGACAGGCACCCAAGGCTCACCTATGCCTGCACGGACAGCCTGTCCGGTATGATCCCACAGAAAACACAATGTAGCACAAATCTCTGAAAAAATTTTTATGCTAGCCATTAGGGCTGCAACAACTAATCGATAAAATCGATAATTATCGATAATGAAATTCGTTGTCAACGAATGCCGTTATCG
>JAQKPX010000004.1:15305808-15317689 GCA_030068255.1 Clarias angolensis | reverse complement strand
ACGATAGACCAAAATCTCTATCGGTTGACAAATTTCTACCGGTTAACCGTGTATACCGGTATATCGCCCACCCCTAAATGTAATATAATGTAATTTATACTTTTATATAGTTATACCGAACTTCCGGCCTCCTAACACACAGTATGATGCAGATCAATCCCTACTATCCATTATCACTCAAATGAGGATCGGTTCCCTGTTGAGTCAGGTTCCCACATTAAGCTACTACTACCACTCAGTCAGGAGGGCTGAAGACTATCACGTGTTTCCACCGAAACACGTGATGCCAGCAGACCACATCTTCTCGAACTGCTCGCTCACGCACCGTTGGGAGCAGCGTAACACACTCAGAGGACACTCACTATGTTTTGTACAGCGCTATCTGCTCCTTCCGCTGGTGTGAGCTGACAGACGGCCCTGATTGCCTGTAGAGCCGTAATTAAAATGTAAGTACCTCTCATCCCTCCCCTCTGAGAGTAGTCTTAAAGGAATAGTAGGATTTTTTTGCCTGTCATTTTCAGTCCAGTTCCAGTACCAGACCAGTTTCAAAAACAAAACAAAAAAACATCTACCTTAGGCCTTAACCAGTGATAAACAGGTACAGAAGAATTCAGGCTAGTGATTAGTATACTAGTGATGCTGAGAGCTGAGTGGTTGGAACAGATAAGAGGGGAAATGAGGTTGCAGCTGAGGTTGTTAAATGAACAACCAATTTTTAAATTGCTCCTTCAGGCACTTTGGTGGTATGTCATAGTAAAACATTTGTTCCTATTTCTTTAATTTAATATACATTATTTAATAAAATACTTTTGCATAATACTTCACATCTGTAAAGTTTACAGAATCTTTAAAGCTGTTTCACTGTGGAGGAGTTTTGGGCTTAGGAACATCATTTGAACTTATAAAGTGCTTTACAAAACTATTTTTAGAAACCCTGCTATTATCAATTGTTGCATTTGACAATCCACTAAAACTGTAGGTTTCAAGGCATTTCGTTGAGGTGATAACACTGTTAACACTGTGATTCTTGAGCCTCCTCTCACTAGACTTCAGCCAATCCTCTATTAGCATTGTAAGGCAGTCTACCAGCTCTTAGTCACTCACTATGTTTGCACAGAAGACCCTAACAGGTGCTGTGCCATCAGATGCATTCTCAAACACACATACCTGAATTAAGCTCTCATTTAGCTACTGCTGTCTCCTTTTCATGGATAAATTCTACACTATGTTAGAGTTATAAGTGTATGAAAACCTAAAGGAATGGTTAAACCCTGGAGGGTATATTTATTTACACTCTAGAGGTTAGAGGCAGTGATTAAACTAAAAGAGAGGTGAATTGATGTGGGAGTAGAATGAAGCTTGGCTTGCGGTGCGCTTGATTGCTTTGAGGTATACAGGGAGTGAATGCGCTGTTGGCCTAGTACCCATCTGTAGCCTAATCAGATATTCATGCTGAGTACATGCAACACCGTGTTTCAACTGTGGATGTTAAAACATTGTTTGTGGTTAAGCTGTTTGTGGGACAGATTGAGTAGCCGGCCAGTACGCCAAACTGGTACCGCAGACTCTGTGAAATCCATAAAAGAGTCTTCAGACTGTCCTGACTGACATTACAGTACTGTATGTACCCTGAAGCGCACAGAAGCATAGAATATGACAGTGATTGCATTTATTATCATAGTCAGGCACTTTCTATATTACACTGAAATAAAGCTATACTACATTTTTAATAGCTATGGGAAAAAATGCAGAAACTTTGCATTTAGCTTTAGCTTGAGGCAGCACACAGACAAAGCGCAATAAGATTTCATATGAGGATCTGACTAGTTCATTTCTTATTCATCTTCCAGTTTTAGACTGTTGAGGAAAAGAGATATCAGTTTTAATCAGTAAAAAAAACTTTTTTTTTCCTCTAGCAGCTTCCCCCGAATGCAAAACAGCTTAAACCCGAATGCAAACAGGATAAAGCCCTAAATCATAATTATTTTCTAAATTAAAAGCTACAGTATATCATTTTGCCAATGCACGTTAGCATTGTAGGCTTTATAAAAGCCCTTCTCCTTCTACGTTGTTGTTTATTGGCTGGTGTCACATACTGTACTGGCACCTGGATCTGGATCTGGGGGGTTTGGCGGCCAGGTTGGTGTCCTTGGACTCTTTGCCTGGTGGGCCCCCTGAACAACAGGCTGTGGTGCACTGCATGTTCTGGTGCCTTTTTATTTTGGACAGAATTGACTTTTTTCTATTTTTGTTGCATTGGCTTTTCTGTGGGATCAGACAGGATAGGCTGGCCATGGATATAAATTAACCTTCCCCGCTAAATTTCATGTTTGCCAGATGTATGAGGCAAAGTTTTTGGAATGGTAGCATGCAAAATGAAATTTTGTGAAACGACCAGATACCTTGTAGGAATCCTCACAGCTAGCAGTTAGAGGTATAAAGACCTTTTGTATGTTAATGACTAGCAGAAAGAGGTGCTGTCCTTATTATCATAGCCGGGTGGAGGGATTAGCCATGGTGTGCCTTTGTCTCTTCAGCTTGAGGGTTTGAAGGAGGAGCAAGCTGCACACACTGCTCTTCTCTAAGAGGTTATGCAGCGTCTTGATGCACTTGAGCACAAGTTTGATGAACGAAGATCGCAGGAAGATTCAAGCCATGTGCCTAAAAGAGCTAAGAGGGCACATAACATGGGCATTGCGGTAAGTTGACCTTTATGTTAGCTGACAATATCCATCCATCCATCCATCCATCCATCTTCAACCACTTATCCAAAGTCGGGTCGCGGGGGTAGCAGATCCAGCAGGGAACCCCAAAGTTTCCTTTCTCCAGCCACCTCAGCTAACTCTGACTGGGGAATCCTGAGGCGTTCCCAGGCCAGTGTGGAGATATAATCTCTCCATCTAGTCCTTGGTCTGCCCCATGGTCTCCTTCCAGCTGGACATGCCAAGAACACCTCCCTAGGGAGGCGTCCAGGTGACATCCTTACTAGATGCCCGGACCACCTCAACTGACTCCTTTCCACACAAAGGAGTAGCGGCTCTACTCTGAGTTGCTCACGGATGACTGAGCTTCTCATCTTATCTCTAAGCGTAAAGCCAGCTACCCTTCTGAGAAAACCCATTTCGGCCACTTGTATTCGCGATCTTGTCCTTTTGGTCATGACCCAATGCACATGATCATAGGTGAGGTTTGGAACGAAGATCAACCGGTAGATTGAGAGCTTTGCCTTTTGGCTCATCTCTCCTTTTGTCACTTCAGTGCGGTAAAGCGACTGCAATACCGCCCCCGCTGCTCTAATTCTCCGGCCAACCGCATGTTCTAATGTTCCATCACTCGTAAACAAGACCCCAAGATACTTAAACTCCTTCACTTGGGGTAACAACTCACTCCCTACCTGGAGTAGACAATCCATTGGTTTCCTGCTGAGAACCATGGCCACAAATTTCGAGGTGCTGATCCTCATCCCTGCCATTTCACGCTCAGCTGCAAACCAATTCAGCAGTGCTGGAGGTCACAGACTGATGATAACATCAGGAACACATCCTCTGCAAAAAGCAGCGATGCAATACTTAGCCCACCAAACTGGATAATCTCTCCTCCTCGGCTGCACCTTGATATCCTGTCCATGAAAATCACAAACAGGATCAGTAACAGGGCACAGCCCTGGTGACTTACTGCCGTGAATCTGAACAGGGAGATCAACGCCGACCCCCAGCTTCCCTAACCACAGGTGTCCACCACGCTGTTCGAGGGTTACCGACCCTTGAGGCACCCAGAACCTTAAGACCACAGCTCACAGCTGCAGCTTCAGCAATAGAAACTTTGAACATTGACCACTCTGATGTCCCCAGCTCCTACAAGGATGCAGGAAAAGCTCCGCTGGAGGTGGGAGTCGAAGGCCTCTTGGACAGAGGCCTCCCCTAGACGTTCCCAATTCACCTACACTAAACGTTTATGATTACCAGGTCTGTTCAGTGGCCTCCCCTGCCACCTGACTCAACTCACCACCAGATGGTGATCAGTTGACAGCTCTGCCCCTCTCTTTACCCGAGTGTCCAAGACATATGGCCTCAGGTCAGATGATATGATTATGAAATCGATCAATGATCTTCGGCCTAAGGTGCTCTGCTACCAATTACACTTATGAGCATCCCTATGTTCGAACATGGTATTTGTTATGGACAATCCATGACTAGCACAGAAATCCAATAACAAAACACCACTCGGGTTTAGACCAAGGAGGCCGTTCCTCCTAATCGTGCCCCTCCAGGTATCTCTGTCATTGCCCACATGTGCGTTGAAGTCCCCCAGCAAGACTATGGAATCCCCTACTGTGCCCAGCCGGGCCCTGTGGCAGACCCGGCAACCAGGTGCTCACTCATGGGCCCTCTGTCCAGGCCTGGCTCCAGACATGGGGCCCAGGCTTCCTCCGGGCAGGGTCACTTTACTCCCTCATCTTTTTTTCATGGGTTTTTTTAAATATATAGTAGTAAATTATACCTTGACAAGTTAGCCTAAGAACTTGGCTACACAACTACTTTTTGTTACTTGCATTGGTGTAGGTGTCCAGCTTATTTAACAGTTTGTCACGTCCGAATTATACGATGTTGTTTAAAAATTTATGGATTAAAGCATTTTTAATTGAACGGTACAGGAAGCTGTAAGGAGCCTACATAATTCAGAAAACAACCCACATAAATACGATACACAAACTGGGTAAGAATGTTGTTTCCTTACATGCTATGTGTATGGTTTTACATAATCATTTTAAATGTAATTAATGACACTACTCTCTTTCCACACAGAATAAGTACACCTCATAATCAGGCATTGATGACATATCTGCTGGAAGAATTAAATATGACTTTTGCAGATGCAGACCCCGAGTGTATAAAGGGTATCAGAAATTGTTATTGTAATTATTTTCATGTCCGTTTATTTTTGTCCCTCTAATAATTAGAATTGTTTCTGTCACTTATCTGATTTCTATCTACATACCTGCCCAATAACCAATCAAGTCACTAAGTTATGAGGGCTTGGGTTGGGCTAAATAAAAAGTAGTGGCTGAGTAATAATAGATGTCAGGGTTTTTGAAGTGTTTTTTTTTTTTTTTAAACAACCAATCAATGTTGAGATAAAAAACCAATAGGGAAGAACAGAGTTGTGCAAAGGTGTAAAATGCAAATGGAGCTTCAGGTGTGAATGTCTCCTGACAAAATCCTTAAGTGGATTATTTGCCATGGCAACAAATGGCTGTACCATGGAAGAATCCCTCATCAAGATACATCTGAATTGATATCAATCCGGAAGTATCCTAGCTTGGAGGAATTTGATGTATACGCTCAGTGGTACTTGTAGATACTTCCGAAAATCAGTGGTGTTTCAGGGGTTTCCTAGTACAAATACATCCCTTTTCATGCAGTGATAGTTGGTGATCAATGTTGTTCATTTCCCCATGACCTGTTTGACAATTAAAACTATTAAAATGCGCTATTGGGTCCATAGCATAATGTGTCATATGGCGTATCCCTAGGGTCAGTCCATGGGGCAGCCATTAAACAAATATCAGATTTCATTAAGGTCTCATTCACAGCGTGATACATCAACTAAATATTTTCAATTAATAATGATGCCACTAGTTTTTACACTTGCACACTTTTACAGAAACACACTCACATTCACATTTAGCAGTTCAAAGTTATTTTGGTACCTAGTGATAAAAATGGGAATACCAACAAGAACTAGTAGAGGCCCATTGGTTCAGGATTCACACTGCCCCATGTTCATTGGTTAAGTATTTTCAGTGGACGAGGAAAAACAGACAGGATAGTCAATGATGGGGTATGGGGTTGCCAGGGTCATGGTTTTACACCTTACTGGGATAGTTTAGAAAACTCTTCAGCTGTATGTATACATGCTTTCATGTTGTTTACACCAAATTCTGACCCTACCATCTGAATGCCACAGCAGAAATTGAGACTCATCAGACCAGTCAGTGTTTTTCAAATTATTTCTTGTGCAATTTTGGTGAGCCCATACGAATTGTAACCATTGTTGTCAGTCCTTATCCGAAAGGGGTGGCACTCGGTGTGGTCTTCTGCTGCTGTAGTTCATCTGCTTCGTGTTGTGCATTTAGAGATCTTTTAACCTTTTGGTAACAAGTTGTTATGTGAGGTACTGTTGCCTTTTTCATCAGCTCAAAGCCAGTCTCGCCATTCTCCTCTGACATCTGACATCAACAAGGCATTTTGCCCAGAGAATTGCCACTCACTGGACATTTTCTCCTTTCCAGACCATTCTTTGTTAACCGTAGGGATGGGTGTGTGTGAAAATCACTGTAGATCAGCAGTTCTACTGAAATACTTACTGTACAGTAGACCAGCCCATCTGGTATCAACAACTATGCCATGTTCAAAGTCATTTAAATCACCTTCCTTTTTTAATGACTGTATTTTGTCTATGCATGAACATATTAAACATGGGTTTCAAACAATGTACTGTAGTTTGGAAAATCCAGTTTCAAATAATCCAAAAGCATGCAATGCACATTTTTCTTTCTTTTATTACTGAACCAAAACCCCTAAATCAATTCTTTCTATAACTTTTTTTTTCAGCTTTGTTTTCCAGCTCTTAGTTACTCCTGGTCAATTTGCTAAGGTACCTTTATTCTCAGTAATAACCACACAGCTAAACACAGCACAGGACTGGATTGGAAACTCTAATATTTTTCTTCTATAGTTTTTTAAATTGGGTCCCTCGGTGATGATGCAAAGGGAAGATAATAAAGAGTAGAGTGATGCCATCTCTGATTAGGCTCTCTGAGTTTTTATTACCAGCACTCAGCCATGGATTGGAGCTGAAGGGATGGCCATTCCTGCTGCATTTGTGCTGTGCACTTCTTCCCCTTCTGCCCCTCATTTCTCATCTCTCTAATAGCCTGCCATGAGATTACTCATGGTGGATGCGTAGAGCAAGAGAAGACCTAGTCGATAAGTTCTTTCATGGCTGTCTCCTGGGGCTGATGTGTGGAGGTAGACAGAGTGAGTGCTGTTTCTCCTCTCCGTACTAAAGTGACCCATGTGTAGCTCACTCTATTAGGTTTTGCTATATTTAATTGACTCTATTTTTTTTTTTTATTATGTTGTTGTGCTCTTTGGTTCAAACAAATAAAAAATGGATTAAAAAATAGTTTGAATGGGTTAGTCGGCCGTCAAGATTCAGAAGGAGTGACTTCATCATTGTTGAAATGATCATTGCCCAATATAGTGTATGCAGGTGGCACTGTTTTTATATCTATTAATATTATCTTAATTGTGTATGTGTAGTGGGCTGGAAAAACCTCATAGATTTCAATGGGGTTTTATTCTCATAAACAACAAAAAATATAGAGAGTTTTGGCCAAACCTCGAGCCATAACACATTTCCCCAGACCACTAAGCATTTACTGTGCCTACAAGATTCACAATGAAACTAGTGGATCTTAGATCTAACACTGCCTAAAGCAAAGTCCTTCCTTCCATAAAAAGAAACCTCTGTCCTCCCGCTATTCATGTAACTAGATAACGGATAGCTCCTTACAGGAACAAAAACCTCAAATATTGTCTTTTAACATCAGCTAGACAGTTACTACATTTATGGATAACTGGCTAGTTAAAACAATTGTGGGATTTTTTAATATATGAATTATTAAATCAACATTTTAGCGATAACACTTAGCCCACTCTGGTCTGATTCTAAACTTAGACCCAAATAATTGCAGTATAAGAATTTCATATACAAAAGTCTGAACATATGTAAGGCTCTATTTATAAAGTTATATCACAGAAACAGAGCAGCTTCCTTGGATTTATATTCATTTAATTTTGTCTGTTAAAGCATCTTGCTATACTATACAAAATGCTTTACATTTAAATCTCATTTGCTTTATTTTACATAAGTTATAATCTAATTACTGTAATTTGTCTTAAATGCTATGTTAAAAGGAGGTATTCAGAGAGTGAACTTCTTATTCGTTGAATTTGCTGATGGTGGATTTACACTGGCCTGAACTGACCTGATGCATTAGTGCAGCCATCTATTGGTAATATAATATTTAGGAGACCTACTTTTGTCACATCATATCCTGAGATAATTAAGTTTAGATGATGCAGAATATTTGCGAAATACATGGATATATACAGTATATCGCTTTGGGAGTGATAAGAATAGACAGAATTAGGAATGAGTATATTAGAGGCACAGTTTAGGTAGGACGGTTTAGGGGCAAGGTTGGAGAGGCCACACTAAGATGGTTTGGATATTTGACATGTGCAGAGGAGGAGTGAGGGGTATATCAGGAGGTATATCGTTGGAGATGCAGCCACCAGGCCGGAAGAAAGAGGAAAAGAGGAAGGAGTTACAAGGGAAGTTGGTAGACACAGTTAGATGGAGACAAATGGTCCGCTGTGGCGACCCCTAATGGAAGCACCTGAAGGAAGAAGAATAAGATACTTTATAAAATCCACTGCCAGGTGAATTGAATGACATTGATTATCAATTATAAACCAGTAACCTGCTAACAGGATCTTGAGCACCCATGGCCCATCTGCACCCACGGGGAACAAAGACTAGCCTGCCTAGTCCAATCCAATAGAAAAGCCATTGTAGCACCAAATGTCAATGCTGGCCACAATAGAATGGCACCAGGAAACATTGTTGTGCAGCCTGCCATGCATGAGGCTGCCATGCAATGGAAACCTAATGTTAATGATTTTGTTTTGGTTGTGGCTGATTGGTGTATAATACAATGAGGTAAATTTTTTTTTGTCAAATACATTGGGGAGGAACAAATACATTGAGCAAGATATCTCAGCAGACAATTAGAAATAAAATTGATTTTATTAATTTTTTTATCTGAGTTTTGGATTTCTGTTTAACATTGAGACAGGTATTTTTGTGTCAAATGGGATATTATTTTTTAAATGATCTGATGGTGGTGTCATTTTTGATAGAGAAATTATATAGCTATTTTATTCTCACTGTAAGGTAAAATATCAATCCAGGACAGAAAAGGAATGCTTCAGATCCATGAGCCATCACAAGCGGAAATGACTAAAAAAAGGACTTACCTTAGAAGAATTCCATCATCTCATCTCAAATATTGACACAATTGAATTCGTTCCAAGGATTACCTCTTATACCAACCATCCAAAAAATATATTCAACAGCAGAACTATTGGCACCCTAGTTAAAATGCTACATAAATTACTTTTAAACTCATAAAAATCTGTGATGGATTGGCACCCTGTCAAGGGTGTACCCTGCCTCGTGCACCGAGTCTGTTAGGATAGAATCCAGGCCCCTGCAACCCTGTAAACAGGATAAAACAGTATAGGTGATGAGCGAGTGAGTGATGAGACTTTTTAACATTTTTTCATTTCATAATTTATCTGTATTTAGCCCAGAAATGCATCTTTTAGGAAAAAATACCCATGTCATTAATCTATACTGTAATAAAAAGTAAGAACCAATGGCAATACATTATGTGTGTGTGTGTGTGTGTGTGTGTGTGTGTGTGTGTGTGTGTGTGTGTGTGTGTGTGAATACACCTTGCTAGTACTGGGTTGGACCTCTTTTGCCTTTAGAAGTGCTTTAATATGGGGCATAGATTCAACATGGAGCTGGAAACATTCTTTAGAGATTTTGTTCCATTTTGGCATGATAGCATCACACAATTACTTTTTGTCGGCTGCACATCCATGATGTGAATTTCACGTTCCACCACATCTCAAAGGTGCTCTATTGGATTGATATTTGATGTTTCTGGAGGTTTCGTGTGATGTTCAAGAAACCTGGTTGAGATGATTTTAGCTTCATGACATGGCACATCTGCAGTCAAAAAGGGAAGGCCATGATCAGCAACGATACTCAGGTAGGCTGTGGAATTTTAAACGGTACTTAGTCGGTTCTAAGAGGTCCGAAGTGTGCCGAGAAGATTTCCCCCACACCATTACACCAGCAGCCTGAATTGATTCAAGGCAGGACAGATCCACTCACTCATCGTCTATACCGCTTCATCTTATATTGAGGGTCGCGGGGCCCTGGAGCCTACCCCAGAAAAGGAATGCTTCAGATCCATGAGCCATCACAAGCGGAAATGATTAAAAAAAGGACTTACTTTATAAGAATTCCATCATCTCATCTCAAATATTGACACAATTGAATTTGTTCCAAGGATTACCTCTTATACCAACCATCCAAAAAATATATTCAACAGCAGAACTATTGGCACCCTAGTTAAAATGCTACATAAATTACTTTTATAATATCAATCCTCTCTATCCCAGGAGACTTAGGGCACGAGGGTACCAGTCCATCACAGCGCGCACACACTACAGGCAATTTGGGAACGGCAATTAGCCTAATCTGCCGGTCTTTGGGAGGAAACCAGAGTACCCAGAGGAAACCCACCAAGCATGGGGAGAACATGCACAAAACTCCATGCACAGAGAGATGGGAATCGAGCCTGGCCCGGGAATCAAACCCAGGCCCTGGAGGTGCAAGGCGACATGTTTTTCCAGTCTTCTGTTGTGGAATTTTGGTGAGCCCATACTAATTGTAGCCTAGGTCTCCTGTTCTTAGCTGACAGGAGTGGCGCCAATGTGGTCTTCTGCTACTCTGCTTCAAGGTTTGACGTGTTGTGCATTTAGAGATGCTGATTGGCATACCTCGGTTGTAACGAGATGTTATTTAAGTTACTGTTCTCTTTCTATCAGATCAAACCTGTCTGGACAAACCCTGACCTCTGGCATCAACAAGGCATTTTCTCCCAGAGAACTGCTGCTCACTATTTTCCAGAACATCCCATGCAAGCCCTATAGATGGTCATACAGTAGATCAGCAGTTTCAGATATCCTTAGTCTTTTATGTACTGTATTTATATATAGCATAACTCAATTGACTGACTGGAATAGATGCTTGTGCCGAATTAGGCTTCACTAAAACGAAAAAGAAAGGTGGGACTGAACAAGCTGGCCGTTCTGCCTTTTCGTTCTCACTGTTCCTCTCACCCCGTGTCAAATGACAAGACCTGTCCCACAGTGCTTAGTGCAAGCTGAGAGAGTGGAGAGGACAGGCGTCCTTAAAGTTAACACATCGAGCAAACTGGCTCATGTTTATTGAAAATGAAAAAAAAAGTGTGAGTGTGAGAGAAGAAGCTGAGGAAGACATCAAAACATATGCATTCTCGCCTGCCTCGAGTCGTGTCTCTCACATTACAAAGCACATGGAAGATCACAAGCTTTGGGAAGCATAGGCTCGGTAATATTAAAAGTATCTCCGATGCCTCAGCACTTTTGTGAAAGCAGGCAGTTTATTTATAACTTAAATGTTCCAGTGAAATATTGTGATGGCACATGATTCCACATTTTCTGGCAGCTTTATTCAAACTATGCCAATTTCTGTTTATGTTATTCATGCGTGTGTGTGTGTGTCTGTGTGTGTGTGTGTGTATCAGAACCTTCTGACACTCACTTATTCTCGTCTGAATACCCCCCCCTCTCTCTCTCTTTAAATTGATCTTTTATGCCTTACTTTTTTAAATAATAATTTTGTATGTTAATTTTTTTTTCTTTCAGCTCCATCCTGCTTTCTTTGTCTTTTGTCCTTGCAGCTTTGTCAACAGTCCATTATCTCTCTCCAAACTGTCTGTTCAGTGTGTTTGTGTGTGCATGTTATTTGTATGTCTCATACTGACATGGTGAGGTTGAGCTGATTGGATTCTGGTTTATTTGCATCCAAACCAGCAGATTGACTTGGTTGCCAGCTAAAACACACACACACACACACACACACACACACACACACACACACACACACACACACACACACACACACACAAACA
>JAQKPX010000004.1:15206765-15221973 GCA_030068255.1 Clarias angolensis | reverse complement strand
AAGTTATTACCCGCCACAGCCGAATTTTACCCGCATTTGGCGGGTGGGCGGGTGCCAATGTCAAGCCCTGGTATGTATGTACAGTATGTATGTATGTATGATGTATGTATGTATGTATGTATGTATGTACAGTATGTATGTATGTATGTATGTATGTACTGTATGTATGTATGTACAGTATGTATGTATGTATGTACAGTATGTATGTATGTATGATGTATGTATGTATGTATGTATGTATGTATGTACAGTATGTATGTATGTATGTATGTACTGTATGTATGTATGTACAGTATGTATGTATGTATGTATGTATGTATGTATGTACAGTATGTATGTATGTACTGTATGTATGTACTGTATGTATGTACGTATGTATGTACAGTATGTATGTACAGTATGTATGTACAGTATGTATGTATGTATGTATGTATGTACAGTATGTATGTACAGTATGTATGTATGTATGTATGTATAAGAGCTGAAAGGTAGCCAGAATAATAATTGGCCAAACAACAGGATGTTGTTTCTCTTTTAAAATGACAAAGAAATCTTAATCAAATTCTTATTTAAGGACAAACATGCACATCGTGTCGCCATGGAGATATCAGAATTTCTTAATGAAAAACCATATGACCGTTGTAAAACATAAGTGGCTGAGGAGGTCAAGCAAGCATGCATCAATAACATTAAAAGCCACCTGTCTAATACTGCGTCGGTCCCCCATGTGCCACCAAAACAGCTCTGTTGATGCATGGACTTCAGAGGACACAAGACTCTAGAGAGTGCTGTGGTATCTGACATAACATTAACAGCATATTCTTTAAGTGCTATAAATTGCAAGTTGGGGCTTCAATGGATCTGACTTGTTTGTCCAGCACATTCCACAGATGCTCGCTCAGATTAAGACTTGTGGAATTTGGAAGGCAACAGCACCATGAACCCTTTGTCACATTCCTCATGTAGCAGTTTCCACAGGGTGGCTGGTTGCATTGTCCTGTTAAAAAAAAAAAAAGCTATTGACATCTTCAGAGCTCTTGTGAAGCCCATGAGTTATTGCAGGGTTTAATGGTGTAGCATTGAGGTTTTGAAAAACACCCATAGCTACAACAAGATCTACTGCAGGTTGGCTAACCAACATTATGCAGTAAAAGATATTCCTAGTAAAATGAAATAATTGTGTTACAAGATTTCCCATAAATATCGCTATATTGCTAATATTGCACTAGTTAAGTCATTTATATGTATTTGCATTTTGAATGGTACCTTGATTGAAATCAATAGTCAATTTATTCAGATTCATGACCGGCATTGTGTTTTAAAAGTCTGCAAATTTGCTTAAACTAGAGTTTCATATCATGATTAAATTTTTGGTTGATTTTTAAATAGATCCGTAGACTAACATGTCCCTGGCGTACAAAGATGATAGCAAAGGCATACGCCTATCAACAGTTACAATAACACCACGATCAGGTACAGTAACTTGAATAAGAATGACATTATATATACTCTATTCGTAAACGTGTGACAGGACCATGGGTACCCAAAGCTCATTTAGGCCTGTTGAGACCAAAAGCCAGCCTGCCTGCCACAGTTAAACAGAAAAAGGCAATGTAGCAGAATACCCAGCACATCACAACTTGCTTAGCAGACAAAGAGCTCAAGGCTGTTGATTGGGCCTCCAAATTTCCCAGATCACAATCTGATTGAGCACCCATGGGATGCACCGGACAAACAAACCTGATCCACTTTGATCTGAGTAACCAAATGATCCACTACTAACATCCTGGCGCCAGAAACCACAGCACACCCCCTTTGGTCCCAAGGAGCCACGACTCAAGTGGCTAAAGCTGCCCCAGCAGAGCAAGGGGAACCTAAATCCTAGGTGGTTTTAATTTTAATGGTTTTAAAATTGTGATTAATTGGTTAACCTTTACACTGTAAAAGGTTTGATTCGTCCGGGTATTTGTAGACAGAAATTGCACATCATGAAAGAATTCTTTGGTTGTAAGTTAAGTGGTCTGTGTTCTTTTAGCGTGTTACTGTATGTAATCATTCCGAGTTTACATTACAGTGGCTGATTGTGTGTGGCCACTCTTTCACCAAATTTAGGTTGCCAATGCCAAAGGTCTGAAAGGCTTCAAAAAATTAATTTAAATAAGTGTTACCTCTCCTACTATGCTCATTTTTAAAACCCCAATAGGAAGACAGCATTATGCAAGACTCACTAGGCAGCTGCAAATACCATAGTGAGAACAGTAAAAGGAAACTTTTCTAATTATTCATATTACCTCAGACTCACTTTGAAGAATGTTGTTGTTTATGCAATCCCATTTTTGGCATAAGCTTGCATCACACTGATTCATAATGTATGTAAGCAGAACATGGTAATTTTCTTTAATTATATAATCTGACATGAAAAACTTGTTATTGGACATACTGTTAAAGAATTCAGCCATGTTTTTATTAGGATCTCATGCAATGTGACAAAAGTGAAATTGCATAGACTGGCTTAAGATTCTTGGCATAATGTCTTGCTTTTCTTTGGACACCGGATACTAGCTGTCCAACCCCAAGTCAAAATATTCTGGATCCACTGCTTTTTACTAATAGAAAGAAGAAAAAATGCATACATAGTGTGTATCTCAGGAGGTTATAATGTGGGGCAGGGAGAATCATCAGACACAGGTAAGAGGATCACTCTCTAACTATCAGACTGATTATCAGCTAAATTATGTGACACAGGGATAGCAGGATTAGGCTGTGGAAATGTTTACGAAGACATTTTAACGAGCAAGTGCAATGTACGTCTGTAAAACAATTTGTTGAGATAGTCAAATTTTCTATGCAGAACACAAAGGAAAAAAATTTGTAACATATGCTGAATTTTAAAGTCTGATGTTTGGCTTCATTCTTGTATTCACAAAACAATACTTGTACAGTTTTAGCAATATTGAATGAGGTATTGTCATCTTCAAACAGAAAATCACCAGGATATAGTTGTTCCACCACAGGGTGCACATCTTCCTGCAGAGTCTCTCACCTAATTAGGAAATGCCTGGTAAAAGTTTGGCAAGTTCTGAAAAATAGGTGTTGACTTTTTTGCTTTTATATACACCAATCATCCATAATATTAGAGCCACATAACATTACCATTGATTATCAATTATACAGTACACCGGTAAACGAAAGACAGGATCATGGACACCCAAGGTTCATTCATGCCTGCATAGACCAAGGGCCAGGCCATCCAGTCTGATCCCAAAGGTGTTCAATGAGATTGAGGTTAGGGCAGAGAAGGCGACTAGGAATTTCTTACTGCACCTTTGGCAAACTATGTCTTCATGGATGTTACTTTGTGCACAGGGGCACTGTCATGCTGGGACAGGTTTGGATCTCTCGATTCCAGTGATGGACATCTCAATGCTACATTATGCAAATGCATTCTATAGAATTTTGTGCTTCCAACTTTGTGGCAACAGTTTGAGGAAGACCCATATATAGCTGGTCAGATGTCCACATACTTTTGCTGATATAATTCTAAAGCATATTTGGTAATTGATTCATTAACCTTAAAAAATATATATATTCTGGTCAACTCTGCAATAACACTCCCTGGATGGGCTGTCAATCCATCACAAGCCATCATTCAGTTTGCACATTTAAAGACCACTATCTGGCCTGTTTTTGGGAAGTGGAAGGGAATCTGAATGCCACACAAATAATGTCCTTAACTCAGGATTGATGCAGGGCAATTTACATTGTTGTATATAAAGTATCTTTTTGCAACCCCATACTAATGTCCCTATGCAAAATACTGTACAGTATAAAACTTTCTTAAACATGACCGTCAGTCTGATAGCCACAGAGAATGCAAATTTTACATCCCACTACAGACCACCCTTCATTAATGATATATAATTCTTTGAAAGCCATCTAAATCATGATTCTTTTTGCTGCTCAGGCAAAAATGAAGCTGAGACAGCGCAGACTGGACACAGTGCGGTAGAGGTAAGTAGACATTGTTTTTGCAGGTAAGTCCCTGCACAGTGCTTTTACACAGAAGATCAGTAGAGTTCAGGATGTCTTGTACTTAGCAAATAGTTTATTGTATTTAGCAACTAGGGCACACCAGCCATGGGCTGTACCTCAGGTGGTGTTCCAAAGTGCCACACCCCCTCAATCCTTCAGATCATCCACTGTCCCTCAAGGCATATTACCCCAAGGCCAAAGACAACAGCAGTCCCATGGAGGTCGAACTCATACACATACATACTCAGTGCGTAGATCTTTTAGCAGGTTTATCTGGCAGTTTGGTTAAATGTAGGAGAAATGAGTGATGCAGAAATTGTTGTCTTTTGGTGCCATGTAAATCCTGGAAGCACTAGAGAGAAGAATGAATCTACTGCTTGTTATGCAAATTTTGTATGTGGGCTTATTGTCTCCATTTGTGGCATTGCTTTGAACCAGACAATGTATGCAAATAGGATTATTATTTATGAATTACAGATTTTAAGGCTAATTTATAATGGAAAGAGAGAATAAAATATATGTGCAAAGCCAGAGTGAGACACAGATAGTGTATGTTAATGCAGGAGCTCGTGGTGGTTAAATTAGCATGCATGTTAACACTAACACTAATTTAAGCAGTTACAATCTCATCTCCAACATCTCAATGGAAATATTAAGCGTTGCTCTTTACCCAATGGGCTGTCATTTACAGCGTGATCTTAGGTTTACTTCTGTGTGTGTGTATGTGTGTGTGAATGAATATTTAAGTAGCACCCTGCACCTTTTCACTGCGTCTTTGATTAATGGCCGCTCCTATCTGGACAGGCTCCTAGGATAAAAGTAATTACCATGCGTTAAATACTTCATTCTGATCACACATGCTGAGGTTAGTGAGGTGGAGCGAGTTGCCGCAGACATTCCCTGCCAGCCTGGGATTTGGTTAAGTGGCACTGCGGACATCCGTCTCTGGCCGTGGCATTGTCAGCTTTCCGCTGATATTATCAAAGAGACGGTGTGAGCTGTGTAGTGTGTAAATGCCAAAGCTCCCCAGAGGGACATGGCGCTGTCAGAGCACATTGCAACATAGAAGGGGGGTCAGCGGAAAAGCTAGCTTCCTGTGTGTCCGTGTGTGTGTAAGATGTATAAAGTAGTTATCATACAATTTTATAATAAAACACGATGTCATAATTACTGTACATATGTTCTACCTCAGCACTGATAATTTTTCTGATCTGCTCAGAAAGTGCTTAGCTGAATAATTTTAACAACGTAATTTCACCAGTTCCTTTGATTGCAAGGCAAACTACAGATCTTGGCCAGAAAAAAAAAAAAAAGTCACACACTCTAAGATTCCATCACCTTTAGCTTTGATTACAGCACATGGTGGCCAGTGTGAAAACGATTCCTTATGCTCACAGAACCACTCTATCAAAGTGTGAGGCCTTGAAATATCATCATATTTCATGTGTCATTAGGGAAGTAAAACTCTGTACTGTAGATGTGATACCCTAGTTGTTCAGTACATTAAGGTCAACAGCTGACCATATTATTATTATTAGATCCATGTTTTAACCACCCATACAATTGGGGGATTAGTAAATGATAAGTTTTCATAAATTAGATTTTTATTCGTTAATTATTATTAACGATACACACTGTATCGTTGAATGAATAATAAATGTCTGTAAAGCTGCTTTCTTCATTGTATTGGAGATAGCAGCTTTACAGACATCTAACTGCAGATTTAGATACAGTACATAATGAGCTAGCCGGCATCAAGAGTGGTTAGAAAAAACTGCCTGAAATGAAGAAATCATGAAAAGAGCCAGACTCAGTATGGAATCTAACATCATTTGGTTGGCACCAAATTGAAATAATAATTATGATCATTTTAGCTTAAGTGAATTTTGCAAGCATTTTCTCATTGCTGTCATTTTTAATATTGCCTTCTCCCTTAAGATGCTTACAGTCGTGCTTATGGTGCTTTGTTAATATTATATTATAATTCCAGGCTCTCCATGTTAAGTATTCCGCAACTGCTGTAATGATGATAATGTGTTCTTGCCTGGCAAGCTTATTCAGGATAAAGAGTCACTTCAAGTAAAATAAACAAGTGTAGTTTACATAAAGGAGTGTGTGAGTGTGTGCTTAGGCAGAAAAAAAAGTTTGATTAGGGATATACTGGTTGTTGGGATATATCTGGGAAAGACTCTCTCTCACTCTCTCTCTCTCTCTCTCTCTCTCTCTCTCTCTCTCTCTCTTGCTCTCCCCCTCTCACTGTCTCTAATGCAGTCACTCTTATACACGGCTTAATCCTAAAATTTTAATAACCGTTTGTAACTTTTTTATCCATTCCTTTTATCCATTCCTTCTATCCTCCCTTTTATCCATTTTCTATGCTGCTTATCCTGTACAGGGTCACAAGAAACCTGGAGTCTATCCCAAGAAACTTTGGGAAGGAGTACACCCTTCATTTGGAATTAACCTAATCTGCATGTTTTTGGACTATGGGATGAAACCAGTGTACATGGAGGTAACCCACCTAGCACGGGGAGAACATGCACATATTCCTGAGGCAGGAATAGAACCCTTGACCTTAGAGGTGCTAGACCACAGAGTCACCTATATATTTTTATGTCCTCACATATTCTAAGGCAAACCTCCATCTGCCATTAAGCCTGTGTCATAAAATTGTATTTAATTGCTTAACCTTATTAATCTCAAGTGATATAATCACTATAGGATCTTTGTGAGTGTGGGTGATTGTGCCATGCGATGGGTTGGCACCTATCCAGGTTTTACCTTGCCCTAAATTACCTGAGATAGACTCCAAACATGCTAGCATTCCCTTTTGAGCAACTAATGCTAGCTAAGAAATCACTTATTAGCACATGTTAGTAGTAGCTGATGAGTTGTATGAATATTATATTAATGTAAGCAGCCCAGCAGCCCGGTGGTTCTAGGTTCGATTCCTGCCTCGGATCTGTGTTCATGGAGTTTGCATGTTCTCTCCGTGCTTGGTGGGTTTCTTCCAGTTTCTTCCTACAATCCAAGGACATGCATTGCCAAATTGCCATTCCCAAATTGCGCCTACTGTGTGAATGAGTGTGTAAGTGTATGTATGTGTGAGCCTTTCGATGGATTGGCACCCTGTCCAGGGTGTACCCTGACTCGTGCCCCAAGTCTCCTGGGATAGGCTCCAGGCCCTCTTGTCCCTATACAGTATGTCGGATAAAGCAATATAGACGATGAGTGAGTGTAAGTAGCTCTAGATAATGTCATCTGCTAAATGCCATAATTGTAAACTTATACCAACGGTCAGGTACATTTCATCAGGCAGTTAAATATAACTGTGTGAATGACTTTGGGACTGACAAAAAGAAAATGCAATATAGCCTTTAAATATTTCAGCGTATAAACAAAGTTTATTAGAATCCAAGTATTTTATGTTAGCTTAAAAATAAAGACATTACCGTATGAGAAATACTAATCAGAAATGCATTCTATGTTGTCAATACAACGATCATTCATAACATTAATACCACATACAATCATATATCAGTAACCTGGTGACAGTATCATGGGCAGTGAAGGTTCACCCATGCCCCCATGGGGAGTAAAGGCCAGCATGTCTGGTCCAATCCTACAGACAAGCCAATTCAGAACAACTCGATGAAAAAGTCAATCCTGGCCACGATAGAAAGGTATCAGAACATCTAGTGCACCACAATGTGATGCGCATGGAGCCGAGCAGACAAAGAGCCCAAGACTACTGACCCGGCATCTAAACTCCAAAGATCCAAATCTGATCAAGCACAGTTGAGGTTGCACTGGACAAACAAGTGTAATCCACGGAGGTGCCACCCTGTAATCCACAACACCCAAAGGATCTGCTGCTAAAGTTACAGTGCCAGAGGACCAGAGGGCCAGAGGGCCAGAGGGCCAGAGCTGCCCCCAGTAGTTTATGACTAGAATGTTGTACATGTTAAATAGTACAGTATATAGGAAGGTCAACTATCAGACCATGTCTATAAACTTATTTACTAAGGTATCTTTCATACCATTACATCTCAAACCTCGGTGTCATATACTGAACACAAGTTGATTTGATTATCAATTTATATATCTAATTAGTCAGTAATTAAGTGTATACATACGCGAATGTGTATAATACAATAAGGTACAAGTGTATTAGGTATACTAGTGGTCTGTGTGTGAATATCCAATTGTGGCTAGACATTGCTCTGAAATTTTGGCATTTCAGAGACCCTCTGTGTGTGTTCAGCACAGTTTCTGTCCATCATTCAGCTAGAAACAGAGAATACAGGACAAGTCCCTGAGGATCTTTACCCTATCTATAAAGCTGAGAGAGCACAGATAATCTCAAGAACATTTTAAGCCTTTTCTCCTTGCACATAAAATCCCCTTATCGCTTTACTCCCCCGGACAGGCCGACACACCGCCAGTCATTCACCCAACTGGCTGTCTCCGCTAGTCAGAGTGATACGTTCTCTCAGGGCTCTGGTAGCATTTAGAAATCTACATGTCTTTTTATGTAGTCAGTGAATTCATTCCTTACGTTCACATACTGTAGACATCGTCAAATCTATTTAAATCTTATTGCAATGTAATTACATAATTTGGAAATATCTGGATCTCAATTATGTAAATGACATAGGCAAATAAGAGATAAAGAAAAGATTTACAAGAATGCCATAGATTGAGTATTTCTGATGTTTGTATTCGAACGTACAATGGGTACATGCCTCTTCTATTTCTCACTTACAGAGAAGGCAGAGATAATATCTATAAAATAAATGCAGTGTGAAATTTGAAGACATTTGTGAACATGATGATGAAAAGATGCTTCTTGTACCTACACTGCAGGAAGAAACTCATCAAAACTGTGCTTTTTAATGGATTATGGTAATAGCACAGAAGATTCCTGGGATGATGCTAATGCATATGCTTGGCACACTTGGATCAGCCATTTGAGGAGGTTGTCCACTCGCTGCATAGCCAGGAAAAAAATAAGCATAAATGCACCATCATTTTTAGTATTTAGTAGTCTGGGGTCTGAGGCCTTTCTGAAGACCTGCAGTGATTCAGTGCTCTCCTTGAATTTGAGTAAATTCCGAAGGTTTTCTGCTTGCGATTGTGCTAAATGTTTGCTTTCTGGTAGTCAGATGGTTTGTTTGTGGATGTGATGGTGTGGCACTCTCACCTAATATGTTTTTGAGAATTGTGTAGTTATTCCATTTTGCAGATGTTGTATTGTGTGGAAAAGAATATCGTGATCAGACTGATACTTGTGGTTAAAGATAAGAAAAGATAACAAGTTTAAAATGTAATCCGAGGTGTTGTTTAAGGCATAGCAGGTGTTATGACTGTGAAATGAAGGCATGCATTTGGACATGTGTCTCCTGTGGCATAGATGTTTGTCCCCCTCACTTGACCCCCTCCCCATGTTTGACCTCCTATTTTTACCCTACTTTATCCCTTACCCTACCATGTAGATGTACGTTCCACATGACCCCTGACCCTGTGATGTTGGAGTGGTTGCCAAGGGAGACACAAAGGCCCTCAGTGTCTTCTTAACCACCAGCATTTCATACAGCCACATGCACACCGACACACTCCCACAACCCCTTCACCTCTAAATGATGACCTGAGTTCAGACCTCCACTTCTGTCTCACTCTAAGGAAATGTTCCGCACCCTGAGTCCCACCCCCACGCATGTCTGTTGTGATGTGTTTTTCACCAGAGGGCTAACGGCCGTAGAAGGAGGACAGTCTTATAACATGTGATGCTGTCTCTGGCTGTTTTCTAAACTAGGTGTCAATTCACAACAGGCTTCAGACGTACCAGCTCAGTGCAGTGCCAACCCCAGAGAGCGCCGCCCATCTTAACCAGCGGGGGGAGCTGGGCCAGGCGCCATGTGCCAGCCCTGCGCCCTCATACGCCCACCAGCGGCCCGACACGCTCATCCAGTGCCAGCAGATTGTCAAGGTCATCGTGCTGGACAAAGGAGGTCATGGGCATGTTGAGGCCCTCCTCGGTCAGAGCCCCACCCACCAGCTTATCTCCTCACCTGATGGGGGCGGAGCCCAGCGGGAAAATGATGGGTCTCAGCCTCCGCTACCTCCGCCTCCTCCACCCTACAACCATCCTCATCAGTACATCCCCCCTGATCCCAGATTATCCCTGCATAGGACCCTGAGTGGCTCTCGAAGTATAGTGTAGAGCTTAAAAGAGAAATGTGGAAAAAAAAATCTACATAGATAACCTTCATGTGCTTACCATTTGTGTATATATGTAAACATACAGAGAAATATAATGGAAAGAAGAAGAAAATACTCACATATAAATACATATATTTAAGGTAAATGAATTTTAAAAAATAAAAAAGGTATGTACTTTATTATCTTTGCAAATGTGAACAATGCAGTGGAAAGAAAATTTACTTGATTCAAGCCGATTTTGAAAAAACAAAATGTAGTTTTAAAATACAGTATATCTTTGTCACTTTGAACTCTAACAGGTTGTACCAGTTATTATTTGAAGAAAAGAAATTCTCTGGTATTTTTAGAGACATATCAGAAAAAAAAGATTCAGATTAGTGTAATGAAAAACATCCCAATTCCACAAGGACATCCTGTCTCTTTTATTACCTTACTGTAAAACCTGCTGTGTGTATATGCGAGCACTAAACTGATGGGTGACATATGTGCCAAAAATAAGAAAAAAAATAAGAAAAGAAAATATTTTAACTGCAATATTTTGGTCCACATTGTTCTTTTAAAATGTGGATCTATACCAAACCTTGTTATTGCTCAACATTAAAAAAAATAATTAAAAAAAACCTTCATTCCTCTGCTTTCAGCCAATCACATATAGTTGTCTAGAACTCTTTGCATCTGCTATTGCTCTTTTGCTCAGGAACTCTAGGACGTATATGAACATGTAGCATTTCAGAAAGTAGGTGACACTAACAAAGAGGACTTTTTAATCCCAGCTTCCCTTTTTGCACACATGAGTATCTGCTTGGCATTCTGTGAACCAATTTTAAAAGCAGCATAATGACTTGGACTGTTTCCTGTTTCATTGACACACATTTCTTCTCTATGATCGGCACTTACTGGATATATTAAACCCTTAAATATATTGGACCTTAAGTTCACGTAGCATCATTTTTTTTTCCCCCATCAGTATAACTTTGTTCATCTTTTGATGTGACACTTAAAACAAGATGAGCATTTTTGGTAGAAAACACTTAAATTTTATTGTTTGTTTAGTCAAATGTATGTGGAATGGGTGGTGGGTGCAAGGGCCTGTTTTGTTTTGTACTAAATGTAAATATCATATTCTGCATCTGAGTAAGGTGTTCAAACTGTTTTCGTTCTGGTAAATGTTACCGTATTTTTTTACTTTTTAATTTTTTGTTCTCATCTCAGACAGGTCATTGTCTGCCTGGTCTGGAAGTATTAATCATAATCAGCATCGATATGTCTTGAATAGGTGTTCATATATATCATGTCGAGTGAAAGGTTGGGTTATAATTACACTGCTGCTGTTCAATGCTCCCTATCTGATCCAGTATCCCATGTTTCATTTCACACACATTTCCATTCAAGGTACTGGATATGAGACCGACCAAATCTCCTTGGAGCTCGTCTGTAGCCTGAGTTGATTTACTGGACCTGACTTGTTGATTGGATAGCGTCAGACTGCCTATTCCCATCTCTGTCACCTCTATCACCCTACCTATCCGACCACTGCTCCTTATATCTCCAAAAATAAAACTAAATGAACAAATAAGGTACATAATAGACCCCTGTCTTTCGTCAAGGAGAACTCCGTCCTCCCTTATTCCACCTGGTTTGAAGTTTAAGTTGCAGGCATTGCTTCATAGAGCTGAAATTCTTCTAAAATTCGAGATTAAAAATATAAAAAGAATTAGACATGGTTCTGCAGTCTTCAAATCATAAAGCTCCCCCGAAGTTGAACCGCTTGCTTTCTGTGTGTGTGAAATATTGGATGAATGACATTTATTTTTCAGAAGGTGAAAACCTCCCAATAAACTCTACACAGCTCTTGCTTCCCTGAGTGTATAGTGCCTGAAAGATATAACCACACTATATGTGCTTATAGGGTATATGATATTTAGGTAGAGTCACAGCAAATGCAGCCAAAGGCTACGATGCTATTGCTAGCTCTGGATTATTTGACTGATACTGAAAGGGCTAGTATACTGAGTAGCTGCCTTTAAATAACACTGATTTTTTGCATCGGCCTAGCAGGGTGTGCTTACGGGGCTCTGACATTTGAACCATGTTTTTCCCATTTGCTTTGACCCATTTTCTTCTCTGTCTGTGTGTTATCTACATGCTAATAAAATAAAAATTTCTGTATAGACAGTTGAAGTTGAGGAGTGCCTTTTTCTTTTCTTTTTTTTAACGTTAATTAAAGCAGCAGTTTTAATGTTTTATCCTGATTATTTTGGTTGTCTATAAATAAGGTTATGGATTTGACACTGTATGTGTTACTAATTATGACCCACTATATTGTGTTAATGTTTAAACAATGATTTAATCTTTTCAGAGATGATGCAAATATTTTTTATGATCAAATTCTTGCAGGTGCTGTTCGCTAAAACGCTTCTTCAACCCATATATGCATTCCTGTCATTGTGAGTCTGTACCTTGACCTCTGCCTTCACTGTGCTACAGTATATGTGTGATCGTTTCACCGTGGGTGCTGCCCCCTAGTGAACAACCAGCCAACATAGATGCAACCAAAAGAACAAATCACTTTGAGGAAATTATATCCCATTGGAAATCTTCGACTAATCGTATTTAAAAGAATTAGACCTGCTTGTATAAGATATTATGATACTGTAGATAGATTTTAGGTATTTTTCCCTTTATTTGTGAGGCATCAAAGGTACAGTGCTAGAGCAGCAGGTAGCTTTGATGCACTCACAGCTTCATGGTCTCCAGTTCAGGGGGGTGGGGCTCATGCCTAGTGTTTTTTAGATCCTGTACCCTGCCCAGGATACAGTACTACTGTAGACAATGCTAAATGAAAACCAGAAGGTAAATACATTTCATATTATGTTTTGGTTTTAGAGAAACGACAGTTAACTGTATGTAAGTGTTTCCAATCTTGCCAATCTAGATCATATATAAGCTAAATTCTATATAAATCCATACATCTTGTAAAAAACAGTTAGACAATATTGCAGAGAAAACTTTCGACATAATCTGTTTGTCCACTGACAAATTCAACATATGTACAGTACAAGCTTCGAATTGGAATCTTAACCTTTATTGTACACTGTTTCTAAGAGGATAATTTTTGTACACATAAGCAAAGAAAACAACTAAGGAGATTTCTCCAAAATATTATTAAACCCTGTAAGGATAGTGGTCCCCTTAACTTGGTGGAAGAACTGATCGGAACAGTGGTACAGTAGGTAAAATTCATGGACAGAGATCACTTAAAGATTTTGCTGTATCATTATAAAAATAAATGACATTAGAAATCACAACGATGTTTGACAACAAGGTGTTGAGAGTTCACAGGATGTGGACTAAACAGATTTGTGGCTGTAGCCCAGGCATATGCTAGGAAGCTAAATATTAGACTTTGGAGCATTGGAAAAAAGGTCATGTGGGCTGATGAGTTCAGATTGACTTTATTTCAAAATGATGGGAATGTCAGGGTAAGAAGGAAAGTGCATGAAATATGTATCACCCATGTATACTACCATCCTCTGGAGGCAGTTTTATGATCTGGGGTTGAAGGTATCAGGGGTTGGTCAGGTCTAATCTCAGTAATATTATGTGGCAATAAAATGAAATGACCAAGAAAGATTACTTGTACTGTATATACTGTATATTCTCTAAATCTAAATACAAGTATACATTAATTTGTATGTTAAGGGGAAAAAAGGTATTTTTCTCATACTATGTACATTCTGCAAGATGAAATTGCATCCTGAAAAAGGCATTAGTATGTTGTTTGAGTGAGTCTTTCATATTCTTACAGTATATTACAACTTCATATTCGTTCACTGTCTTGAGATACCACAAAGAACAGATATTAGTGCTGTGCCTTTCTGGAGTGGCCTCAGTTTTCAGGTGACATCAGACAGAAGCTTCACCCATAATTCTTTCTTGATAATGTTGCCGTGTTAAATGGTTGTCATCTTTTGGCACAGCTTCTTCGGTCGGCTTTGTCATTTTGTGCCAGCGCTGTGGAGGACAGACAGCGTTTCTGTGTGGTTAGCACTACTGTAGCATGTCAACACTTTGTACAAATACATTAACGTTATAAAGGTCAGATTAGATGATAAACAGCCTTGCCTGACGAATGCTTCCCTTGATACTGACGAACATGTAAATGATGTATCCGGGAATGAGAAGCATGGATGATAGAGCCATTAACCAGCCGATGCCCTGTCCCCAGCCTGGGAACACGTACTTTCCCATTGTCAAAGGCGTCATCTCTATTGCACTGAAAGTGAAAACTCCCTACACAAACCAAATATTATTTTTTTTAAATGATAATATTTAATATCATTCTTCGGTCGGATCAAGCCAAAAGAAATTCTATAAATAACGTAATTACATTAAAATTTTTATTTCCCACTACTAAATACCAGTATGTTTTTTTATGAACATACACTTTCTTACCACACAAATTGATGGGGTGAAGTAGAGCCAACAGAGTTTCCACCAGCCACACGGCCGATAGCCGATCATCTCCTCAATGTTTCTATAGAACTGCTCCGCTCCTTCAGTCAAAGAGACAGAGAGATCAGAAGGCAGCAATTATGTCCTCTTAGAATTATAAGGTTACATTGTATTTTTAGCTGTCCAAAATTGCTTTTCTCCTTGGTAGTGCTGATCAAATTTGTAGCTGTCTTTTGTTAACTATTTTTAAATATAAGGTCATTTTTTTTTCAAACTGATCAGCACATTACTACAACAATCACGAAGGTGGACATTTTAAGAAGAAGCTAATTAAACTTGTCTATATATACAACGTCTTTTTTTTTGTTTTGTTTTTTGAAATAAAAGGGTATGCTTTTGAATTCATTAAAATCAAGGATCACCTACACTACCGTTCAAAAGTTTGGGGTCACTTTCTAACTCCATGATGGTTCCTGATTTTTATTTCTTTCTACATTGT
>JAQKPX010000004.1:15169943-15182071 GCA_030068255.1 Clarias angolensis | reverse complement strand
TTGAGAAGCTTAAGGTTGTGACCTCGGACTAAGCCGACACTGGAGCAAGACTTGATAAATGTAAATAAATGTAAATAAATGTCTTAACGTGGAAAAAACGTTTACACATTTTTTATTAGTTTATGTGGTGTGTCTAGCATATAAAATCCCTTTAAAAGGTTTTTATATAAATTACAATAGAAATTATTACTTTGATGCATTGAAAGTGCATTAATATAAAGCTGTGTTTATTACTGATAGCATTACTGTCAGAGCTGCTGTCCAAGAAAATGTATCAACAACTTCTGCCAAGTCAAAATTGAACATTTATCAACATTGTTGTATAACCCCAATCTTTTTTTCTCTGTTGTATGATCTCAAAATGATCACATTGCTGAGATTTATTGAAGAAATTTTGACCTAAGTGGCAATAAAGATTGTAAATAGTTAAAACAAAACACATGATATTTGTGGCTGTCCCATTGCACTGCCTAACCTAACGTTAAGGTTGGTTTAGGATTAGCATTTTGGGTGCATGTTTTACCTACAGTACAAAGGTTCTACAAGTCTGTCCATATTGTCAGTCTCGCACATAATACCTACATACAGTACACAGTATATAACAAAATTTGCAACAGAATTATTCTTCTTACCTTAACAAATGCAGTAAAAATACATGGAGATAGCATTTGTTTTTTTACATCACAAATACTAATATAGTTTAAAGCAACAGGGTTTCAGATGTCCTAATCACGATAAACCTATAGAGAAATATTTTTTGCATTATGTAATCGATTTACCCTTTTGAGAGCGACCAGAATGAAGATAGGGATGCAGATCATTGGTGTGAGAGTGAGCAGGGCAGCAACTGTGGAACCCCAGCTGGGTACAAAGTCTTTTGAAGCACTGAGTGGTGGACTGACGATCAGATCATACAAAAGAGTGGCCTGAATACCATTGGAGAGAAACAGGTGGAATGTCAGATAGTTAATAATAATAATAATAATAATAATAATAATAATAATAATAATAATAATAATAATAAAATAAATAAAAAAACAGGCTGACACCAAAAAGCTGTAGACACAATCTCACCATCTAAGGTATAACAAGTTACTTGCATATGACAGAAGAAATAGTCGGAGATTTTAGTGAGACTAATTGGAAAAAAAGCTTCACTTTGATAAGAAGTATAAAGATTAGTCTTTGAAAAAATGGAAAAAGGTCATATAATCTGATGAGTCATGAGTGAATCTATTCCAGAGCGATGGGTGTGTCAGTGTAAGAAAGGAAGAACATGAAGCGATGCACCCGATGCAATGTACAAGCTTCTGGAGGCAGTGTTATGATCTGGAGTTGCTTCAGTTGGTCAGGTCTAGGCTCAGCAATGTTATATGGCAATAAAATGAGAGTCCTGATGGCACAGGCTTATTCCAGGATTTAGATTGTGAAAGGTTGAATAGGGAATCGTTTTCACACTTAAGCTGGACACCACATTGGGCAGTTTAATCAAAGGTACTAAAAGACCACTTAACCACTGAACTACCCCTCTGAAGCAGAGAGAGAAAAGAGAAGAGAAATGTATTAAACTTACTGCACAGATGAACGGGGTGATGAAGAGCCAGCAATACTTCAGCACAGGCATGGGGGGATATCCGATCATGTCTTCGATGTTATCAAAAAAACGGTCCGCACCTGTAGCATTGTAGTTAGAGCATTTTCTCATTTTAGTCAATCTTTGCTTTTGTTTATCAGGATTTTGATACACAACGTCTATAAAAGATTTTACTGCACATAGTTATTTGCATACATTGCAGAGAAGGAATATTATTTCATTCATCATTAAGCAGAAGCACAATTATCCACTGGAAGAAAAAGACAATTACAAGCTTGAAATTAGATCAAATGTCTAATTGGTTTAAAGTTTTTCTTCTATATGTATACATAAATAATAATATATGGGATAACACATTCATGATATTTCCACTTGATAGAATTTTTGCATTGTTGGCTCAGATATTATTTCACTCAATTTGCTTATATATCTACAGTATGTCTGATTGCAAAATGCATTTAATGTCCTTGTGTAAGAAATAATTGTACTCTATACCCAAAACCACAAAACATTTTATTAAAAATTATTAGGCCATGAATTTAAAGTCGATCTAATAATCCTGTAACTGCTGTATAGGCCACTCTAAAACTGCCAGCCACCATAGACTGTAATAAAAAAAGACTGTTAGCACCGTGGGTTTCATATATTCCTTAATAATTTAATCACTAATAAGACAAAATACAAATGTACCAAATACCCATTAAAAAATATTAAACAACCTAAAACATCCACATTTATGTGTACAATAAAGTTATATTTCTCAGCATTGTGAAAATGTCCCAAATCACATATTAGGAATTATGTGGCTTTGACATGCAGCCTTCAGTGTGTATTGGCATGCGACCGGCAGGTGTGAACACACAACGCACTTCCTAGAAAGCAAAAAAAAAAACTTTGTTTAAAGGTTTTATTTAACATCAGAAGAATTAATGGTGATTCTTACATATCACAGTTGTTTAGCCAAACTTGTAACTGTTTAGTCAAAAAGTCTTTAGAAGAAGTTGAAAGTGACAGAAAAAGAGACATGAGATTTTCTGAGATCAAAGGAATATTAATGAGAATTTAAGTAATCTCTTGATAACAGGGCAAACATTTTACCACTGAAGAACTTGTAAACATACAAATGAACACTGAAGCAAACATGTTTTGCTGGCCCAGACAAGCCAAAGTGGCAGCCATCCAAACTTATGGGGATAGTCCACAACAACCTAACGTATCTTGCTAATTTTTTATGGACTCTTATGGCGGTGTATTTTTCTTGCCCCCAGTGGTCCCAGGATAGGCTGCAAATTAACCCTGACTAGGATAAAATGCTTACTAAAGATAAATAAATGACCTAAGGAAGAAACATAAGTTAGGCTTATTTGTTATTTTTTAAGTGTTGGCCAAAGAGCCGCACAGTAGCATCAAGATTTTAAGGGGATTAAAACCTCAATTGTTATAAACAATATAAAATCATTAATTAATAGCTATCCTAACTATATTACCTCTTAATATGGCACTTATTGAAATACTTGGAAATTCAAAATTTCAACTTCAAATGTTTTTCAGTGTCAAATATGGTTACTCGCCCATCTAGAGTAATATATATTTTTTAAGTGTGTGTATGTGTGTGGATATATATATACACTTAAAATATATATATTACTCTAGCTCACTTGATATTTCCATTAAAGGTGCTGTACCATCTTTTTTTTTTTTCAGTTTTCGGAAGTCAAATGTTCTATTCCTGATTATGTTGTTCCCTGTCTGCTAGTGGTAAAATAGGAAGTGTACATGGATATATACTGTACCAATATAAATGCTAGCAAATACTGTTTAATGTAAATTCTTTTTTTTTTTTTTTTTTTAGGTCAATGGACACTAGTATAAAAAACCATTTTACAGAATGGTGTACTTTGTATGGTTGGGTGTGTGACCAATAATTTTTTTAGTATATTTAAATTAACTTTTGAGTTCTTGTCATTAGGTTTTATTTACTGTAGACATGCACTTTTGTTGTTATTCAATTTTTGCCTGTGTCCTGTCATTGGTGTGTTTCCTGATCTTACTCATTTGTTCCCTTAGCATATAAACATATAACATTTTTAATCTTTCTCAGTTAATTATTAAATCAATTAAATAATTAGATAGTTCAATCAGTAATGGAACATCCAGTAGCTATGGTGGAATGCACTCTGTCTTGACAGGGTGCTCTAAACCAATGTAGCTGTTTATGCAGTAAACCTATGCAATTTTATGCAGTTATATAGTGTGTACATGTTATATAGTTATAGTATGTATAACATATGTTATATAGTAGGTACATAGTTGCTTTTTTAAGCATTAAGAAAAGATAAATGACAGGCCAGCTGAAATGGAGCATTATAATCTTCTTAAACAGGTACTGTATCTGTTTGTGTGTTTTTGTAACTTGGCCTCTTTTCTGAACTATCAGAAAATCTCTGCTGTAATCCATATAAACAATTTAATCTACATATATAATCTTTTTTGTAATGCAGAATCTTACCATACACCCAAGCAATGACAAGTGTCTCAAAGCAGGCGATGAGGAGCAGGTTTGTTCCACTGGGGCCGTATGTGTCTATCAGCTTAAAGAGATGGAGTCCACCCTAAGAAAGAAATACAAACTCATATAAACACTTACTATGTGATTTTGGTTCACTTAATTGTTTTCTTGTTTATTATTACAGCAGGGACTAATCTACTAGTGATTTGAGTCTACTAAATGATTTGATTATAATTTTGATATGACAGTACCATTTACCACCAGTAACATTTAATACTCACAAAAATATTTAAAATGATAGATGTAAGTAAATGTATATATTATAAAAGGAAATGGAAAATCTTGATTCATGACTTTTGGTTAAAACACTTAAGTTTCTTCTTTAAAGCTTCAATTGCAATTGAACAAACCTGGATTTTTCTTTCAAATAAAATTAGTTCTTCAGAACAAGTTCTTTAGACGCAGCTGTATGAGTCAGTTTCATTCAGTACCTGAGTGACGAGAGGAAGGCCCAATAGGAAGCAAACCACAGCAATGAGCAACACCAGAATCTCCCTGCGCTTTGGCTTTCTTAGAATTTCAGGGAAAACATCGGTGAGCGCTGTGGCTAGACTTTCCACACACACAAACTGAAATACAAATAAAATGTAATTGAATTGAATTGAAATTCAAACAGATTTCAAATGCACAAACCACTTTATTTTCTCAAAGCCATAGTTTAAAAATTATAGTGTTTAGTTGTAGCAAAGTCAAGGTGACCAGAATTGTGGAGCAATGCTCGTCTGAGAAGTTACGTCAGTACAAAGTTGTGAGAAATCCGGGATGCAACTGATTTCAAATGCGGTGTTTGAAATGAAAAGGTAAAGCATTTTAAACAGATAAAATATAGACATGAAGCTCAGTCTTAAATGACATGAAGCTCGTAGGTGTGACCATGTGATTAAATGAGATGCTTTCAAGCTAAAAAAAAAAATGCCACATTCTTAATATGAATGGAAATTATGCATTTACAGCAATACAAAAAGAGGTTCATTCAATCATCCTTCATAAATGGTTAAGGTGGTTGTAGTCTAAATAAGGGTATTACAGTATATATCACAGCCAGGTACAACCTTAAATTGACTAAACAGATCAAATCTGACAGTCATCTGGGGCTAAGAGTCCATGGAGCAAAACTGGCCATGCTCTCTAGGTGTGAAGGATAGCATAATCACTCTCATCTATCATTCAGAGCAATGTTAGCCAATCATAAGCATCTGTTAGCTCATGTGCAGCACTGTGCAAAAGTCTTGAGCCAGCACTTATTTTTTCATATTGAATAATGTAGATTAATTGAAAGAAATGGGTACAAAAGTTTTACTGTGACAGGCTAAAAATACTATTTAAAAAATGGTTGTTTTTTTAACAACCTCAGCAGCAACCTCATTTCCCCTCTCATCTGGTCCAACCATTCAGCATTCGGCATCACCAATATACTAGTCACTGGGCTTATCTTCCCTCATCTGCACCTGTTTATCACTGGTTCATGTCTTAAGTTTGATGGTTTTAATGCTTGAATAGTTTTGGTTGAATGGTTTTTATGCTTGAACAGAAAACATTTCTCTGAAACAGATCAGGTACAGGGTGTGGACTGAAAATGAGAGCCAAAAACGTGGCAAAAATGAGAACTGAAAAGTCCTTCAGCAAGCTTAGAGAACTATTTCTCAAGACTACATTAAAAATACAAGAGGTCTGGCTATATGGAAGCAAAATATGAAGAAATGAGAGGGGATGCTCAAGACTTTTGCACAGTACTATATGCAGTATGAGGTAAGATGCCCTGTGATGATGCAATATGCATTTGACTGAGTCCATATGTATTGGAGTAGAAGCTCTCACTCTGGGGAAAAACACCTTCATGTTTGGGCTTAAGACAGGCGCGCCTTGGGATTTAATCGAAACACAGACACAGATATGGATCATTGGAGAAATAGCCAGGCACAGAAGGTACTATCTGCATCTGTTTATTGAATCTTCTGGAACATAACATTAGGTAGATATCTGAATCAAAGAATTGTTTTTAAATGTACTTTTCATTGGATAATAAACATTTGAGAGCGAGAAAGTGAAAGAGTTATGTCCTTAGTCTGCTTTATTCGCTTCCCTTTTGTTTCATAATATGTGATCAGACATGTTCAGGCACAAAGTATTCATCAATGAAAAGTTTGGACACACCTAGTAAAAACTAATAAAATTTAGTCCTGTATGTGCATCACTAGTATCTATGTATATGTTAAATGAGTTCAAAATGTACTGTATCAATCATAAACTAACAATGACAAGGCATTTGCAAAGTTGTTTCTGCAACAAGTCCAGTCACTTCGACATACTGTACTAGGATTCTAAATTATCCATGTAACTAAAATCCTTCTTTGATCTTAGATCATGTAAAGTCATGGCAACTTTTAAAAACCATACAAACTGTAAATGTACCTGGCTGTCCAGTCCAAGAAAGAGGACCATCATGAAGAAAAGGACAGACCAGAACTGTGGGCCTGGGAGGAGAGACAGGGCTTTGGGATACGCTATAAACGCCAGTCCTGGACCTGCAAAACAGTTCAGAGCAAACCGGGCTCATCATATCACTGAGCGCATTATAGTAATTGCTTCTTAGTATGTACTTTCCACCGTTGTGCTCCATGAAACAGGCAAAATGAAACAGTAGATTTCAAATTACTTTCAGTGGTGCAGTGAAGTAACTGAAGGATTAAATTAGTTTTATCTCATTACCTGCCTGGGGAAAGGAACTCGGCACAAAAGCCTTGCTGATGTGTTGGACTGAAGCGCCGTCTGGAGGCTGAATGTAGTGGATTCATGTTCCTGATATGAATTGAGGTACAAGAACCTATTTCGCTGACTTCCTGCTCTAACACATTAATGTTTAACTGGGTCTCTGAACTTTGGACAGAGTTTAAATTTCATTTTATTAATTTAAAACCTGGTATGTAAATGTATAGCATTGTTTTTATTAGTAATAATATAGTTATAATACTATTAACAGTAGTAGTAATGGTATTAACAAGTGCAACTATAATATTGGTCTGGGACACTTTTGTTCAACTAATAATGCTGACCAAATGTGAATCTGTACATATTGAGTCTGAACCTCAATATCATGCACATCTGTTCAGATGTTAGAAATGTTTCATTAGTTACGATTAATTCAAAATTGTCTGTATAATCTGTCTGCTCACTTGCTCACCACTGTAACACTTTAACAGAGTTTTCTTAACAAAATGATACCTGATCTCACTATTTCCTCCATAGGTAAGGACAGCTCATGAGACATGTAGCCCAGGATAGAGAACACGGCGAAGCCTGCAAAAATGCTCGTGCCACTGTTTAGAGCACAGAGAGCGATGCAGTCTCTGTTGGCATATGAGACATAAAATCGTTTATTACACACATTGTTCAGAAGCAGATGTGCCAGGCACAAATCGAAATGCTTAATTGTACTATCGCACACTTCGAAGCACACAAGGTAGTGGAGGGGGAACTGACTTGTAGCAGTCATTGTTGTATTTGTTATAGCTTCCCAAAGCAGTGAGGACACCCTGACACACAGCATAGGAAAAAAACACTTGTGTCCCCGCGTCACACCAAACCTAAAAAAAAAGAAGGAGAAAACAACAAAGACAGATATATTAGTGAAAGGAAATAAAGTGCACATGTCGATGTCTCTGGCACTCAATCAGGGCTTTATCTGCCAGCTGATATTGTGCAATCTGTAGTCATGTTTGTGTGGGTGTGTGTTTGTGTGTAGCTCAGCTGCACATCTGGTTAGCATAAGCAGCACTGCTGAGCTGGCAGCCTTCCATTCACCTCCCCTTCCATTGCTTCCTGTGTCAGACAAAATTATTGGCAAATCCAGTTTTGCGCCTAAAAAAAGTAAAGGTTGGTTGCCAGTAACATACTTTGAAATTTCTACACATGTAGCCCAGGATAGAGAAAAAAATTACTTTGAACCAATGATGTTTAGATATAGACTAATCTCTAACAATGCCATAACTGTGATCATGCAGGTAAAGGTGCCATCATAACAAACGCAGCAATGAAGATCAATCTGTGCGACGACTCTGAATCTTGACAGCTAAGCATGATTTCTTTTCCCATGACATAATCTATACCTGTTATCCCGTGTCACAGAAGGCCTGGAGCCTATCCCAGGAAACTTATCATACCCTGATCATATACTGT
The DNA here is from genome assembly GCA_030068255.1 of Clarias angolensis. NCBI lineage: Eukaryota > Metazoa > Chordata > Actinopteri > Siluriformes > Clariidae > Clarias > Clarias angolensis. The sequence goes on along the minus strand of JAQKPX010000004.1, from coordinate 15,173,732 downwards.
CTGATCATGCAAACTCTGACCCTCTGAGGGTCTGAGAACCCTCAACCCTGGCACTACACCAGACGGTGCTGCCTTAAATACATACATAGGGCATGTCTATTCATCCTCTCCTGTGATCAGAAAGCACTTGTTAAAACATGTATGTTCCTCATGCAGCATGACATCATCATTAGAGAAAAACACAACAGAGAAAAGCACTTATAATTATACTATTATTTGTTGCATGTAGCTTCCAGTAGAGTTATTTATTTTTAAAATCTTTTTTGCTTTAGGAAGCAGGGGTCAGAACACAGGGTCAGCCATGATACAGCGACCCTGGCGAAGGTACAGGTACCTTGCTCAAGAATCCAACAGTGGCAGCTTGGCAGTGCTGGGGGTTCGATCAATAACCCAGAGACATAACCGTTTGAGCCACCATTGCCCTACCGCTCTCCTGCCTTATATACTCTTTACAAGTGTATAAAGTAGTACATAAGAATAGACAGGAATTATTTAAGTTGTTGTAAACATTAGGTCAGAACATTTTATAAATTTAGATAAATGCACTTTTTTCTTCCTATTCATATTTACAGGTGAGCATGATAATATGCTGGAACTTATTCTGGTTGAGATGCATGCAAAAGAGAAATCTGATTTCAGGAAAGCATGCAGAATTTCTACATTTGACCATGTAAACAGCCAACTAACACACACACACATATTTAATGAGAAATCCTTAAGGATTTTGTCTACCTTCGTAAAAAGGATTTAATGATGAAAGTTAAAAATGCTGTAGATACTTCATGTCCCAGCATCCTACTCCTACCAGAATCTGTTTCCAGCTGTCTGGATCAGCATTGCACATGCTCTTGCAACACCATCCCCTGCTAACCTTTCATAAGGAGTTCTTTGTCTAGTTAATATTCACTCTATGTCGCTGTTATTCTGCCTGTCTGTCTACCCTCTCTGTGGCTGTAATTACTATTTATCAGACCTCGAATTTATTCCTGTCATCGCTTGAGCATCAGAAACAGTGCTTCCTGTCTCAAAGCAATAGATACAAAAGATGATCACCACCACACCCTTTCCTGCGCATTTTTCTGTATTTTCATGTTAGCTTTAACTTCATTGGCTTCAGAAGTAAGACCTCCCAGCACAAAAGGGCGTGTGGTCTACAACTAACAATAAGAGTCTTGACTGGGACAAAAGGAACATTGTGTGGCATTACACTGCTCGAAACATAAAAGTCAGATCTAAAAAGAAGGTCTGTGTTTTCCGTGCAAATGTATGTCTGGTAATATAGTCTGGACAACGATGCGCAAAAAAGAGCAAAAAAATGAATGAGGCCATGAGACCGAAATGAGCTCTAGTACGGCCCAGTGTGTGTGACACAGGAAGTCAACAAGGGGTGATGAAACGCAGCCAGTATTAACAGTGGTTAGCATTCAGTATTCATTCATATATAATGATATGTCATATTGGCATGTCTCTGACAAAAGACATTTACAGAAGCTAGGACTCTGCTACTTACAGTATGTACATGTTCTTCTTTAAAGAAGTGGTTTGTTATTCATGCATTCACTGATAAGTCTTTGGTCTTTTCTAACTCGATGCTCTTAAGAGACTTTGTGGATCTCTTTTCATTTCACAGAAAGGCAGCAAAGCTGAGTTGCTGCTGTGGTTGGAGACGGAGCTAATTCCTGGGCTGGGAAAAGCCATTGACACTGTATGATTATTACATGTAAACACATTACTGTATGCACTAGAGATAGACAATTCAACAAAGCTGCCCTTTAGAACCTTGTCACTGATCATTGTTTATATTTTTTATAGAATTATAGAATTATGATAGACTTAGTCATATGAGTGGAGAAAGATTTGTTTTTTTAGTTCTATATTGCTAACCTCAGATCACTTTTGTGAATACTACCATAATCCGCCCCTGCTATGTCAAGCAATGTCTCAGATGTGTCAGTAAAGCAGATCAATGAAACATGTCTATCAAATTCTCATATTCATTTACATACTTCACATAAATACACTTACATCAGGATTGGCGAGTTTGGAGATATCTGGGTACAGGTAATAGCTGATTCCTGCCCCAGCGCCAGGTAGAGTGACTCCTCGAAAAAACAGAATCAGCAGCATGACGTATGGGAACGTGGCTGTGAAGTAGACCACCTTCGAGAGACATATCACACATAATTACAATAGGATTTATAATAATGCACATAAGTAAGTGCTCTAATTTTTGAGACATTTAGACAGGGCTGTTCTAACACATGAATATGCTTTGATCTAAACCATTCTATTGTAGCTCTGGCTGTATGTTTAGGGTTATTGTCCTGCTGGTAGGTGAACTTCCGCCCTAGTCTAAAGTCTTTTGTGGACTCTAACAGGTTTTTTCAAAGATTTCCTTGTACAGTATTTGGCTTCATCCATCTTCCCATCAGCTCTGACCAGCTTCCCTGTCCCTGCTAAAGTAAAACATCCCCACAACATGATGCTGCCACCACCATGCACAGTGTTAGTTTTCTGTCAGCGTTTTTGCATTTAGCCAAAAAGTTAAATTTTGGTCTTATCTGACCAAATCACCTTCTCTCACATGTTTGCTGTGTCTCTCACATGGCTTGTCACAAACTCCAAACAATACTTCTTATGGTTTTCTTTCAACAATGACTTTCTTCTTGCTACTTTATCATGAAGGTCAGATTTGTGGAGTGCACGACTAATAGTTCTCTGATAAATCGTCTCCTTGCCCCGCCTGTCAGTTTAGGTGAATGGCCATGTCTTGGTAGGATTGCAGTTATGCCATTTTCAGATGATGAATTAAACAGTGTTAGTGAGATGTTCAAAGCTTGGGATATTTTTTATGGCCAAACTCTGCTTTAAACTTCTCTGCAACTTTATCCGTGACCTGTCTGGTGTGCTGGTGTGATCCTGGGGCTTCATGATGCTGTTTGTTGACTAATGTTCTCTAACAAACCTTTGAGGGCTTCACAGAACAGCTGTATTTGTAATGAGATTAAATTACACACAGATGGGCTCTATTTACTAATTAGGTGACTTCTGAAAGCAATTAGTTCCACTAGATGTTAGTTAGACATATCAGAGTAAAGGGGGTTAAATACAAATGCAAATGCAAATTTTTATTTCTACAAGGAACTTTTTTCTTCAGATTCACAATTACGTGCCACTTTGTGTTGTTGTTGTTTTTTTACATAAAATCCCAATATAATACATTTACATTTGTGGTTGTAACATGTAAACATGTAAAATGTGGAAAAGTTCAAGGGGAAAATACTTTTGCAAGGCACCGTAAGTCAGGTTGATCTCACTTGAGCTGATATAGCACAAGAAAAGTCCATGGTGAAAAAATAACATGCTGCTACTGAAAAATAACTCTGTTTATGTCCAGCCCATGTGGGTAAAGATTTTGCAGCAACTGAAAACTGCTGAAGTGCATAATTAGGTCTAAGGTGTGTTTGTTATTTGTTGGGTCATTTAGTGATGTTAGTATTTAAATAGGTTTAGATTCTATAGCAAACTAAGATTAACTTTAGATAAGGTTATGACCAGACTGCAGTACAGGGGACAACTCCGCATACACACAATCAAAGTCCCATATGCCCCACATTATTATTAAAATGAAAAACTTTTTCACATTCATTACAATCATTAACGTTTAATGAATATGACTCAATGCATAATCAGGGTTTCAAGGATCTGTTTGACGCTCATTTCCATCATAACTGGGGTTAAAGTTCATGCTCAGGGTCACTGTGTGTGTGTGTGTGTGTGTGTGTGTGT
>JAQKPX010000004.1:15076731-15090342 GCA_030068255.1 Clarias angolensis | reverse complement strand
TTGCACTTTACATCACGTATATTTATTGCACTCAATTCACTTCAACCACCATACTGCATTTTCCTGTGACACTGTAACATTTAAGTGGTAATCCGCAACACTCTACATGTCCCATGTTATGTTTACTGTCTCACTGTCATAACCTGTGTGCACCCGTTACTTGTTGTGTCCGTTTGTTATATGCGAGTTATTTGCACTACTTTTTTTTTTTTTTTTTTTAAATCCTTTTGTGCACATCTGGAGTCTGAAGAACGAAATTTCGATCCGATGTGTAAATTCTGTTTGCATGGTCGTATTAACAATAAAGTTGACTTTGACTATAGGCTGACATGAATACAGAGGTCTGGTTTCTATTCATTTAATTTCACCTGTAGAAAATATTATTACATATATACATTTTGTGCGTTATTGCACTCCTTTTGCTCAGTGATATCAATAGTGATGAAGGGTGACCTTAACCGTGTGACGTGTGTCTAGGCTACTTATGGAAATAAATGTTCCTGTAACTTTTGTTCTGATTTTGAAAACAGACCTGTCTTAAATTAGTCACAGTCTTCACCAGTGGAGCAGCGGTCAGAAGGGCAACTTCATCCTTAGGAAACTGGAAGGCCAGCTTGAGAGGAAAAAAAAAAAAAAAGATAACCCATGAAATATGTCTGGATGGATATAAACACCAAGCATAAACAACAGCTCACTATAAATTCAAAGCTGATAAATTTACCTGTTCTGCACAGGTGACCCCTGAAATCCCTCCACCTACGACCACAAATCTGAAGTGTTTCTCTGCCGGGGAGCTTTCTGCCATAACACTCTACTCCACCTACACATATTCATACAACACACACACACACACACTTTTACAGAGCCATATAAACTGTCAGCCGAAAACAAGTCTTTCTTTTGTACATGCTATTATAACTAATGCTAGAAAATAAACATGTGTATGATAATCGTTGTTATTCCATATTAAACCTGTCTATTGTCGTTTACAATACATCTAAACACATTTTTGCATGTATATATTTTTTCATGAAAGTCAAACGCTGACATCTTTGTCCGAGTTGTCCCTATTTTCGACATTTTTCTCGTGTTTACAGTCTAAAGAAGGCTTACTTTTCGATGTATTAAAGTTGTACCACAGACAGAGCGCATGCGCTGTAATGTTGCTATGACGAGAGTCTGAAGTCCGAGGTTAAGTCCCAAACGGCTATCTATAGGAAACACAAAATACACTATATAAAATATAGAATCGGTTCACATACACCCTAACTAGTGCACTTATATTAGTGGTAGTGAGTCATTTAAAATGTAGCACAAACATCACGCGTCACTTGCGGAAACAGCCATGATCTTCACCTTTTGCATCAGCTCAGTACGGGAGCCGACGAGGCTCAAAAGAATCACTTTCATTCTAATTGAACTGCGATTTAAAATATATATTATTAACGAAATAAAATGTAATTTACGTCATATAAACCGTATAATTTTTTGAATCATATTATATTTTTATGAACAATATATAAATATTCATGAATATATCAGCAAATAACATGTACTATATAAAAATATAGCACCTTATAAATAACAATTATAAAAATATCCCCCTTGTGATCCTAAAAAAAAAAAAGAAAAAAATGTTTTTTTTTTTTTTTTAACTAATATAAAGTTAGTTGGCCAGCCCATTCCTGACGCCGTGTGGGTGTCAGCATGAATAAACTAAATAAAATAAAATAAAATAAAATAAAATAAATGATGCTTATAAAAACTGATGCTTATAAAACAAGGATATCAAACACTTGCTGCAAGGGCTCACATTAGCAATTAAATTTAAGGTAATTTCATTATATCATCAAATCAACCCTTTACTGCCCCTTGTCACACAGAGTATGTTATATACATACTGTAAAAAAAAAAAAAAAAAAAAAAACACAAATAGATTTATTGTTCCATTATTACATTATTACAATTTAAAGGAACCAGTGGCAAATTCAAATTAAAATTTTATTTGTTACATAAACAGTCATACACAGTACGATATGCAGTGAATGCTTATACGACCGCCAGTGACCTTAAAAAAAAAAAAGCTTATACATAAGAAATAAATTAAATTAAAAAAAATACAATAGAAAATAAATTTAACTAGTACAATATACTGTACAAATAAGGACATAATAACAATATAGCAAAATAGAAATATAGAAGAAAAAATTGAAATTTGTAAAAAATTTGAAATGACTGCGGGTGTGCAAATATGCATAAAAGGTGACTGATTAAAGTGTCTTATTAAAGTGTCTTGTGCAATGGTCAAAGAATGTTCTCGGCTACTGATCAAGTCACGAGCTCCAATCCCAATAATGCCCAACAACAAACAGCAAAACAAATACGTTAAAAAGATCTTGCAAGTGTAATTGAAACAACCAAATTGGGCAAAAAGAAACACTTAAATGTGTACATTTATGACTATATGTATGTTTGATATTTTTCCTACTTTTCTGTCAAATGGTTTAAAAATATGAAGGTTCTAATTAGCAATGCTTAAACCTCTGCAGGTTCAGACTGGATAAAACATTTGAATGAAATGAAATCTGTTAAAAAAAGTTGATAAATTTCAGCCAACTCCAATTATATTATCTAAAGTGTTAGGTCAGTGTGCTACTCAGGTTGGTTTCTTCCCTACATGCAGTGTAAGATGAAAAATAAATCTGATGGCAGTGCCTGCCAGGCATATTAATTTCCTTGAGAAGCGTGTATGCACTTTAACCTTTCAGACACTGAGAATGTAGATGCTCACGTCACTGCAGCAGATTGTACAACCAAATTGTCCACAACCAGCTATTATTCACTAATCTATCAACGTCACTGACAATACCACTGTTAGACACACTTAGATTAAAAGAGAAACAGCATAAGACTAGGGTGAAAGTCAGTTTACCTATGTCATAATAATTACACCATTTATCACAAACGATCTGGAGTGAGTCATAAAAAGGATGTCTATCAAATGAAGAAATTTTTAAGGAATGGAAAGCACGTAGCCGAAAGGTTCAACAACGGTGTGATTAAATGTAGTTTGTGATAAGAGATGGCCATCTTGGGTTTGGCACTTGCAGGTTTGTGTGTAATTTATGACAAAAACTTTCATCAGTTTCAGGCTCGGACTGAACTACTGCGGTGCGGTGGTGGTTATGTGAGGTATGCCCCTGCTCTACAATCCTGATTGATTCATTCATTTTACAACCATTTTCTGTGCTTGTTCTATTTCTGTCCTTTATGACTTCAGGCAGAGCAAGCACACCTCCAACAGGACAAGTGTCCTACAAAGGCAATATTCTCTAATAGACAAAATATACTGATGTGATGGGTATGATATATATGTGAGAAGAGATATGCTGCAACTGTGAGAAGTAAATGACTACTACTGCCAGCAAGTATGTGCTGCATGAGTAATGGAGATGGTGGTGGTTGTGCATATAAATTTGTATTAACTCACCCATTCAGTGGAATAAGGGTGATTGGTCAGAAAACTCTTGAAGTGACACTTCCCTCTGTGAAAATATGTGAACCCCAACCATGTCAGCGAAATGCCAAAGCATAAAATATCCTTTTTAATTTACAAATACTAATTCTAATAATAAAAATCATCATCATCGTCATCCATTCATTCTCTATAGGAGCCCTGGAGGCTCTAGACGAGGCACAAGGCGGGATAGACCGTGAACATGGTACCAGTCTATTGCAGGACACACACACACACACACACACACACACACACACACACACTGCAATTTATGAATGTCAATTAGCCTAATCCACATGTCTTTGGACTGTGGGAGGAAACCAGAGCACCCGGACGAAACTCCACCTCCAAAACTAGTCAACTGGTGACAGGGGACAAGTATCAAAACATGTGGTGTTCCCTAACAAAAGTGATCTTTTTAAGCAGGATAATTCACCCGACTACACTGCAAAAAATATTCAGGAGTGGTTTGCGAAATTTACTAGAACTTGATCTATTTAAGAAAAACACTCCAAACACTTGTATTTATCTTTGTCATTGTGGATTAGAATGATGAGAGCAAAAAGGATTTGAATGCATTTTAAGATAATTGTAAAACATAACAAAAGATGAAAAAACTTCTGAAGGTTCTGAAAACTTTCCTTCAGCACTGGACTGTGTTTGGTTGCACAAGGGCCCCTACACAATCATTAGGAAGGTGGTTTTAATGTTAAGCCAGCTAAGCCTTATCTTCCGCCGATCTTCCGATCAGTAATTCAGTTTTCTTAACCCTCTGAGTTACCACTGCTCTACCACTATGGTTGATCAATGTACAGTATACAACCATTATTAGCTATATTCCATGATAAACATTTTACAGGGATGTAAGATCAGGGATGGGTCTTTGCATAAAAGACTTTATGGAAATTACAAATTAATTATTATGAAAATTATTGTGTTTCTTATTGTAATAATTATTCTGGATAATACAATATACATTCTACAATATATTTATTGTAATAATTATTAAGTTTTAAGCCAGTTTTAATGTGTTTAATTGTAAACATTGTAATTGTAAAAATCGCAGCAACTCACCAACAAATAAACAAAAATAGCACATCAATAAAAAACATTGTTGACTACAATGAATATTCAGCATATATAAAGTACAATCATTTAATGCCGTTGCTTAATTATTTATATATAAATCATTTAATGATATTTAAAGTCCCCCCCCAGGCTCTAAAAGTTTGGGGATAATACCTGGTTTACACAAAGAATCATTAAAATGTTTTTTTGAAGTCAGCTACTGTACATTTGGCTCACTAAATCAACCGTTTGGTAAATTAATATATTAAAATTAATATATTAACATATACAATTTTATTCTACTGTACTGTACTGTTCAACCACTCTGTTACTGAACTCATTTCATCTCCAGATCCATTTCATAACACTACACTACCCCACTTCACATTTAAAGCTTCAAACAGCTCATTTTATTGCACCATTGATGCCTTGCATGTGGAGCTGGTGTGTTTATTTCTCATAATTAAGGGTTTACTGTATGATCAGATAAACAGGATCAGAGGTGAACTATTTTTATTAAACATAATAAAGCTCATTAATGACTAATGCTTTTGCAGTGCAACAATAGCATAAAGAAAGTGACCCAGAGTGTTGGTAAACCTTTGCTTCTCAACACAGTCATGTAAACAAGGGCAAATTCAAGGGCCATGATACAGCAGCAGAGACATTTTTGAGATAATTATACACCAAACGCATAATATGTTTGCAGAATTTGCTCAACACTCAATACAATACTTAAGTGAGCACTAAAACACACTCACACACATGCACGCACAAATACATGCACTTTGTATTCTTTATTATTTGCTCTTCTATCTCTTACAATAAACCCTCTCAAACACAAGATTTACTTTTTCAGTTTTATTTATTCTAGTGTGTGTATCAAGGTTGAACATACCCTTACCCCCTTGAAAGGGGTAAGGGTATGTTCTCAGCAGAGCAAGAAAGTGGAGAGACGTCCACAGTGGGGAATGGAGGGAAGATAATGACTCACTACTGAGTGAGGGGCCGCTCCTCACCAAGTTATCGGAGAGGGCACATGGTGTTTAGCCATTCCCACAGTGTGGGCTGCCTTCCCTAGTTGCTCCAACATCAGTCTGTTCCTATCCAGGAAGGCTTTCTTGGCAAAATAATCTGCTGTATCCATGTTTTAGGTCTAGAGGTCTAGAGAAGTTCTCTACTTTTAATTTTTAGAGAAACACAAAGTAATTAAACAAGTCTATGAACATGAACAAGGCTTCTAAACAACAAATAAAACATAAACTTTAATCCTGGAATGCATGCAAAACAGGGAGGTCAAATACCCAATTACTCGTTCATTCACTTATTCTATGTACTGTTTATCCTGCACAGGATCACAGGAGGCCTGGAGTCTATAGCAGGGGACTTGAGGCACAAGGTAGGATACATCCTTGACAGTCCATTGCCAGGCAAGATCACGCAGACACTCACACACTCACTCACGGCAGAAACACGAGTTGGACTGGGAGGGCAAACCTGAGTACCTGGATAGGACACACTAAGCACAGAAAGAACATGCAAGCTCCATGCACAAAGACACTGAAGGTACGAGGCCACAGTGCTCAACACAACGACAGTGTGCTGCCTGACACAAAATCAACACAATTTAAAAATAAGATGCTAAATGAGACAAAATGAGAAACAAGTGGAACTCCTTAGGGGGGATGTGACTGACAGAAAATTATATTTTAGTGCCTCCTCTGGTGCTATCAGATGGAGGAACAGGTTCTTCCCCAGAGCTGTAGCTGTATTACATCCACACACACACACACACACACACACACACACACACACACACACACACACACACACACACACAAGCTGCAAACCGAAGACGGATATGACAAACCAAGCTGTTTTCGCCTCTTCCCCATGTTGCTGTTAATGCACCAAACACTTTACACCAGGACTGTATTATTATTAGTAGTAATTATTAGTATAACTTGTGCAATATTTTCCTTATTTCGGACAATTTCTGACTATCATGTTTGCACTGTTTGCACTCTACTGTTTGCACCAAGATCCTCGTCCCACTTCACATACATTCCATTGTATACTGTATATTGTTTTATTTATTATATTTTGTGCAATTATCTTTTTTGTTCTTTTGTTCACTGTATATTTACATTTTTCTTATTGCTCCTGATCTCTGAGAGCTACCAACCTAACCTTGTTGTATCACTACAATGACAATAAAGTCTCGTTTCTTCATCATAGCATGTAGTTGCTGTAGTTATACAATGTTTAGAAACACAGACAGAAACTGTTGTGCTTGATTCATCTTTATGTTTATTTTATTTGATATTTATTTTGGTAGTAGAAGTCATAGTATGATGAAATATTTACTATACAAAATGTACATATAATGATGTTGAACACAGAATTGTACCTTTAAGATTCTTTTATTACAAAAAGAAAACAAAAATCTTAGCTTTTTTACTGGCTTATTAAGTGTATAATAATATATTAATGTTGACATTTTATTTATGTTTGCAGCAAACACTGTACATTATAACATCGTGTGTTTCATAACTAAAGGCACAGACAGGTCAAATAAAAGAGATAAATAACACTCAGTTGAGTCACTGTTTTCATCACCATCATCATCATCATCATCATGAACAACAACATCATCATCAGTTCTGTTACAGTGGCTCTGGGTTTGCATGTAAACACACACATACACACACACACACACACACGCACACACACACGTAAGAAGAGACTAAAGAGGCAGTGATTTTGATGATTGGAACAGGTCCCGCTTGCCGTAGGAGTTTGCACCAATGTTAGTGGGGATGTAGACAGTGCCAATGGTGTTACTGGAGCGAATAAGGAAGTCAGCCAACCTTTGGGTCACACATGTAGCTGTGTTGCATCTTCTCTTCTCTAAGTGGTGTTGAGGGCTGATAGAAAATGAAGAAGAAAGTGAAGAAGATAGTTTAACATAATTTGGAGCTCATGAACCTGTAATGAGGCTCAAAAAGCTTAAAATCCAACTTTTATTAATTAAACTTCAAAGCATACTGTTATTTTTCATATTTTATTAATAATAATAATAATAATAATAATAATAATAATAATAATAATTCAAATATGAATGATAAATGATTTTCTAAAATGATTGCCAGGATAGTATGTTTATACCAAGAGGTTATAATGTATAACTTCTAAGTTATTCATGAAAAAAAAAAAGAAAACAAATGTAAATAGTGTGAAAACATCTCCTCAACCTGTTATATGGCATTATATGACTGCAGCGTTCTCAAAAGTGATTTCTCAGTTTCAGTAATGCAGCAGTCACATTCAGAGGCTTTCACATCAAGTACCTGTTGACTGTGTTGATTCCCCTCTTGGGTCGCAACCCTGCAAATTGAAGGAAAGGGTTCATCAGCAAGCCTGGGGACATCAATGTTTTCCCGTCAAGCATTTCATCCACCTGCTCAGTGGAAGAGATGGAAAACCTACAAGCAAACAGGAGTCAGTGGGCTCACAAAGTCAATTAAGAATAACATTGATTCTTTGAAATTGAAAAAAAATATATACAATACACAAACAAAAACATAAACAATACAGAGCACTGCAAATGTCTCTTATTGCCACATTAGATGATTTGATAATTCAGAGTGACTTAGAGAAGTACATACATACTATATAACTAAAAACGTCTACTTGGAAAACAAACATGTCCTTGTGCTAGATTAGCCATAAGTTATAACAAGCAAATGCAAGCAAGTACTGATACATGCATAGATATGTAAGCACATAAGAAAGCACAAATCATTATTTAAAATGAAATACCTTTGAAACACTTTTTGAATTAATATTAATATTTCTTATATAATTGATTTAATGTGCATGATGTGCCTGGTTAGTGTTTTAACACACTTACACTTACACTTTACACCAAGCAAAATCTCTTTATATACATACATACATACATACATACATACATACACACACACACACACACACACACACACACATATATATATATATATATATATATATATATATACATTAGTCCAACAAGCCCATTATAGTCCAACAAGACTTTTAATAATACAATAAAAAAAACATTAGGCTGATATTTTATCACTCATACTATTTTACTACTTATCACATAATACATGAGAATTACTCACATCAGAAATCACACATTTTCTCACCTGTTGTTTGGTGCCGTTGTCACACAATGTAGCAGCACAAGTAGCAGAAGAAGCAGGGCAGGCAATTTTAGATGAGACATGGCAGGATTCTGAATAGTAGACAGAAATTACTGAAGAAATGTAATTCCAGTACAATGGATGTATAAAAGTAATCTCTTTTAGATATTCATATACATGTATACTTCAGGCACAAATACCAAGCATTCAGAACTAATTACACAAGACTGCATAAACTGCAATCAATGTGAAAACAATATAGGCTACAAGAGTACAAGTCAAGCATAATGACACAAACATATAGACCATCATTTCCATGATAAACTATACCATAACTATATCATAACATTTATGATATCAACATTTAACTATGTAGAAGTTAAAAAATATGTAAAGAATTGTGAAAAATAATGTAACACCTGGAAAGATGGGAAAAAATGCAGAAATTCCTATTTCACGTTTACATATTTTTTATTATTTTTCTACTTTATATGTATAAGGATTTTCTTTTCTTTTTTTAACCATTTTACTGCAAAATACAAGGCAGCAGGATTTAATTCACTGTATGCCCCTTAAAAAAATAATGCTATAATTACCTGAACCTGGTGTGGCAATAAGAATTTGTTTTTTTTTTAAACTTACCTTTCCAAGTTTAAGTGCTGGTGAGAACAGGAGCAGGACTTTCTGTTGCTGTCACTGGTTTTCTCTAAGCCTGTTATAGGTTTCTCCCTCAACCACTTGTGACATCACACTTCTCCAAATATAGCCCTCAATTTCCATGTGAGCAGTGAGTTGGGGAGGAGAATTCAAACCCACAGCATAGGTTAAAAAACATCATCAAGCCCTCGTCATCCTCTTTGTCATCCTCATCGTTGATGCTGGTGACTTCACATCATCATTTGGTTGTTCAATTCAGGATAAACTTTTGCTGTGATTAAAGTTTCTTTAGTCTGGAAATATGATTTAGGAACTCAAAGCTTTCCCTGTATATATACTCCTGGTGATTTAAGCATAGTCACATTCTTTTTTGTTTGCTTTGTGCAGATCTTTTTTATTTATTTATTTAAACACATTAATAATTTATCAGGTGAATGAAATACATATAATGAAAAATGAGAACTTGAAAAGAGTAATATTGGTTCCAGCATGAGCCTGACAGCCCCAAACTTCTCAATTGTACAGTCTGATGAGGTTAGAGCTTATAGGGGGAAATATTATATAATTATATACATAACTATTATAACGTTATATACAGGAGAATACCCATGGCAATGTCACCTATTTTATTTTAATTGGGGTCTAGAACTGCAGCTCCAATCTTATAGCAGAGACCACAACCTGACACTTGACAGTCACTTTCACTTCTACCTGGGACAAGATGTTCCACTCAAGTTTAATTCATTGTCCAATAAAAGAGGTATTGAATCACAGATGAAGTATGCAGAGAGTGTAAGGCAGAGGCAGACAGATGCTTTTTTTATATAGCACTTTAACAGCAGAAATTATCATAAAATTCAAAAACAATTCATACCTTAGAGGGGCAAGCTGAATGCTCTAGGTGACACCAAATGGTATATCAGCACGTATACAATAGTTAGTTCTTACTGAGTAATCTGATTGTACAAGAGGCATTCCACATAATGGAATATGTGATAATGAAAGTTAACAGCACTGGAACGTTTATGTATCACTCTATGTACCAGTGATTAATTACACTAACTGGTTGCAGCAGAGGTGAGTGTAGCTCAGTATGGTCCGCAGTACTGAGGGGAGAGCAGCTGACTTGTTTTGAATGTGGGTTTTGGCAGTCACAGTCCCTCTTTGAGCAAGAAAACACATAAGATAATGTTATGTCAACTGAAACAACACTTTGCCTAGTTAATAATTGTTACTAAGTTGTTCCTAATTGTCTCTGAGCCATCTTTGTTGTTTTATTTATGCCTAAACTAACTAGCTTTTAACACAGGGCTGAATCCCAAATGACTCTCTAATTCCTGGGCACTACTTGGTGTGTGGAACAAGGCATTGTACAACCTGGGGCACTAGCTTTTCATTATCGATATTTGGGATTTAACCCCAGAACCTGGAGTAAGTTAATGTATCCAATATTCTAAAACAGCATTATTGGAAATATAAAGATAAACTTGTTAAATTTACAGGACTGGTCACTACCTCTATGGTTTATTCTCCTCAACTTGGTTTGAATGGTATGAATTTAAAACTACTTTCATCCCTTTTAATTTCACTAACTGTTAGTTGCCACCTCCACCAGTCACAGTTTGTTATTTCTGCCAGTCGTCAAAGGGTATGTATTGGTGAAGTAAAATAACTGGTTAAATAAGCAAACAAATCATAATCTGTTGATAATAAATTGTGTTTGTGAAACTGTTGTAAAAATGCAATATCACACATATTCAGCACAACAACAACACCTATAGTGTAATATTGATTAATTATACACCAGGCTACAGTAAGTGTACCACATTCCCAGTTTACTGTAACTTTGGCCAGCTGGCATACAGTACATGGATTAGCAGGGATAACTTCAAAAAACTTTGATAACCCAGACTACAGATTTATACACACTCACGTGTGTCTCCTGTCAGTACTGACTGCAAAACCACGTATTAAGTGTTTGTTTAGTGCATTTTTAAAAACAGCTTTTATGAATACAATGGTTGATATTCTGTGGAAACACATTATTACAATTTGCATTATATCATTTGGAACATGTCAAATTGTTTTTTCATCATTCTTAGTATGGCACTAAATTGACTATTAGATGCTAGGCGCATTGCTCAATTGAAATATTTAATTTACTCCAGTCCTAGACTGCCAGTGTCCAACACAGTTTATTGATTCTTCTACTCAATCACAGCTATTACTTACCAGGTTCTGTGGGTGTGTTCAGCTGTTGAGAAATTACAATCTACAGTATGTACGTCCTAGACCTTCAGGAGTTAAAGAACCCTTAAAGAACCCTTCTACAGAGTAGGTGTACTCAAATAGGGAGGAAGGTCTAAAAGTTCTTTGACATGTGATAGGTTGGTCCACAGTGTACAATTGAAGTTTATTTGTGTGCATTTAATTAATCTTGAACCCAGTGTACTGCTTTTTTAATAAAGTAATATATTGAAATGGAGCAGACTGGCTCACCATGTTCCTCCAGAAACCATCTATGCAGCGTAGCAATCTGAAATGTATGCCACTCCATTTTAGCTTGAAGTCAGTGTTACAGGAGGACAACAAACCACCCATGTGCATAAATATAAAATAATAATAATAAAACGTGCACATGTTCTATAACACTGATGTTTATATTTAAGGATTTATTCTATTAACCAAAGAGAACTGAAACACATCCATTTCTAACTAGCAAACTGGAGTATTAATGCCCTCTTTAATTTTCCTGTTGCTGAAGAGAAAAGTTGGGGCATGTATAAATAAAATCAAATATCTAATATGCAAATTATTCATGGATATACTGTATTATATACAGTATTCTTTACTGATATTGACCTGTTAATAAAAAAAAGTCCTAAAAAAATCCTTATATATGTCATGTTCCCTGAAGGCAGAAGACGGACGCAAAATGCAGGGTAATATAACAGTCTTGTTTATTTATGTGAGATCAACAAAAATAAGTGCACACGAAGGCTCAACATAAAAGGAAAACAAACACTTCCTCAGGCCGGGTCTGCAGGCAGGTATACTCGTGGGAAAAAAACCAAGGAACTCAAAGAACAAAAACACAACCTAGACGGTCTGAATCATACGCGTAATACTGCTCAGCCTTGAACTTGAAATTGCCAGTTGCAAAAATGGCGTTAGTGACAAGCATGGACACATACTGTACAACAACAACAGTGAACGGACAGGGACCTACGGGTTCGGCTGGCTTAAATAGTGACACACAGGGGAGAGACACAGGTGAAACTAATTTGACATTACCGGGAGACATACCAACGCAGACACACTAGGGGGAGACAAAGCTGCGGCTCAGTAATCTGGAGAACCAGATCTTATTCCCCGGGGCCGTGGTGGCACAGGTGTGACAGTACCCCCCCTCTCAGGACCGGCCTCCCGAGGGAGGCGAGGACGCCCTCTTCGCTCAGGTGGAGGGAGTAGGGGGCGGCCGACAGGATGAAACTAATTTGACATTACCGGGAGACATACCAACGCAGACACACTAGGGGGAGACAAAGCTGCGGCTCAGTAATCTGGAGAACCAGATCTTATTCCCCGGGGCCGTGGTGGCACAGGTGTGACAGTACACCCCCTCTCAGGACCGGCCTCCCGAGGGAGGCGAGGACGCCTTCTTCGCCCACATGGAGGGAGTAGGGGGCGGCCGGCAGGATGGAATTGTCGGCGGGTGGGGCGGCCCGGGGGTCGTGGCACCGGGCATTCCGGCCGAGCAAGGTGGAATGCTGCAATGAGCTCGGGGCTCAAGATGTCCTTGGCTGGCATCCAACTCCTCTCCTCCGGGCCGTACCGTTCCCAATCTACAAGATATTGAAGGGCCCCCCCTCTCCTCCGCGAGTCTAGGAGTCTCGTTAACCTGAATGCTGGGGCGCCCCCTATCTCCACAGCCCCAGGCAGCGAGGGCTCCGTCACGCCCTCGTCCAGTGGTCCCCAGATCACTGGCCTGAGAAGGGAGATATGGAATACAGGATTAATTCGCATATGGTTAGGAAGCTTTAGTTTGAAAGACACTGGATTAACTTGAGAGAGAATAGGGAAAGGGCCGATGTATTTGGGGGACAGCTTACGACAGGGGAGGTGGAGGTGAAGGTCCCGTGTCGAGAGCCATACTCGATCGCCTACCTGGAGCGGAGGGCT
>JAQKPX010000004.1:14908525-14921443 GCA_030068255.1 Clarias angolensis | reverse complement strand
CAGAATTAGAATAAGAAATAATTCGGCAAGTACAGTATGTTGACACACACGATGAATTTGATTCCGGCTGTTTGTGGCTCTCAGAGTACAGACCAACATACAGTAAAACAACATAACACATTTGTTATAGATAAAACACTATACAAAGTAAGTACAAAACATTCAATAACGTATAGATTAAATAAAGACTGGGGGATGGAGAAATCCTGAGTACGTAATAGGTGTACATAAAGTGTGCAAGGTAGTGAAAGTAGCCGTAGTATGCATCATACTGTATATTCTGTACTACATTGAGTAGTGCAAATAGCAAGAAAGCAGTATTGTGCAGTAGGATGCAAGGGGTTTGTAAGAACCATGGTGGTACTTTTATATAGTACCAGATGTTTGATTAGTGCAAATAACAGTACAGTAGGGGTGTAAGAATTTTGTAAAAAGCATGTTGGTACTATTAATTGTTATAGATAATACAGAGACTATGCTCATATCATTTGGACATTGGAGCAGCAAGGTGAAACAAGGGTTTCTCACTTTTTTTTATGTTTCTATCCTTTACCACTCTCTATGACTTGCAGTATGTCTATAAAACAACTCCCTCTAACCACGTCTTAATTCCTCGTGTGGTAATACTTCCTATTGCTCGCTGGACCAAAAAAAAAAACTTTTTTTTTTGACTCGCTCAAAACTTAATTGCTCTGTTTATATTGTTAAAAACCAGAGAGATCATTCAAACACTATCATGTGCTTATGAACTACGGTATCAAGCATATTTACAGTAGGCATCCTCCAATCTTCCTTCATTTTATACCTAACCATCTGGGGGCTCAGTCCAGATCAATCATTTTAAATTTAACAAGTTACTTATTGTAAATTGAAAAAAAATACACTTAGAAATCACTGTCTATGGCACTTAAACAGTATCTGTAAGAGTGACCAGTAAGAGTTTACAATAGCAGTAAGAGTCTCACGGCACTTTCTATGTGCCCAAAAGTTAATGTGTGCATGGAGCTGTGAACTGAGTGTGCAAAAAGGCTTTCCCATGTCGGTACACTTCAATTTGGCAAGGATTCATCACTGACACATGCACAATTAATTTTTCATCAGAGTCTGCACTTTGCTCACTAGTTACAGTCTGTAAAAGTATAAAAGTTACTACTTCCTCTTTTAATTCTCTGTTTTTTGTGCATGTGTGTGAAAACATAATACAAATCATCTGATAGTAGCGGGTCTTAGTATTAGGCAAATACAAACTCAGACAAACATATAACCTTTTTTAACATGTGTCATATTTATTTTACAAAAATGAAGCCAAAAGAAAAAAAAATGCAGACAGTACTAAGTACCCCTTGGCTTTCACACGATTTAAGAGGATAAGTTGCAGCTAGGGGCTTGCTAATAATCAGCCTTTGATTAATTGATCATCAGTAGCTGTGCAGACCTATAAAGGCAAAAGATCTGGCGCTTTGCTGGTCTGTGGAAATCAAGTGTGTGTTAACAAAATGCCAAGAGGGAAAGACAAACAAAATCTTCCCAGTAGCGGACGTCTTAGCACATTCACCCCAAGGTCAGACCGTGCAATGTTCTAAGAAATACAAAATAACCAAGAGCCTACAGGCATCACCGAGCATGTTAATAGTTAAAGTCTGTGACAGCACAATTAAAATAAGACTGCAAAAAAACAGTTTGTTTGGAAGGGTTGCCAGGAGAAAGTCTTTTCTGTCTAAAAAGATCATGGAAGCACAACTAAGGTTCACAAAACTGCATCTGACCAAAGCACAATGTTTCTGGAACAATGTAGTATGGACAGATGAGACCAAAGTGGATGTTTTTGCCATTAATGCCGAGCACATGTTTGGGGTAAATCAATAAGCAGAAACACCTCATACCCACTGTTAAGCATGGCAATGAAGGGGTGATGATTTGGGCTTGTTTTGAAGCCACAGGATCTGAACACCTTGCCGTCGTTGAGAGAAAAATGATCTCGTCTGTATACCAGAGGATTCCAGTGACAAATGTGAGGCCAACTGTCTGATAGCTAAAACTTGGTTGAAATTGGGTCATGCAACAGGACAATGATCCGAAGCTGATCTACATCAAAACAGGGTAAAAATAAAAAGATCAAGGTTTTGGAATAGCCTAATCAAAGTCCAGACCTCAACCCAATTGAAATGTTGTGGCGGGACCTTAAGGGAGCTGTGCATAAGCGAATGCCAAAAAACCTTGATGAACCTTGATGAAACCAGTGTTGTAAAGAAGAATTGACCAAAATGATAAGAGAGACTGGCAATACATCTCCTCTAGATTTAACAATTATTAACAATTGTGTTGGGTGATCTGATTATGGATAGGAATTCTGGCGCTTTTCATCTTAAAACCAGAAAGTTCATCCATTTCAACGATCATTAGCTTTTTAAGTTAAAAAAGGATTTGGTCGGCCATCTGCCACTTTAAATTATGTGAATTGTCTCTGCATATTTGCTCCAATTGTCCACATGTTAAGATCATGACCCAATATGCAATATGCGATTTTGTTATGAGTGAATAGTGTGAATTTGGGGTCAGATGTGAAGATGTATCCATCTCCCACTGATTGCTTGTGTGAACATAAACTCTGTATGTCTGCTTATTAATAAAGAGCATTCCGGCCTGTATAATATTTATTATTAGGTCTAGAATTTAAATGAAGGTTAGGTTGAGTTTAGTTTTATATTACTATTTATAACTTGAATTTCTGACTCACGGCAGGCTGTTTCTGCTCTCCAGTCACCAACATTGATGCCCTGACTGGTGCAGGCTTTAGCGTAGTTTCCCAGGCCAACACATACACGTTCCGGTAAGTCCAAAGTAGCATGGCAGGTTCTCTGAATGCAGGCCTGTAGATTTAAATGATGCATTTAGTATATGCCGAAATTGCTTAATTAATAATCAAACATGGCAATAATCTATTTACTGTTTCTTACATCAAAATAAGTGTTAACAGGCACATAGTCATGGCACTGGGCAAACACACCACTTGCATTTGTCAGCTGGCTGCACTTATCTTCCGCAAATAACTCTATGTAGAAATAAGATACGAAAACATAATGTTATCAGGGAAAAGATGACAGATAATGCAAACACAACCAGAATGGAATCACAAAGATTATCAATTTGATTAAATTATTTCTGGTTTATTTGTGAGCTATTTTAAACATTATCTACAGCAGCTGTACCATTGTCAGTGTTGATGCAAACGGGTGGATTATTTGATGTGCAGTCTCCCAACGTCCAGGATAGAGCAAAAGGCTGAGCTGAGTTTTCCACAATACCACTGCTTGTAGTGAAGTCATCTTCTGTGTTGTTGTTTTTTGAGCCACAAAGACCTGTAATGATGAAATGTACATATAGTACAAACACATCAGTTCTACAATGTTTCCAACAAACACTAGGTAGGATTGATACTGTATATCTAGCCTAAGTAATGAAATGGGAATTGTGAGGGTGTGGATACCTGCTGATGTTACACTTTGGGGCAAATACAAGTACATTTGAACTTCTGGAGAAACTTGGACTTGCATCTTTATTCCAAGAGTTGTTTGGACCGTTACAAACATTGAAGACTGCCAATAGACTGTGACATGTTCTGAAATGTAAAATGATTTACACTTATGAGAAACAGACAGTTTATCTTGCAAAAACATATTAATTTTGAGACCATTGTCATTGTGGATGTGAGACTATTTGTATACTATCATAGATGATATCTGTAGCTTTTATAATTAAGCAATATCGCACGATAGAGAGAGAGTGTGCTGTTGTGCTGGAAAGCCTTTTGTCCAATCAGATTACTGATAATATGTACCATAAAAGAGTTCAGACAGATTAGCCTGATTGGACGATCGGCTTTCCAGAAGTGGTGTTAATAGATGGAAACAGCACTGAGACATTAAACTATAGTATACTGGATCACTCTGAATCAACTGTCAGTCATCAGCATGGGTGAATGTTGGTTGGTACGGTCCATAGGTGAGAGCTCTTTAAAAAAACCTACCAGTTTGTGACAGATCTGTGATTGCGATTTCATTTTCCCTTAGTTGTACACTGTTTAAGGAGAAGGTGTATCGTTCCTAAATAAATAAATAAATAAAAAGTGTATAATAGACAAACAACATACATTAATTAAATATTCCCCTTTTATACTATTCCACTTTTCATCATTATTTAAAAGAATATATATCCGGATATTGATATAGTGGGAAACACACCTGATACACATCAAGATACAATTCTTGTATCGTCACATCAGATAATTTGATGGTCACTGTCCAGTTGAGTCCCTGTGGAATAACTTGGTAAATTCACCTTTTGCATGACAAAAAGTAATTAATATTTGCACATTTGTTGTTTTACTTACTCTTGCAGCCACATAGGTACATTTCCCAGGCAGAGAATATTGTTTGCCATCAAAGGTAGTGACAAACCAGCCTTCGATGACACATGGAGTCGGACAGGTGTTGGCTGAACAGATCCATTTTCCTTTAATGCATTCGCTAGGGGGAAAAAAAAACATTTGGTGGATTAAGCCAGCATAATGCAGTATTAGGAGCACAGATCCAATCACACCATATGACAAAAACATTACAGCAGACTCATCTTACCAAGTTTGGCACTTTGAGGTGAGCCTTTGCCCTGAGTGATACGTTCTTCCCCCACGCACACAAGGACAGTCCTCTACCTTAACACTGTGGTAGGACTCAGCTCGATCGTTCAGAACCAAACCTGTGAAAAAGAAAGTGGTAGGTACAGTAAAGCATACATGCTTCGACTGTGAGAAACAAAATAATAAGAATAAGAACAAAAGTAAGTTTGTCCCAGTATAGTAACTAAATTATATCTACACAAGTGTAAACCTGCTTTGGTGTTCATTGACACGTCTTTCCAATATATAAGGATTGTACTGAAAGAAATGCAAAAGTTGGCATAGCATTTTTTTTATTACCTGAAATACTTACCATCTTTAGGAAGACAAGTGCTGGTCTGGAATTCTGTCTGAAGTTGAGGGTTGGAGCAAGTGGGAGGAAATGCAGCACCTTGATCCTTAAATTTTAAATCACCAGGACAGGGAGGTTCACCTGCAGAGAGTTTCACACTTACTATTTGTTTTACAATTTAAAAATAAAGTAGCTCTCAAAATGATGTGGTGAATTGCTGCACTTACCACATGAAGTTATGTTTCGCAACTTTGATCGTGAAGGGTTTGAGCCATTACATGGGTGAAGGAATTCTTCATAGAAAGAACACTTTACAGCCGCATGTACGTTAATATACATGTTCAACTTGCAGAGCTTGTCAAAAATATAAAGTTTCCTGCCAAGGCATTCTCTGGCCTCAGATTTAAAGTCTTTACAGGTCTGGAAAACAAAGCAGAAATGGTTTATTCAGGCAATTGATTGTGTGGTTTTTGATATGTAGAAATATAATGCTACTTGACTGATATTTTTCATGGTCAAAATGCCAAAAACTTATAATCCATAAGTTTAAAAAATTAGTGATTAGAATAATTTGACATTTGTGTATTGTTCGCTTACCTTATCGTCTACTGGTTGGGAATCTTCAGTCATACATAACTCATTACGGATGACATTGCTATCAAGAAGCTGTGCTCTAGTTTCTGGGGGAATATTAGAGTAATATGACAAAATTCTGATGAGGATACTTAAAATTCAAAGAATTCTTCAGAAACATAAT
Organism: Clarias angolensis; assembly: GCA_030068255.1. NCBI lineage: Eukaryota > Metazoa > Chordata > Actinopteri > Siluriformes > Clariidae > Clarias > Clarias angolensis. The sequence goes on along the minus strand of JAQKPX010000004.1, from coordinate 14,915,719 downwards.
TATTCACATATTTACAAACCAAAATGGATTTTTATTCTAAGTTTGTTTAAAAATATTGACTCTAAACACCAACCTGAGCTATATAGTCCCCCACACATACCAGTCATCCCATCCACTAAGGGCCGGTCCAGTTGCACCTATATCAAGAGCAAAGAAAATCTCCTATAAGTCCTATTTAATTTATGAATGATATTATTAGTTAATTATTAAATTGTAATATTCATTTTTAAAAACCCTACCAAAATATCAGTTTGTATTGAAAATTATTAATAATTAATAATATATATATATTTTTTCTTTTCTTTTTTTTTACTTTGTGACATAATTATTATTAATTCCAATCTTCTATTATGTGCTATCACAAAAAAAATCTAATCAAGGTTAGATTGATTAGATTAATGCTGTTTTTTTTTCTGTACTAACCCAAAGTGAAGTGACACCCTCAGGTAAACTGTACCATGTGACAGAAAGAGGAAGAACTTTGCTTGTAAGCCTGGTATAAATGCCAAATTTATACACACTCTGATAGGTGTTGTCATTGGGCAGAGAGATGCTGCAAAAGAAAATAACCAAGAAGTCAGGTTTGCAAAACCCACTCGGTTCTGATCACACAATGTCTGGATAAATGGTCTCCTAAAGCATAGTGACCAGCATATGTTGGCCAGTCTGACAATGTTAAGAAGGTAGAGATAATTATACATGTGTAATTTTTATGAAGTAATAGAATCATTAACTTTTGGCCCTAGTGAGTGATTGTAATCATTAAACAAAGTTGTCAAGTTCAGTGGTAAAAAATCACCGGCTGGAAATCCCAAAAATATAAAAAAAGAAATTATTAACATACAATTTTATTACGAATCTAAAGATTCATCCTTGTGTTTATTTCAGATGTCTTGTGAGATACCTGTTTCCTTCCACAGTGAGCGTACCATCCTGAATGGTTGTAACAATTTTGTTCACCAAAATCTCAACTCTCTTCATTAAGCCAGTTGGATCACGCTGCACTGAGATATAACAGTCGGCTCCCGCATGAGAGAAGTGTGTCAGTATTAGTGGACATGTAGATTTCACATGGAACATGGTGTTGTTGAAAGTCTGTATGACCCCACTGCCAAAGGTCTTGCACACATCTATATTTTAAGTAAATAGGAAGATTTTTTGACAGATCAAATATTGTTATTCTTTATAAATACATCATAATGTTTAATAACAAGTAAAGGTATAAGAAAATTATTTAAATAGGATCAAATCTAAAACTAAGTAATTAGTAATATTTGAATAATATAAAATAAATAAAATAATAAAGTACTAAGGAATTAAAATTATTACTTATTTTAAAACAAAGTTCAAGGCTTGTTACTTACTTGGGCTTTGGGTTGAGACAGAGCCAAAATGTCCTGGAAAAAAATAAGAGTTAAATATTTTAAGTGTTATGTTGCATCCAATACATCATGACCCGTGGCCTCCAGTAGATATAAAATCACAGTGTAAAAACTGATAAATGCAAAAAGTACTTACCTAAAATAAAAAGTAAAATCCCTAGAACTATCCCGAGCCGAGCCATGTTCTGACCCTGTAGCCAATAAAATTGCATACAGAGTGTAAAGGACTTGTTCCTGCTGTCCTTTTTTATAACCAGACCCACTCCCCTACTTTGAATAGCATGAGGAAATAATTTTAAGATTAAGCATTCAACCACCTCCCCTTGCAATTCAAAGAAGATCTTAGACGGAGTCCAATAACCTTGTTTACCTTTTATCAGAAATCTCCCAATAAACTGCACTGTAATTTTACTGCTTTGTGTTAAGTCAGTGAGCAGCAAGGCACCATCCCATTGCTTTGTTCATGCACTTTTGTTTGACTTTTTACAGTGCAACAGAAGATTTAAAAACAGAGTTGGGTTTCTTTCAGGATCACAGATGTCGGTCAACTGACTATAAGTTTGATGGGAAATGTGTGGCTACAGAGCACAAAGACATTAATAGAAATAATTATAATGGTAGTTATGCTTCAGTAGATATCGTGAACATTTCTTACATATGCAAAACAGGTCCATTCTTCTTGAAGATCAGGAAACAAGAACTAGCACAGTTTCAAGTGTTTCAAATAAGAGCCAGTCTCAGGCATCTTTAATTAAATGTTTATGTAGATGATAAAAATAAAAAAATAAGGGAATGCCCCCACTCTTGGATGTCTGGATAGCCCAGAATGATTGAATAGCCAAATGTGTTCTGTACAGTAGTTAGGGCTATTCACACTTATGAGACCAGGATAAACTAACAAATAATTATGTGCATAATTACAGTCACACACCAGGAAAAAATTATGTGTATCAACAGATACAGTATGTACTGTAGTAAACTGTGCATACATCAGTAAATATGCACTGCAGTAATTTTTTTTGTTATGGTATTTTGTATGTATCACCTTAAAGCATTTATCAATAACTGATTCACTAAGTGGCTTAGTGGTTAGCACTTTCACCTTGTACCTCCAGGGTCCGGGTTCAATTATTACCTGTGTGCATGGATTTTGCATGTTCACAGTTCAAAGACATGCAGATTAGACTAATTGGTGTTCTCAAATTGCCCGTAGTGCGTGATTGAGCATGAGTGTGTGCGCCATGCGATGGATGCACCACTGTCCAGGGTGTACCCTGCTTCATGCCCAAAGTTTCCTGGGATAGGTCTGGGCCCCTCGCAACTCTGTCTACAGGATAAAGTGGTATAGATGATGAGGGAGTGAGTGAGTGAGTGATTCACTCTCTCACACACATGGACACATGCACTGAGAGAGAGTGAGAGAGAGAGAGAGAGAGAGAGAGAGAGAGAGAGAGAGAGAGCAATAACTAAGGGACAGTATATATAAAGTGTAAAGGAAAAGGGAAGGAGTAGCTCAGTGGTTAATACTGTAATTCATTGCAATAGTGATCAGAAGGTCTCAGGTTCAAACCCCAGCACTACCGAGTTGCCACTGTACCCTCATCTGCTCAGATGTATAATGAGATAAAATATAAACTGCTCTGGATAAAGGTATCTAAAGACCAGGAACAAGAATTACAGTCAAAACTACCATTGTCAAGTCTAGTCCAAGAACAGGACTAACTCATACCGAGTCAAGATCGAGTATTAATAGGGTCAAAGCCAGGGCAAGATCAAATCCAAATGAAATCAAGACAGATTCAAGAAAATGCCCGATTATACTGTGTACTGTATAAGCTTGACAACATTAAACAACTATCACAAATACTAAAACAATTGAAAAATTGGAAATGTAAATACTTAATTTATCAGTTTTACCTCCATTGAAGAAAGACAAAATAATGGTTTTGATTTCACAAAACAACAGGGTAGACAGCAATTTCAGGGACATGTACAAAATGTTTATTATTATTATTATTATTATTATTATAAAGTGGAATCTAAATTACTTGTTTTATTAAAGAATTTGATGAAAACAATAAGAACAGTAGAAAAGTAGTTTAATCATGTGTCATTTAACCACTTATTTCCACTTATATTATAAAATTATGTGAAATGCAGGAAACACATTTTAAGAGACCTAAATTGTATTTAATTGTACTGACGCTCATATGTGCCTAAATATTTGGTCATTTAAAACAAAACCTCAGATTTTTTATATATTTTTTTATACATACTGTATGTTTATAATAATTAGGTTATCCTGATGCGATCCTTCTGATTCTTTCCAAAGGAAGAATTCAGCAATTCAGTTTGTCTGTGCGGGAAGTAGTTTAATTGGTGTGGTTTGCTATTCATAGTTCCTGTAAAACCAGACTCACAGGGTTGCTAATATCGAATGTACGTACTTTTCTTTTTGTTGTCATTTAAACAACAGTCCATGAGATTCCAGTAACACTGATGTTTAAGAGGTGCTAACCTTAAGTTGTTTTCTGTCTTTATTAAACAAGTTTATTTGGTCCTCTTTCAATATCACACATACAGTAGTCTTGTACTATTTTGGTGTGCATTCGTATACTACTGACCAAAAATATTCTGTACATGAAACTTATTCTGCAATAAAACTTTACTGCAGTAAAAAAAAACAAATGGTGTTAAGATCAAATCCATATGTAGCCACATCACACAGAAACAATAAATTATACAGAACATATTTGGCTATGCAATCATCTTTACAGGGTGGTGGCATTTCCTCAATTCAAATTTGTATTACCTATTACATAAACTGTTCATTAATGATGCATGAGGTTGGGTTCATTTCTGAATCACCTGGAACTTCTTAAATCTCTACATAACTACATCACATATACACAAACAACCACAATACACTCCACTATGGCTTGTTAGCAGATAGTGCTCTCTAAAATATACTGTAATACTGTACAAAGGTACAGTAGGCCTTTCCTTTTAGATGTTATGCCCCAATTTCAAAACATAAACTAATAAACAAAAGATAAATATTACCGCAAATCAAATGTTAATATTTATTCATATGTTTTTATTTAACTGGGGGCCCCTTTGACTTGGAGCCCTGTGTGTATGCCTATGTAGAGATCTGGATGGAATTACTTCTTGAATCTCAAAAGAAAGCAAAAATGTGCCAGACAACATAGCACACCTTTAGAGGTCTTGTGAAATCCATGCCTCGATGGCACAGAGCTGTTCTGGTGAACCTACACACTATTAGGCGGGGGGTTTTAATGCTGTGGTGGATTGGCATATGTAATAACATGTGGGCATGTAAAATTGTAGTTAAAAAGTTGTCATCATCAAGGTGTCTTGGAGCTAAATGATCTACAATTTTTTTTTCTAAAGTGTGTATAGTAATAAAAAGTAATACGTAATAATGTCTCAGCAACATGCAGGGATAGTAGAACTTAATTTGTCTCTATGTTTCTAAAATGATAATATTTAATGTTATATGTGTTAGTTACTTGGAAATTAAATAATGGACATAAAGAGTTACACCAATATCCAATAGCAGAATTGTATTTCACTTGCTACCTAACACACCAGTGCTTGTGTTTGAGTTGAATTTAAAGGAAAGAGGGTGTTCCTATTTATTTAACATTTATATGTTTGTGACAACCGCACCCTAGTAGGATACTTTACTCCACTTTACTTTAAATATTGGCTTTAAAGAATCTCAGGTGATCGGAAAAGCAAAAAGTTTATAACAATAATAATAATAATAATAATAATAATAATAATAATAATAATAATAATTTAAAAATGGACAGACACACCTAAGAAAAATTAACATGTTATTAAGTAAAATCATAAAACACCTGCTTAGTGTTTATCAATGACATTTTTATTTAAAAAATTATATATATTAATAATAAGGAGTTTTAAATATTGTTATTTACTTAATGATACTCAAAGTACTCAGATAACTATTACCTTGCTGTTATCAGATTTAATCTGAGTTAAGAATAAATTGGTTATATATTACTATATATATACAGACATTCTGGTCGGCCGGTGTTTGCACAGGTAGGTCTGTCACAGCCGCACCACAGTAATTCCTAACCTAACAGTTGGCAGCGTCATCATCATTGTCTTTGTCAAAAACAGGTACATCGGGCCAAACTCATAGCTTCTGAAACCCCAGATCAGACTGCAGAGCGTCTACAGCAACGGCACATGTGACAAGCAAATGAAACCCCACATCAGACTTCAGCAACAGCCCGTATGACATGGCAGAAGTAAGGGCTGTCAAAACATTGTAGCTGTGCGAGGAGTGGTAGCGAGTTGACCTAACACTCCTTTCGCAAGTAATAGTAGCAAGCAGGTTTTCATCCCTTATGACCTTAATTATAACATAAAATGATATTTGTTATTGAAATGTATAATCAATTCATGGAATTATGGAGTTATAATAATGCACAATAATCTGTAATGCAAAATTACAGATTATTGTAATGCAAAATAATGCAGGCCATTAATCATAATGGTCAGATATTATTCACTTTTTTATAATTTTGGATGTTTTCATGGGTCTCCAGTGCAAAATATATTAGACCATCTGTGTAGAAACGTGTGCTTAAACACACTGTTCAGGTTTTCCTCCCTTTATTACCTTGGAAGTGGAGAAACTGTTTTAAAGAAGCAATTTGCGAAGACCCTGATCCACATCTATGCTCAGCTTTGCCCAAGAGAATACTACACAGATGCTTCACTCTGCACAATTTTGATTTCCAAGAAACATGTTGCAGCTAAGAGCAAACCACAGTCAGTCAGTTGTTGCTTGTACAAACTAGCACATACGTTTCTTCTAATGGTGGAGATATTCAGAAATATTTCCCCTATATTTATATGGGGTTGCTAACCATTTCACACTGGTGTGTTTTCTTAAAGAGTCTAATTTGCTTAAAGACTGAAACTAAAAAAGTGGATCAAATCCAAATTCAGGTCCTGGAGCTGTAAGTGTTGCTATTTTATTTTAGTTATTTACTGCTGTTCATCAAATTAGCTAGTCAAATCTAGCAACACGAACTTGAAATGTCCACAACTGCACAAAAACTGCTGTTTTGCATACTGAAGCAGAATAAATGTTTGGGATTATGATAATGTGGCACTGAACATACACAATTACTAAAACACATTTTAAACAAGATGAGATAGTGATCTGAGATAACTTCAGACTGTGGAAATGTAACTATATTTTCTGTATTATATCAGAAGGAGAGTATTAAATCTAGTGTGTGATCTGCCTTATGAGTTGGTCCTGCTGTGCACTGATTAACTACTGAATACAGAATGGACATGAATGCTGTCCTAAGAGGGCCTTCTGGATTTTTTTTAACATTAAATTGATGAATATTAAAGATGAATATTAAAGATGAATATTAAAGTCTCCAGAAATTAATGCTTTGTCTACAGAAATGATCAGGCTTGAGAGGAAATCTGCAAATGCAGAAAGAAATTCAGAGTACAGTCCAGTGTGTCTGTAAATAAAAATTTGCAGAATCGACTGAGCTGACTTATTTTTTGTGACTACAGTATGTTTATGTTTGTATATAGATCCTCCTCTACCAGTTAGCTGTGGCTGATGTATGTAACTGTATCCAGGAAGAACTTCATTTAAAGTTACATACAGTACTCATTCGAATTAATCCAAATTTCTGTTACAGTACAGTGGAACCTCGGATTACGAGCATAATTCGTTCCGGAAGCGGGCTCGTAGTCCAAAACACTCGTAAACCAAATT
>JAQKPX010000004.1:14869100-14886604 GCA_030068255.1 Clarias angolensis | reverse complement strand
TATATATACCAGTCACGGGAGGACTTTCTGCAAGAAAACACATTTGATAGCGTACAGTATTTGATAAAGTTGTCCTGAATTGTCTCTGAACCATTGATCTTGTGTTTTGATTTTTCATTACTGCTAGTTAACGTGAGTGTATGTGAGCTTCCACCAACTAGTTGACAGATTCATGACTCACCTCACCTCAAGGTAATTAGCTTCTAACACAAGGCCGAATCCCAAATTCTCTCTAATTCTTTTTATCTTTATTTTTTCCAATTTGCTGCCGGCCTGATTCACTACAAAAACACATTTAAAGCAATGGGTTTCTTTAGGTATTCTTTGTTTTTTTGTTTTTTTATTAAAGTGAAACATATTGTTAATAATAAATTGCCTCAATCCTTGGTGGATTTACATTGCTACAATTGCAGGTTAATTTGGTATTAAACTGTTTGATGTGTAGTTATAGTGTTTGGCAAAATCATGCAAATTACCACTGTTAAACCAAAATAAATTTGAAAAAAAAATTTTTTACAAAAAGTTGTAGTTTTTATAAATCTCAAAGAACTGTGCACTAAATATTATTACTCAAGTTTGTGATATTTATTGCTTCTTGTTTAAAAATTAGCTTTTCTCAAAACCAAAAATATGGATTTTGCTTTTTTTGCAGTCAAATCTTTCAGGTGTACAGTAATTGAAATTGGGAGATGTTGGATGAAGACACTTGTTCATTAACATTATCATTCATCTCAAAACAACTGCAGTTCTTTTGATTGCATACCATAAGCTTGCCTAAGGCAAGGTACAATGGAAATGTTTTTGATTGACAGGACTGTATACTTTAATGTCATGGATACAAAAAATTATAAATCAAATCTTAATTTAAAATGTGGTATAAATATTTGATTCTGTGTTTCTGTCTAGTTAGTATTCACTGCCATGTGTGTTGATTGTTGATGAGTGTTTAGTATTTATATAATATTTTATACTTGTCTCACTCAGCATCCAGATAAAACATTTTATTCCAGTGTATACATACTGTACTACAACAGAGGAATGACAATAAAATATACTGAAATTAGCTAAAAGATTTAAATATAAAACACATCAATTTTAATATACCAGATCCACCTAAAATATCAAAATCATAAAAAAATTAAATAAAACTGCATTCTTGAACTTGAGTTTCCTGTCAAGCCTGTAGTATGAGGGGTGCTCAAGTCAACCCAGGACTTGCAAAGAAGGTGCAAAACTAATTGACATTTCTAGAAGACTTGAAGCACATTACATTGATGAGATAAAACATCAGTAAAACATTTGAATGGTGCAAAAGTTTTTTAAAAGGCTATACATCTATAAATGAAAATCCTGGCTGAGGTAGCTGAGAGCCCACTGTAGTCGTTTCCATTAACTCTTATTCCATTAACACCTGATCCTTGAAAATCTAAGGATATGTTGTTGCCAATTTGCTGGAATTACATAACATAATTTAAATAACATGGACAAAATGATAGGTCAGACCTCACACTACTATACAAATGATTGTCAATACAGTAAATGTATGATTACTATTTAGGCATACTACCTAGTGTATAGTATGCTATCTGGGATTGCAGTCATGCATTCTTGACCGTGTATTGACTTTCGCCTGGTAACCTTGAGTGGCCAGTAATTGCATTTTTTTTCTATATGAAAGGGCCCTAAGCCCTTAAAAATAAGCATTTTGTCCAGACCAACCTGCTCTGGCAAGGAAGTCTTATGATACTGCACTGCAGCTTGGTGTTTAAAAATGTGAATTAAAATAGTTAAGAAATATAATCTACTGCAATTGTTTTGCAATTTGTTTGTGTGGTTTCTTTTCTGTATACTGTATTTGTCATTCTGCCTCAGCCTTAAGATGAAGGATTCAAAAGAAAATCACCATAACCAGCAGGCCTCTTCTAAGCATGGAACAATATGCAAACAAATATTTACAGTGCTAGGTTAGACTTAACAATAATTTTAATAATAGTCATTGTCACAAAGCAGAATTATAGAAACTCAGATGTAGGTTTAGATCCTGAATGAGAAAAACCAAAGGTGACAGTGGCAAGGAGAATCTCTTTGATGACAATGCACAGTAATCTCTAATTTATATAGGTATACAGTATGTTATTTCCTAATTTAAAATATCAATCTAATCATCTAGTCTAGTCTTTTTTATATTTTAATTTACGATCGCTTATTAAATGACATGAACAATAGGAAAATGCAGAACAAAAGGACTAGGTAATTTTAAATCAAAATTTTCTGTGTCCTAAATTTTATGCATGGCAGTCTTTGTTGTTTGATTGTTAAGTCTCTGTCCATTTGTCAGTGCAGCTTGAAGTCTTCTTCCAACACATTGTGTAACACTGGACATATTTGCGTGGAGGCCTGGTAATCCAGTTTTTATGTTCTATATTGCACCTGATGCTTTTCTGAGAATTCAAATGCAGAGCCACACCATGTGTCTTTCACCGTTTACAAATGAAGTTTCTTCAAAAAGCAAGTCAGAAACAGGAGCAGATGGCTGCATCTTCAGTCTTGATATTCACAGATCAGATTATAATAGGTAGAGACAGCTCTATGTGCATAAGAGAGAGAAGATGACAGAGTGTGTATCTGTGTCTGTCTTCAAAAATGAAATCATTTCATATTCTCATGCTAAATAATGACAGGGACAAAAGACTGAGCGCTCTGCTTTCACCCTACAGGTTTGTAATAAGGAATGAGCATCATAGTAGAGCAGCACAATACAGGCTGCAGTGCTTCTAGATGAACCTTCCAAAATTTCTGCAAATAAAGGAGGAAACTGGCATACTGTATAATTAAAAAGCCCTGACTTGCCCCAGAGCTAGCTGAATGACTGAGATGTGTTTGGGAGGAAACCATGCCTATGAATATATTATGTTTGTTATGGGGCTGTACAGCAATGCAAATAACAAGCGGATAGATAATAGGTTCATTAAGACTTTATGAGGCCAGTATGTGTTAAAGGAGCAATTTGTATTTGCCTAAAAGGTGGATTTTAACTGACATGAAAACATTAATAAGTCTCCTCTTTATGCCAGTGCCCTCACCCCCTCTATTGAAGCTGCTTTTGCTTGTAAGTAGCCTTTGAACAAAATGTATTTGTTTGAAACTGGTGGCAGGGTTTATTAAACAGAAGGCTATAATGAATAAAGCAGAAGAATGGCATGACAATATTACATGTAACATTTTTCCAATGCATCTTTCCAATGCACAGTTATAATTTAGAAAAAAATGAAAGCTGCGTTAAATGAAAAAATATGAAAAAATGAAAAAATATATTTTGAAATATGCATGTATAGATTTTCATTTAAGGACATATCAAGGTTTGTAATATCACATTATTATTTCTTTAAACAATATTCAGGAAAAAGATTCAACTTGTAAACATGTTCTTCATTCAGAATTGAAACAGATTTGCCTCTTCAGAAAAGGATGTGATGCTTCATTAACATTTGGCCAAATAAATGAACAGATTTAGTAATGTCATTCTCTTAATTTCTTAATTATACAGGGTTTATATCAGATGGATAACAATATACTATGTATATTTATATACTTATGTAAGAATAATATACTGTATTTAGTTTGCATAATAATAATGACAACTATTTTATTTCAAAGTATTATTTTTCAAGGGTCCACAGGAACAGTAGTTTGCTGATTTTGACTGGTTTCCTAACCTAGAACTGATTACGAAAGCATGGTCTCTCTCTATTTACTTCTCTTGTTTATGCTCCCTTTAACCATTAATAACATAATTTGCCCACTCTGCACCTTCATCCTTTCTCTCTGTTCTTCTGGTGGCTTCCAAATGCCTTCATCCTTTCTCATCCTTTCTTCTGATGGCCATTAGTTGGTTTACAGTGTTGCTCCTTAAGCTCATTTTCTTCTTTTGGATGTTTGAAGTGTGACTTTGCAGGGGCAAAGAGTGGCATCAAGCAAAAATATGCTTTTGCTTTTGGCTTTGTTGACAGCCTACTATCTCTGCTCGTCAGTGTTTCTGCTTGAATGTAGGACTCCCTTCGTGACTGATGAAAAGGTTATAAAACTAGTTGACACAGTAAAAAGCTCATTATGTAAATGTACATTTTCACATATTTCTTTCCATTTTATAGGCTACAACAGGTAAAATGAGATACAGGGACCCTCATGAGATGTATTTTTTTATTTAGAGTTTTTGCTATATACTGTCATTAAGTATATTGCATGACAGCAAGTTAAATATAGGGCATTATTAACAACAGTCAACGAGGAGCTATGCTACCAGACACAATACAGAGGAGAGTAAAAAAAAAAAAAAAAGTGAACGAAAAAGACATAGCCACATACCTCTCCTGGGTCCATCTGTCTGGTCAGTCCTCTCTTGAGGATCCTAGCAACGAGCAGCCCTTGCTGTCCTTTGCATAGCTGTCCGGCAGCTCTGGCTCTAGCAGATCTGTGGAGACCAGAAAGCACAAAGACAAGCAGTACCAGTGTGAGCCAGACTCAATAATGTGTAGACTAGCATGAGTGACAGCAGGAGTTTTATCTCCATAAAAATAATAGTCTAATTAATGGCACAATATATAATTTTGTTCCATCCCTATATTCTGTCTAATGCTCTGTATGAATAAGGGTATCTTGCAGTCAGTTTGATAGACAACCTAAACACAATGTGATGATTGTAACTATGTTGCCCTTAGGGGACCTGTGTACTTAGAATCCACAAAATCATTATCTTTGCAGGCCTTAATTACAGGCATTGTCACTAGTGTAATCAATGGTACAGCATGTTTTTGACTGTTTTTATATACCGTACTTGCAAAATGTTTATACAGCTTTTCACAGATTTTTCATGTGCTTGTTATGGATTCCTTAGGGGTTCTTTCACCAGCAGGATGCAAGTGTACATGGTGCCCTATGATGGAAGTGCATTTCATCCAGAGTGCCCTTTTTTATGCCCAGTGTTCCAAAGACAAGTTCTGCATCTCCTGCAGGACTTACAGTACCAGAATGATTCTTTTTCTTGCCCATTGTACATAATTGAAAGTGGCTGAAACATAATGAATTAGAAATCTTTTAGCAGGTTTTAAAACCTCTTATCTGTGTAAAAGGTTTCATAGTTAAATAAAATCGGTTTCAGTTAATCGTGCAGTTTAGTGGGAAAGGCATATTACATTACTGCGAAGAAGGTAACTTTTCATTTGTAGCACTTTATACAGTAGCAGAGTTACAAATCCACAGTGTTTAAAAACTCTACCTTTAACCTAGACCTCTTTAGCAATTTTAATATGGTTATCAGCAAAAGCATTGAAAAGAAATACTATGGCAACTAGCAAACTTCACAGGGAAGTGACTGAACACCACCTCAGGTAGACTAGGTAGACTGTGACCTCACTCATCGTCAATACCAGTTTACCCTGTATACAGAATCACGGGGGGCCTGGAGCCTATACCAGGACACTTTGGGCATGAGGCCCCAGTCCATCACTCACACACACACACACACACACACACACACACACACTCACACACTTTGGGCAATTTGGGAATGCCACTTAGCCTAACCTGCAGGTCTTTGGACTGTGGGAGGAAACAGGAGTACCCGGAGGAAATCCACCAAGCACGGGGAAGACATGCAAACTCCATGCACACAGACCCAAGGCAGGAATTAAATCTGGACCGTGGAGGTGCAAGTTGACAGTGCTACACATTACGCCACCGTGCCACCACACAAACCGTTAATAGTTACAAGTCCTTAAAGTGGTGATGCACAGGAGGTTATGTGTAAAATATAAACGGTGAAAAGAAGTCATAGCACTTTTCTTGACTTGTAATGCCGCATGAGAAACAGTTCAAAAAGATGCATTTGGTTGGCTTTACATGTGCAAAAGGGAGCATGTTCTAGCCTTTTCTCTCTTGGATTGGAAGATGTTGTATTAATGAGGAAGTTAACAGGTAGGTGGGAATTAGCACAGACAGAATTAGCCAGAAAATCAAGGGAAAAGGTGGGGGGCAGTCCAATAGAAACCCATGTCTTCTTGTAGGGAGCATGCTCCTCTGGTCTGCTCTAATTAGATTAAGATAAGGGACTATGCACATGTTCAAGCAGCTGTTAGGAAGTGGAGATTGTCCGTCTGAGAGAATGAAGTTAGCGCTTCATTATAAGACTCTTTTCACTGGTGGCCTGGTTCACAGCACTCCATGAATCTGTGTTTCGGACAGAAATTGAGTTAAGGTCTGTAGCACTTGTCTCGAGGGACCAGGCAGTGATCATTCACTAAGTGACATACCTGTATGAGCAGCTTCCTCTGACAACATCACACTGCACTGATGAAACATCCTAGATAAAAAAAAAAATCTTCCTTCTTGCTATCCCTGCCTCATTTTACTGTATGGATTGGGGATGTAAGGTTGGATGGATGGCTGGATGGATGGTCAATAGATGATAGCAATAAGGGAACAGAATTGAATTATGGAAGGACTGAAAAAATGAATTATTCAAACATGGATGAGCATACAGCATGAATTTGAAAAAGCTATAAATAATGCATCCACATTCCACAACCTACAAATTGCCTCAAAATCAAAAGTCTGTTCATACAGTAGGATTCAACAGAATTTGAGTTAACAAAAAACATATCTAAACAACAGTAACGCAAAAGCAAATAAGCTTTGATACCCAGATTATTTTTCTATAATTTGCTACACCAATACGTTCTTAGGTCATGTCAAAGTTAAAATCATTGCCAAGGTTGTTATGGCTCAATAAAGTTTGGAAGATGTTTGCGGAAACATTTGCATTGTTTTTAACTTTGACATGACCTAATGACTAAATAGTGGTGTAAATGTGGCACTATCCATATATTGATTCCTTTGTCAATTAAGTGCTTCCCAGGACCATCAGACATGGATTTAGTGCAAATTAAGAACTTGTTTGTGTTTTGTTACAGCAGTCAACAAAAGGCTGGAGTTTGGGTTTGCGCATTTGCAACTGAACGTCAAACTGGTGTCTTTGACCAGGTTAGAGCAGCAGATGGCATGTTTACAAGTCATTGCTTATGTTCAGTTGCTTCACAATTGCAAACCTCAAAACTGAAACCTGGAATTGAATTTAAAGCTTATATCATGATTATCAGTCTGTGTTTTGAAATGTCTTAAGGATTTTTTATTGCATCTACAGTATCTTGAACCTATGTTTTGTTGATAATACCGTGCACATTTCTATGCATTGAATGGGAGTTTTGCTTATGCATATATTTCTGCGCACTCCTAACAATGCATATGCAAGAACCCTTACTCAAAGTAGACGGTAACTGAGTACATATATCGTATTTATACATTACATGAATGGTTTTATTAATGGATAATTTTGCTTTTATTACCCTGCATCCTGCAGCAAATGTTTGTACTTTTTACTCCACTACACTCCTGCATGGTGTTGCGTTACATAATCAGGGTGGTGGATAGTATTTGAAGCATAGTATTTGAACCTCCTGGCTATTATGCTTCATTGCATTATTTACCTTTCCAAATCATATAGCAGGTGGTTGAAGTGGAGACAATTGGAGATAATGACAAAACAGCACATTTACAGTCAATAAATAGAGAGAGAGAGAGAGAGAGAGAGAGAGAGAGAGAGAGACTCTTTTACTATTGGCTTTAGGGCTCCTGAAAGCGATTACAAGCGCTGTACTTTATTTTTAAGCAAGTTTGAAGGTAAGTACTTTTGTACTTTTGCTCAAGTAGAACTGTAAATGGAGGACTTCTACAGTGAGTAATATTTTACCTAGAATATCTCTGCTTTTACTCAAGTAAAGGATTTTTTACTTAACCCACCTCTGTTGGTTGAATAGAGTGCAGTTAAATCTCACTCTATCATATCAGCATAACTGGCAGAGAAATCACTGATTTCAGTACTTACGAGATGTGCCAAATAATTTTTATTTTGCATGTTATACTGTATGTCATCTGAGAAAAGCAGTTCTGTGAGCAGGCTTCTGTGCTTTTTAAAAGAAAGTTGTTTACCGTATATGCCAATTTAAGGGCATTTAATCATGCAGATGAGCATGACTGTTCATAAACACATCAGTTTTAGAATCTATACATCTACTGTGTAAACAAAGACATAATTTGAATTGTATGTACACATAGTAAATACCAATTTTTTGGTGCATACAGGTGGGTCTCACACACAAATTTATTTCTTGTTTTATGCTCGCTTTGATAAATGAGACCCCTGGTCCTTGCTTCTTGACTCAGTGAATGATTTCATTTATGAACAAGATTTGCTCCTCTCTCATTCAGCAATTCAGATGAGTTAGTGACTTTAATTAATCCTATTTGGATCCAGTATAAAAGCCTCAAAGCGTATGAATCCATGTGCACATGGTTTATTCACAAAAGGCAAAGTCAAAAACCCTTGATGAGCCTCAATGCTTTCAGAAAAGTGTTGTGTGAACTGCTGAGTTTTGGAAGACATGGGTTCTATAGCATTCATCCGTTGTTTATGCTGCTTATCCTGTGTAGGGTCACAGGGGGGGCAGAGCCTACTGTATCCCAGGGAAATTAGGGATATAGATAGGTTGGCCTGCATGTGGTGCCGAACCACAAACACTCACAAACCCAATCATACTCTACAGGCAATGCGCAAATCTCAATCAGTCTACAATGTCTTTGGACTGGGGGAGGAAACCACCATGCTGCTGAGTTTATGTCGCTGAGGTTACTAACACATGCAAACAGTATGATATCCACAACCAATCATGCCAGTGATAGTATGATGGTGCAGGAATAGTGTTTATGCGACTTGCCATAATTGATGAAAGCATGAATTCTGTTCACTCCGTTCTATAGCAAAAAAATCATGAAGGATTGTCTACGGTCATTGGTCAGTGATCTAAATCTTGAGCAAAATTGGTTAGAAAGCAAGAAGAGAGTCCAGTGGGCAAGAGGAAATCTACCTCTTAATGGTTCAAAAGAAACTAAATTAAGATTATAGAGGGCCTAGTCAGTCAGGCTTTTGACAATTCTCCAAAGAAGAATGGGCCATTCACAGCAAATTAATCACTGTTAGCTAGTTATTAGAAGCAATTGGTTGCAGTTGTTACTGCTAAAGGTTGCATAACCACAGGTGTTTCATATTCTTATTTAAATTATTTTAATGATTGTTTAAAAAAAAATCACTTTCTGAAGTTCACCTTTTCTGGCATTAGATTTTGTATGAGAATCTGAAACAATTTAGTGTCACAAATACATGAAAAAAAAAAAGTGAAATTGTTAAATGGGCACAAATAAAAATTTCTACAGCAGTTAGACGGGTAAAGAAAAATTTCGAAGCAGCCTTGTCATAAATGCATGGTAAATGCAGGAGGACAAACTTAAGAAAAAAATTAAGAAAACATTTGAAAGGAAAATAGATTCAGAGCCGTTGTTCAGTCTTTCTGTTAATTAAAACTGCCTTGACTCACAAGCCACACAGGAAATCTTTTTTTTTTTTTTGCACTGCTGAACTTTGAATTCATTTTAGAAGTTAGATGATAAGCAGCACAATATTCAGCTGGAGCTTAATGAGCACCGCACAGTTATGGAAGAATAGAGACAAGCAAATGTATTTCATACTGTAATGCTTCCTTAGCCTGTGACACAACAGTGTATTTTCCTGGTAATATGGAAAGTAGAGAAGTGCATAAATTGGTAAATATGAATTATGAATTAATGTGTAAAAACGATTTACATTTCCAGAAGACTTTTTAAGCACAGTACAGTGATGAGACCCTTAGAGAGTTAAATGGTGCAAAAGAAGGTTGTGAATGTCAGTCCTGGCAAAAGTGGCCTCAGAGCCCCTGTAGTAGTTCCTGCTTACACTTTATGAGTGATCCTGATCCTTGAAAACTGCATTACATGTGAAAGAGATTAATCTGTCTATGTGAACTATACAATGTTCACCAACAACACACCCATTACATGAATTCAACTGGAAGTTATGACCACATCCTTCATACATTTCTGACCTCAGTCCAATTCATTTCCACATATTTGGGTCCATAAACGAGTTCTTGGAAGACCACCATTTCAGACATGAATCAAGCAATCATGGCTCTGGCCTACTGAGAAAACTTTCTACCTTGATGGTATCCAAGCACTAATGAAACCTTGGGATAAGTGCATTAGTGTAGCAGGGGATTATATGGATACATAAAGGTAGTTTTTACCCTCATAACTGTATTCTGTACAATCAAAAGTCACGATTTGACTTGAACATCCCTTTCTATCTTAAAATAATGAGATTTTTTATGTAATTGCATTTTTGAGCACTTCTTTGGCTTCTGTCATAGCATAGTGATTATAGAGACACAGTCTTTTAATGTACAGTATATGTGTATATGAAAGATATGTTATGTAAAGTTAATTTCGTGTGTTATTTTCCCTGTAGATGGCCCAGTGCTGTGGCGCATGCTGACCTATGCTCCCGCCCGGCGTGCTCTCATCGTGGGCTGCGGACTCCACATGTTCCAGCAGCTCTCTGGAATCAACACAGTAATGTATGCATCATTTATCTCTACCACACCCCTTCTTCACACTGCACCGCAGTACTGCGTATAATGATACATTTATAAATAGTTTCCCTTATATAGTCCAAACAAAACCATGTGCAGAAAAGAATAAAATGAAGTTTTGTTGTGGAAGGAGATTTGGCTCATGGAAATCATGCACGCAGGACCAGCCAGTGAAATGCTACAAATTGTGAATAAATAAGCAGGAAAGTAGAGGAGCAGGAAAGGAAGAATGGTGAGCAAGACAGCAAGTTGATGGATGGATAGTCGAGTAGTTGTACAAAAAGATGAATTAAGGGATAGTGGTCAAATCAACAGCATGGATGGACAGACTGGAAATAGGATTGTAGAGAAGATTGAATAGAAGGATGTGGAACTGGAATAATAAAAAGTTAATAGATGGAGAGATAAATACTAGCGATTACCTATCTTCAGCTTTCAGGAAAAGTAGGTTGGGTGGAAATTGGGATGATGGGATAATCACTCTTAAAGAGGAGGTTGGATAATATGGTAGTGATGAGACAGGAAGAAGCAGACACATCATCGGACAATCAGGCTTGAAGAGGAGGTTAGATATGGCAGTGGTGATCAGTTTATAAGAAGGAGGTTTGAAAATGCGATGACATGGCCAGTAAAGGAGATTGCATGATAGGGTGGTCACCAAGGTGTGAGAGTAATTAAACATGATGGAATGGTGACCAAGCTGAAATACTAGTTTGATCATGATGATAAGATGAAGGGATAATGATAATGGGATAATAATCAGCATATAGAATATGCTAAATGAGTCATGGAAGTCAGTGGAGGATAAAGCGCAAGCTGATAAGTCAAGAACTTTGCTTTCAAACTGGTACTTTTCATTGTAAACATGGCCGAAAACCTGTGCTCAAAGCAGAAAGTTCAGTTCACACAATAACTTACTTTAAAAGTGTATTATGCTATTGTGTTCAATGTTAATTTTAATAACTGAAACCAGCGCACAGTAGTGCATGGGTGAAGACTAACACTTATTTAGCATTTGAGTCCAATGTGGCCCATAGTTTCATTTTCATAACCTCTCTTCATTCCTGTCATTGCTTCTGCTCCACCTTGTGTGATGGACTACCCAAGGAAAGCTTGACACAATCTTGGGATGTGTGCGGTTGCTAAGCAACCACTGATGTCGCCAGCAAAAAGAGAAATGAATGTGTGCGTGTGCATGAGTACGTGCATGTTTACTTTGCCTCTGCTATTATTTTGGAAGGTGAGAGGGATTTGCAGACAGGTCTGAGGGAAAAAAAACATGAATTCAGTGAGCGTAGTTAGTCAGTTTAGTGGAACAAACATACTGTATACACACATCACTGTTATGTGTTACCCCTGTAGCTCTCTCTCTCTCTCTTTCTCTCGCTCTCGCTCTTGCTCTCTCTCTCACACACACACACACACACAAATCATAATACCACTAAAAACATAGGAGCATCAATGCACTTACAGTGTTTATCCGAATGTCTTTTCTTGGCCTCGGTCTCTGAATGATGTAACATGTCAAACTCTCACACACAAACAACTCGTCACCTCGTCATCTGTCAGACTCAGCTGTCCAAGAGATCCCTCCATCAGCCTGTGTCATGAAGCACAGCTCTCAGGGGCTTTTGTGGGTGTCAGTTAGAGATGTGTAAGAGATGAGGCTGATCCAGACATAGACAGTTTTTATCCTCTGTCTGGAAGTGTTATCTAAAGACAAAATTTTATTCTAGCACAGGACCGTACGCTTTAATTCTGTATGTTGCTCACTATCTCCTTATCTCCATTAAATCCAATTTTTCTTTCTCTCTCTTTTTCTCTCCTTCTCACTCTCTCTCTCTCTCTGTCTCTCTCACTTCCTTTTTTTATCCCATATTTAACCATGCACACGCATTTAAAGGCCTTGAGCAGAAGAACCTACTCCACTTTTGTTCATTAGACAGTTATTGCACAGAACACTTCACATCATTTTAATCATTACTGATGCAGAGCAGCATACCCATCTCTTGTCTCTCTATCTTATTCTTTTTTAATCTCTCTATCTCCATATTCCTTCCTGTCTTCTAATCACTTTGTCTGTCTCTACAGTTTTTTCCTTATTCATTTTTTTTCTCTCACTCTGTTCCATTTTCCCATATTTGTCATTCTCTCTCAATTTACATTTCCCTCTCTCTGTCTCTCTCTGTCTCTGTCTCTGTCTCTCTCTCTCTCTCTGTCTTTCTCTTTCTTTCTGTCTCATTGACAACTGGCTGGCATTTGTTCTTGAGCCCTTGTCATTCAGCAGGCCCCAATTAGCCAAAGCTAAAATGTGGACATCTCACATGACCTATAGCCACAGTAATAGTCTGGCTCTGCTGAGTCCACAGACAGGCTCAGTGTGCTTCCTTTATCCCTCTTTAGCTCATAGGTGAACACGTAGTACCAATACAATTAGGCCATGGTAATATTCTTCCTAATCAGACTCTGACAAGCACACTCCTGTCCTGTAATCTCCTGCTAAACCTTAAGCCCTGTGCCATAATTGCTTTTTTTTTTCTTGTTCTTCTTCTTGTTCTTCTTCTGCTGTCACATAAGCTTACTGCCACCTCAGGCCATCATTAGCATATTTGCTCTACAACCATTCAAACTGATTGTTTTCTGTGGAATTCTGTGATAAGACCATAGCTGTGTCACAAATAATATAGTTTGTGAGGGCTGGAATGTAAGTGGTATATCCATGCTGCAGTTCAGGAGGATGCAGAGGATTGCTAATACCTAAATGGCATAGGAAAACCTATTAAACAACCATAGAACACTGGACTCTATTTACAATTAGTAGTCATAGCTTTAATGGCGAGCATTATCATAGACTTGATGAGGTTGGGCTGAGGCAAGAATTCTTCTACACCTAGAATAAATGAAAGGTTTGGTACAAAATATGCTGTCATTCCTGCAGATGCTTTTCGCTCACACAATTCCCTGACAAAGTATTTTATCATTTTGCATAATTGGTGCAGCTGTATAAATGGGGCATTGATGACTGTGTGATTAAGCTACAGGCCTATTGATCAACATGATACCTAATGTTAATGCCATCTGTTGTCCTGCTGCACCACTAGACCTTTTTAAGCAAGGAAATTTAGGCAACTGGAACTTTTGAGGTTTTAGTTGAATACATCTGTCACATACAGACATGATGTGCTGTCCATATTTTAAGTACATACACTATATGGCCAAATACATACCATCAGACCCATATGTTCTCTTTGAATATCCCACTACAGAAATATCCCCCCCTCTCTGTTAATAACCTTCACTCTTTTGGGAATGCTTTCCAATGGAGTTTAGAGCATGGATTTGGGGATTTTCCATTCAGCTATAAGAGCAATAATGAGGTCAGACACACAAAAGACCTGGTGTACTTTCAAAATTCCAAATCATCCCAAAAGTGTTTGTTCAGTAGGGTTGAGGTCAGTGCTCTGTGCAGGCTACTTGAAAGCCACTCCAGCTTGGCAAACCATGTCTTCATGGAGTTCATTTTATGCACAGTGGTACTGTCTTGCTGGAACAGGTTTGGACCTCTTAGTTTCATTAAAAGTATATTGTAATACTACATCATACAAAGACATTTTAAACAACTGCATGCTTCCAAATTTGTGGTTTAGGGTAGACCCGCAAATAAGTGTGATAGTCAGGTGTTCACATTCACCAACAAATTCACTTACTCACTCATCTTCTATACCACTTTATCCTGTATTCAGGGTGGCGGGGACCTGGAGCCTATCCCAGGAGACTTAGGGTACGAGGCAGGGTACACCTTGGACAGGGTGCCAATCCATCGCAGGGCACACACATACACACTCAATCACACACTATGGGCAATTTGGGAACGCCAATTAGCCTAATCTGCATGTCTTTGGACTGTGGGAGGAAACCGGAGTACCCGGAGGAAACCCACCAAGCACGGGGAGAACATGCAAAACTCCACGCACACAGAGACAGGAATCGAGCCTGGCCAGGAATCGAACCCGGACCCTGGAGGTGCAAGCCAACAGTGCTAACCACTACACCACCAACAAATTCAGTCTAAGTAATTATACAATATGCAGTAAACCATAGTAGCACTGACAAACTGCAGCGTTGGTAGCTTTAAAGTTTGTATCCAAGGGCCTTGCTCTCTAAATGATGTAGCATATCAAAGTATCTCAGGGATATGCATGACAGAAATTAAAGTCTTAAGTCATGGGAATGATGCTGCAAGCTTGGCATACCTGAACAGTTTAAAACAACAATGAAAAGTTTCTGAATACTTTCAGTAATACACTGCACCTGTAGACAGTAGCACTTCATTATGTTATATATTAGAAACTTTGCACATGAATCAGTCTGCACAGATGTAGTGAACATCTGGTATACCATTATATTAGATTTATTATTTATGAGCATGCATGAGTAAACATTTTGTTTTAATATAAACAAATGTGTCTTTAACATCTTTATTAATTATCCCCTTCTGTCTGTAGACTTGTTTTCCTTACTTTTGTAACTTACTTAAGAATTCATAGTCATAGTGGATGCTTGATTATATATACCTATACAGTATATAATAAAGCATCCAGTATATCTACTTAAGTCAAATAATTATTGATTTATTACTCAGTATGCAAACATGCTCAGGTTTAATTCTCCTTTCAGCTCATACTCTGTAATAGATTAACTTTATCTTTATTATGTTCATTATATAAGAGTAAATAAATGCTTGATTCTTCCATTCTTCAATACATTCCTGTGTTTTTTTGAGTTTTACAACAATATACAAGAGTTATACAAGAATTGCTTGAGTATAATGTCCGTTCATTGTTAAATGCTCGTGTTTTTATTGAAAATGAATAAAGACTCACATTGTCCATGTTTAAAGCCTGGAGTTATTGGCTGCTGGATGTGCCAGAAGTGAGACTGATTGAAAGTGACAGGTGTCTTACACCTTCTTGGTTCAGCTCATGTCCTGGCCAGAAATCGAGTCCTTTTTTCAGTGTGATTCTAGCCAGTTATTGCTTCTGTCTGCCCCATTATCAATAGCCATGTGGAATAGCTATGTTAATCATGAATGTGCATATAGAGGATTATAATGGGTGCAGTTATTATAGTCCATTTAAAATCCACTATTTTAAATTGTCTTTGCTGTGACTTTGGGTTTTGTGTGTGTGTGTGTGTGTGTGTGTGTGTGTGTGTGTGTGTGTGTGTGTGTGTGTGTGTGTGTGTGTGTGTGTGCACTTGTCTGTGGACATGGCAACATAGGTGCAGATTACTGAGGGGTCTCTCTGGTGTTGTGTAGCATCTGTGTGTTGTGCTGTGCTCATTCTCTTTCATTAAAGAAATGGGTCAGATCCCATGGGGATGATGCGTCTCTCTTTCTCTCTCTCCCTGCCTCTCTCTGTGTTTTCATTCTTTTAAACCATTTCTCTCAGTCTAAAGACTTTCATATAAGAAGATGGATGCAGACGGATGAGTGACGAAGGAAAAATCATTGCATGTGTCTCATTTAGGAGTTGAGTTCCTTAGAATCTATAGAAGAATCCATTGATTCTTCAAGTCTCAGCGACTCCATTCTACCAAAAGCTGTTCCCTCAGTTTGTGTTTTGGGAGTTTGTTAGTCACAGTCTATAAGGTGTGTTTAGGCCATAGTATATGATGTACATAATTTCCATACTAAAACTATTCAGACTATTCAGACTATTTCATACTATTCAGAGAGTGCTTGCGTCTTGTGGATGGGGAGAGTTTCACCCAGAAATATCACTCCTATCAGGATGGAAAGTTTTATTTAGGGCAAAGCATGTTTATTTAGCACATTTTTTTTTACACAAGACGATTCAAAGTTCTTTCATAACTAAAGAGGATTCCCAACATTATGCATCAAATCCAAAAGCAGTTGCTGAAAATAAATGACTGAATAAAATACCTTTGCATTAGTAACAGAAAATAAATTGAAAAATAAAGTGTGTATTAATAGCAAGGCAAAGCACCAATGTTAGACAAGAAGGAGTTGTGCACAGTTACAGTAGTAGTATTTAAAAGTGACTGACTAATAAATTACACAATTATGCCATTTAATATTTAATGGTGGTTAGTACCTCCAGGGTCCAAGTTCAATTCCTGTCCAGGATCGATTCCCATCTCTTTGTGAATGGAATTTTTATGTTCTCCCTGTGCTTGGTAGGTTTCCTCCGGGTACTCCGGTTTCTTCTCCCACAGTCCAAAGACATGCAGATTAGCCTACTTGGCATTCCCAAATTGCCCATAGTGTGTGTGTGAGTGTGTGTGTACTGTATGTGTGTGCCCTGCGATAGATTGGCACGCTGTCCGGGGTATACTCCACCTCGTGTCCTAAGTTTCCTGGGATAGGCATCAGGCAACCCCAGTGACCCTAAATACAGGATTAAACGGTATAGACAATGAGTGAGTGAGTGATTATATTTAATATTTAATGTTACCTTGATAGGTTAATGAATTGCTATTCTGTATTATTTATTTAAAGGAGGCAGGAAAGAATGATGAAAAAAGTATAATATATGCTGTTACATTACATCCTTTTTCATGTATTCTCTTTTTAGTCTTTTTTCACAGTTAAATTTAAGTTTAAGACTCCTGCAACTGAAACGCCATGTGTAAAATTTACACCTAGCCCAGAACGAGTGTTAGGTCCAATTTAAGGGTGTAAAGATCACCGCTTTTTTTTTTTTTTTTTTTTACTTTTTTTAACACTGCTTTTTTCAGTTCATCAAAGTTACTTGTCATACTGTACATCATATTTAAACAATTATACAGGAGTGAGATTGTAACAATGTGTGTTTTTTTAAGCTTTCTTGTTTGTCTGTCTGTGTGTGTGTGTGTGTGTGTGTGTGTGTGTGTGTGTGTGTGTGTGTGTGTGTGTGTGTGTGTGTGTGT
>JAQKPX010000004.1:14833296-14856144 GCA_030068255.1 Clarias angolensis | reverse complement strand
GGGCTGGGGCGGGCCAAATAATTTCATAAAAGCGGGACCCGCGGGTTGGAAAAATACCCGACCCGCGCATCACTAGTGTGCATGGAGTTTGCATGTTCTCCCCGTGCTTGGTGGGTTTCCTCCGGGTATTCCAATTTCTTTCCACTGAAGACTATTTGCATGCCTGTAAAGGAAGCAACATATTAAATTACAGACCAGTATACAAAAAGATGGAAGCAAAAAAACCTAATGTAGGCTCCTGGGTTTTGCATGAAAATAGAAAGGAGCAAGTGTGCTTTTGAAATAAATTCTACATAAAAGAAAATTCTATGAAGAGGACTAGAGAGTAATAAAATATACACAGTCAAAATTGCTGTAAAAACTCTTGTGAACGCTTGTAAAAAAAAAAAAATGAAAAGTGTATTGCTACTAATAGTACTGTAGTACTAGTTTTAGTAATAGTAATATATACTAACAATAACACAGTGCTTAAGACTTTTGCACAGTACTTTAGTTGAATACCGCTGCTATAGGAAGTGAAGCCAGGTTCAGTTAAACGTGAAAGTTCACGTTTTAATTTGTCTGGAAATATAATGACTTGTCACTTAGATCGTGCAAATTACCAAAAAGGAGATAATTAATTGCCTTCCCAAATTCACTCTGATTACAAACAAATGTTCTTATTGCATGGATTTCCATTAATCTCCTGACAACAGAAGTGAATCATTTAATCAAGGGTTGATTAGCTGACAAGTGGCATCAGGTGTGCTGGTGCTGCACAGAGATTGCTGGCTGAAATGGGCTAGTCTAATGCCAGATTATGGTTTATGAATTATTTATGACTAATAAATGAATGAATGAATTAATGAATGAATGAATGGATGGATGCACAAGTTAACAACTCCTGACAAGGCACTTTCAAAATGTGTTATATTTCTCTAAGTCATCCATTAACCATCCATTAAAACCTTGATGCTGAACTTACTCTTGAATCTGTGATGGCTGTGAAGTGCTGTGGTAATGGACTTTCCTCTGCATAGTTAGGATCAAACATGGCCACTGTGCTTCCTTTGGTCTCCTAATGCTGTGGTAATAGGGCATCCACAGTATGTGGCCCTGCAAACCGAAGCCATGTCAGCTCAGAGAGAGAGAGAGAGAGATAGAGAGAGAGACTGTTCTCTCTGTCCCAATTTACTCTCATACCACTGAGCCGATGAAACAACACTGGATCATTATGCTGTAATGGAGGCTGAATGGTTTGCTGTCGCAAAAAAACAAGCCAATCTGGGCATTCATGCTTTCTCGTTGTTGTCCAGTCTACCCACTGCTCTGTCTCCTTTATGTGGAATGCGTCACGAAGGATGGATTTTTTTATATATTTTTGGACGCTTCATACTTACAACTGATTTTGAATTCAGAATTTCATATTTCGAGTAAGATTCATATTTAAAGGGTTTTAAATGTGTTATAGCACTCAACAAAACTGGAGAAAAACATTACCTGTCCGTTTCTTCAGTTTGATAGGTTTATTGAGTTTTTGTGTGTACTATACTGTAGTCTCTGATTGTTGTTTTCGCTGACCAATGTGGAACTCCGAAAAATAAGGAAAAGTAAAAAATAATAATAATAATAAATAAACATTATAATTCCTTGAAATAAAGTGTTTTATAAAAAAGAAAGACATTGCACTTTTATTTTCACAATATCCAGTTCTGAGATTCTGTACTCCCTAGAAGCACAGACTTGTTTGTCCTTACTTTTGCTCCAGGTCATGTGAACTATGTATGCTGGATCCAGGCTGTGGTTTTTGCTACCAGCAGAACAGTACTGCTGTGTTCGCTTCCTCCTGCGTGCCAGTCAATCAGGCCTCCACAGAGAGAGCAGCGTGGGGCAGGTGAGTCATAATCAGCATCTGAGCGTGTAAGCCCCGAGTTTGCCTTTGCATGTTGAGATTCTGCACTAAAGCACAGCAGCACGCTACAGTGACATTAGATGATACTTGATGTCACACATCCCTTTCATTTTAAGCAAAATGTGACTAATTTTCCCTTTTTTTGTCAGATAAAGTGTGACACTGCCTTATGGTTAACTGTCACTTTTAACTGTGCCGCAGGTGCTCCAACTCAACACAATCTCCAAATCACAGTTTTTGGGCTTATAATTTTTGCCCAACCTCCTACTCTTGGCTAGTTCTCCTGGGTCTTGTTCTTTACTTGGCTTTCTTTGCTCCAGGTAAGCGGTCTCTGGGTAAAAGTAGTTGATTTAAACTACTAATGGAACATGTTGAATTAATTTACATTTAAATGTGTATTCGTATAATTTGCTTTAATTTCCTTCCAATAAGTTGCCCTTTATTTATTTTTTGGTTGTTTAGCTAAATTTATTTTTATAGATTTTGTGTTAGATCTTTAAAAAAACGTATGTCTTTCAGGTCTGGGCCCAATGCCATGGACCATTAACTCGGAGATTTACCCACTGTGGGCCAGAAGCACAGGCAATGCCTGCTCAGCCGGAGTGAACTGGACCTTCAACGTGCTGGTGTCCCTGACCTTTCTACACATAGCCCAATACCTTACCTACTATGGTACAATTATTATTAAAAATCTTCCTTAACTGAAATTCAGATGTGTTGTGATTTCTGTATTGTTTATTAGACACCAAAAGCTGACATTTATTTTGGCCCTAAAAGAAGATATTATTAAATAATAAGAAATGTCCCTCAGTTTCTTGGACTTATCATTCTTGTTTCTCAGCTTTGAGTGAGATCTCTCTGTTTTTTTCCAGGTGCATTTTTTCTGTACTCAAGTCTTGCTGTGCTGGGCTTTTTCTTTGTTTACGGATGTCTCCCTGAGACGAAAGGCCGCCGGCTAGAGGAGATCGAGTCGTTGTTTGAAAGTCGACTGTGCTCCTGTGGCGCATCGGACTCAGATGAGGGCCGGCAGGTGGAGTACATCCGAGTTAAAGGATCGAATTACCACCTGTCAGACAATGATGGTTCAGACGTGGAATAAACCTCAGGTGAAAGTTCAAAGAACGCCCAGTAGAACCTCTCTCAGCTCTGCACATGGTTTATGAGGAGAGTAGGAAGGAATCCCTTTTAGCTTCACCCCACCATGAAACCAGCTGCATCTGTAGCAGTCAGGCTGCATCTTACAAATACAGCACGTCACTTTAAAGGATAATGGAACTACAGTAACATATCCAAACATACAACCATATGCCTGCTATTGTGAGATATCTGAGATTTAAAAGTGTCTAAGTTATGGTATACTACGAATTGATGCAGCAGTGCTCAAAGTATACTGACAGATGTTACACAACAGTTTTTTGTGCTCTCTGCAGTAAAATGAGGTGTGTGTACAGAACAATAGTCAGTCAACTATTTTAGTCTTGCGTTTTTGTAAAGATCCTAGGCTTTGGAATTGGGAACTTGTGCTCATCACAATGTTCAGTTTAATTTCTGTGAACATTTTCAGCATGATTCCGGCAAAATTTAAATTTTTCAATTCAGTAGCATATCACACATGGTGTGTAACCTGGATTATGTCTTTTGTTGTTTCCTGTAATTGGAGCTGAGAGCATGGGAAGTGATTTGTTCAGAAGGTAGTCTTTTTGAGATTAACCAAAACTACTACACTTCCTTCATTGTGTGTTTTTACCTTTTTAATCTGTTTTTTTTTTTTTCTCATATCTGTACTTCTCAGACCCTTGATTACCTTGATGATTTGGCTCAGTTTAATTTAGTCTTCCTTCACAGCCTTGTGTACAAATGGCTTTGCATCTCATCCATGTAACAAAGTGGAAACTGTTTGACGAGTAGTGTAATATCCGATGTTATGTTTATATTGTACTGCTTGTGAGTATACACCTTGGTAGTTTGGTACACATAGAAAAGTGCCAAGCAGACATATTGTGCCTATATGTGCAACAAAGCAGTTGATGGGTTTTGTAAAAGCAACAATATCAAGCAAACCTAACACAAGCTCATTTAAATGCTAGTACTGTTGAGTGTGTATTGTGTGTTTGTTTACTGTTAGCACAAACAGGTAACTTAACTGTGTTTTCATGTTTGAAGTATGCTAAGTCTCCGAAACGGAGAAGCACTCTATAGAGCAGGGATGCTCATATCAGTTCTGATTATTGCAGTGAAGGAGAGACTGCTTCAGGAAAGTATTTTAAAGGCCAGGACTTTATTAGGACTTTGTGACAGAGTTTTATTTAACAGACGATAGGGTGTGCCAAATGTTTGAGTATGTGTTTGACAATTGAGAACGCTTCAAAGTCAACAGGTCATGTTACTTTAAGGAGAGAGATTGAATCTATATAGTGGGTGTGGGAGTGTGGGTGTTTTCTATGTAAAATGAGTACTTTTACTACTACTACTATTATTATTATTATGATTATTATTATCAAACAGTGTTTTTATGATCAACGAAAAACTAGTGAATATAAATATGTGTATAGTGTTCATTTGATTACTGTTGCTCTAAATGTTTTGCTAGATTTATATTCTATGAAAAATATTCATGACATTTGAATATTTAAACAATAAAAAGTTGTCCACTGTTTAAAGTAAGTTTTTGGTTTTCAGTATTTATCTCCAGTGTACTGTACTGTAACTTAGTCATCCAAACGAAATGCAATGTGACACATACAGCTATAAACCTTCTGAGAACAGCTGCTAACTTTCAACACAACAATACAAAACAGCGCTGAGTCATCGGTCTCACATTTTTATGGATGCTTATTTTTCTGCTGCAGCATGAGCAGGATGTCTGCGATTTCTTTAAGCTTCCCCTTCTCCTCAGATTCACCATCTCCACCTGTTTCAGCAGTAAAGGGAGTGTCATGTTCCTCTGAGTTCACAGGGGGGTTCTGAATCACACACTCCTCCTCATGACCTTCACACTTTTCTCCTCTCGACACCATGTTCTCCGATAACTTCTCCTTTAGCTCTACAAAAGGAAAGTATTTCTATTACAATTCATATATATATGCTCCACTGGCAAATTATACACTATTACTTACAATGCCATGCATAACCGACATCGGTTTCACACTAATCATAATAATAGTTTAAAAACCCTGTGATTTCATGTTGCAATGAGCTAGTTATTAATACCTGGGGCATTTGTCTGAAAGCAGGGCAGTAATGAATGCTTTTTCATGCTTGCCTGGCTCTCAGATTTGCTCAAACCTTCACGACCTATGAACATTTCTGGACCTTGCTTTGTAAGCTCTGTTTTAGACATCATCCAGGAGGTGTTCCTCTCCACCTTATGGATTTCTGACTGAGCAAAGTGATTACCACCATGTTTTTCACTGCTGTGACAAGTCTGCCTCCTAGTGGCATGAGCTTTGTCTCTCTTACTGTGGTGATTGTGAGCTGTGGGTGCAGTGAAGATACCCATCTTAGGTGCTTTCAAAAGACAACACTGCACAGAGGCATCTTGAGAAATCAAACCGTAAAAACTTGCAGTCTGCGTTGCCTTGTCTTGTATCCTGGTAGATGCTTTCTTACGTGTTCTACCACTTTCTGTATTAGTCTGCAGACAAGAGGGAACAAACTGATCTTTCTCACAGTCCTGTTCATAATTGATCCTTTTCAAGGCTTTTGTAATCCCATGGGCTTTACTCTCCCTACATATCATTGACTGGTTGCAGGGTAGAACTCTTGTTGGAGCACTCATCCCTGATGGATAACTTTGACTTGTCCTCATAATGTCCTTAGAGAGGGACAGGTACATATAAGAATCACCATCTTGCTTTTGTCCTTTTTCCTATGACAACATACATACAGAAATACTGTTTTCAGGAGAAGGAAACTTAAATAATTAAAATCAAAACCAATAAATGAACTCAATAATCTAATTAAACTCTAACAGGTGTATAAATACATGAATATATATCAATATGAAACATGAATATCATAAAATGAATCTACTGTATTTTACACTTCAATATTGCTTTTATAAAAATGATATCCTGTTAAGGACCGTGAAACAACTTACTAAAATGTTTTGGAGAGATGGAACAGAGTTTGTTGCATCATCTGAGGTGACACAGCCCTCTCCACGAGAACAGGTTACTGATGATTCACAGACATGCTCAGAAATAATTCTATGTACTCTGCCTGTGGGAACAAACTTACTTAGACTCTTTAAAAAAGTCAGCCAGGCACTGTAAGCTTAAGATTAAAAAATAAAACCTACAGGGTCTGCAGTCAGCACACCTAGACACGTGCTTTGAAACAAAAGGGTACAGAGAAAACATCAAACATCAGTCTTCAAAGAAACCACTTTTTAACAAAAAAATATACAACTCAGCTAATGCAGTACATTATAAGCTTGAAGAACATGGTACCAAACTGCAGATACATTTAAGTGGCTCTGTAAACAAAGATAGCTTTGTTTTTGTTTGTTTGTTTGTTTGTAAATTTTTAGTCTACATTTTGACATTACACTAGTAATAAGTAAGCAAACATGAGTATTTAAAAAACACCTTTCAAGCTAGTGCCATAATAACTGGACATATATTTAAAAGGCAACAAGTTGTCAATACAGTAAGTTAATATGCTCAAATACTGAAGTGGCCTATGAGAGAATTAAATAAAGCAACATATATACAGTAAATCAATTTAAGTAAATTACTTAAAATGAACAGCACTGTTACCTGAGATAAGAAATCAATACTGCGGTCTTTGCTGTATGATTCGATAAAATCACTTTAAAGAAAAGAAAGCACAAGTCACAAAGACAAATATATCATAAAGCATTTTTTATTGAATTTAATATTACTGTATTTCATCAATCAAGCCACTAACTGAGATCTTTTGGGGGCATCCGGGTTCTCCGTCTGAAAACAGGGCTTTGTTGTTTTCTTACAAGAAATATCTACAATAGACAGAAGAAGAGAAAATAAATTCACATACCCTATTAATATTAAAACACTTTAGTCACTAATACTTTATAGAACACTGCACAATAACTTAATTGGCTGAAAAAGTTGTGCACCACCGTAATCACTGCATACACCTTTAGTGTAAAGTGCATTGTGTAAATATTCATGCTCCTTACATTTTTCTGCATTTTATTGTTAGAGTAGCCGCAGCTGAACTTTAGTCATGATTGTATGTCATGAAGCTTCACAAAATAGCTTATACTGTACATCTAAATTGGGATGAATCATCATCCCATAAAAAATACATCCCAAACCGAGAATACCATTAAATCTGATTCTGCCTAGAGAAAGCCAATCACCAAATGTCAATGACCATGTAAGAGGGCATTAAGTAGACAACCAAAGCTGTTTCTTGAAATGATTCCATCACAACAACGGTTCATTGTACAGATGAGCAGTGTGGAATATTTTTAATAGCTAACCCCTGATTGATCCTTTCCCAGAACTCTCTCATAGACTTGTTTTGATAGCAACTTGGTCATCCTGATCCTATTTGTTTACATATGCTCTCCCAGGAACTTACCAGGCCCCAGGTCTATTTAAATTAAAATCATGTGACTCTTTTCAAATGTCATTGGACTTCACTCAGCTTATTACATGATGTCTGATTATTTAACCCCATGTCTTTTTTATGCCTAAACAATACATATTACTATTACATATTACCACATATTACTCTTCACTATTTAAAAAAATGTTAACCTTTATTCTTTTAAGTCCAATATTTTTTTTTTTTTACATATAAAAGTCATGGCAAAACCAAATACACTCCTGACAAACAGGTTATGTACCTTCACCTCCATTGATAAGGCCAAAAAAGGGTGGCCTTTCTTCTTGGTTATTCATCTCTAAATCATGAAATGGGTTTTCAGTTGACTGGATGGAAGGCCCACTGCTTTCTCTGCTATTTTCAAACAATTATTGGAGACACCTTTTAGCTCAGTATAAGTAGTAACATTACATAAATAATAAAAACACACTATTAATAATAACCTGAAAATCCAAATGAAACAAAATCATAAAAAAAAAAAATTGTTACGCTCCCCATAACAAAAATTAGCCATATGTAATTTCTTTCCTAATGTCTAGTTTGGATTTTCTTAATGACCCAAAGCATTTCAGTGTTCGATCAAATTCGTTTAAAAAGGCACAAAGATTTATCCCTACAGTATGCACTCTGCAGGTTCGTCCTGGAATACACAAGTGTCAGCGTTTGTTACTTCTATAGATGCAAAAACTATTGACTCTGACAATTTGTGCGGCTACTGCTGGATTCTACTAATCTTTCTTCTGTGGAGCTCATGTTTAAAGTTCATCTCACCTTTGTAAGGTGCTCACGAACTGGACTCCATCTGCAAAGCCAGCCTGGGAGGCCTCTGTTTGAAAAGGCACAGTCCAAGGATTATACTCACACATATCCATTGGCTGGAAAACAAGCACAAACCATTTTTTGCATAAGTAATTTTAAAAACTGGAAAATATCAGTTTAATATAGCTAACAAATAAAAGACTTATCCCAATGTTTTCCTTTTTTTTGCCTGTTCTCAGTTTCATACCTTCCTTGAAATATGAAAGAATGACTTGAATGTTGTTTGTTCACATGTTCTCTGTGAAATACATGGAAGTGGGCGGATTGCCTACGATCCAATAAAAATATACAACTCTATCCTTGGTTTCTGTTTGAAGACTGAAGTAAATCTGTAGTGTCATCCAGGTTTTAAAATGGCTGAGAGCAAAGGGGGCAAAATTAGCCATGCTTTCTGGTTGAGAGGGAGGACATTCACTCCCTCCCCTGTCAATCACAATGACAGACAATGACAGACGCCAATCAGTGGGGATGTGTGAGCTCATGTATGGAGATGTATGTTAAGCACTTTTCTCTGACTGAGTTATACTACCCAGTGATACATTATGAGCATGGGTTTAAAAAGATGTAGTTGGCTAGCTTTAGGTATTTTGGAGGAAGCATTTTAGTCTTTACCCACCAGGCTGGCAGTTTGGGAGAGCTGGCTTATACTGTAGGTGAAAATTGGCAGGTGACTACATATGCAGGGGAAACGTGTATTTTACTTATGGCCTATAGGTAAACAGCTCACGGAAAGTTTTTATCAAAAGGATACTTCTACTTACTAAAGAATTTCTTTTCTTTAGTAAAACCGGAAACATATTGTACTGAATATACAGTAAACTACATTTAAGGTTTGTGTTTGGGGCTTTTAATCTCATACACATACAATTTGTGAAAACAAATATGCAATAATTCATCCAATCCCCTGGTACATATTTATATCAATTTTCTCTCTTTTTAATAATGACATATGCAAAGGTTACTTAAATAATTGCTTCCCCCTTGTGGAGAATCTACTGTCTCTTCAATGTAAGTGAATAATTGAGTGAGTGAGCTACAGTGAGCCTGACATTTAAGCTTCTTTGCATCTCCATTTAATTGACAGCTTGATATGTCAGGATTTACCTGAGCATGGTTCGTGCAGTGTGACTCTGTTGGTGGTGAAGAGGCGATGTGTGCAGCTGGTCTGGATCTGAGGTTGAAGCACTCTGATAAGGATGGCGAGGTTGATGAAAAGGAACCTTCACTGCTCTGAACCCCGTGATGACAGGCTGAAGTGCTATTGTCAGACAGGTTGCTTTCCAGTGACAGCTTGGGGTGTATATTATCATTACCATATGCTTAAGTTAATATTACATTAACAAAATACTTACAGATATGTTTTTATAAATATCTGAAAACTAAATATGAAACCAAAGATAATGAAGTGTTCATGGTGGCCTATGGTAATAAAGCCCACCCATAATAGTTTCATATTGGCTCTCACCGTCTTGAACTTGAATTCATCTAGGAGGCCGGGTTTTCTTTTCTTCAAACTCAGTGATTGGTCACTACAAAAATGTAGATAGAGTACATAGATAGTAACAGCATTATGGGTGTGACATTTTAATATTAACTTTTTACATACACCATATGACCAAAGCATAGGCATAATTAACATGTGAGGGAGCTGCGTGGTTGTAATCCCATAATAATCAAAACTGGCCAGTACAACCCACCCCAAATATCATATAAGAATTATATATCGAAATTACTCACTGTTATAAAATATAATAAATTGGTTGGCTTTCTTGAGTCAATGGTCAATGTAATTGACAAGCGAAGAATAACATTCTTACATCACAGGGACTGCAGGCGCGAACAAGCGCACAAACAATGACACGGGGATGAGCAAAAGACCAAATAACATTTTTTTATTTGTCGGTTTGCCAACTAATAAAGAGAAAAATCAACAGAGGAAAGGTATGATATTTACTTTTTATAAATACTGGAATAACAAATTGATACAACCTTGTTTGTTTTATACATAAAGTGTATGTGTATCATAAAGTGGTATGTCTCTTCCTCTTAAAATGAATGTGGTGAAAGTGAAATTTAGTCTCCCTTGCTGATATAATAACCTATGCTCTTAAAAGAGTTTTCATTAGATTTTGGTCCGTGGTTGTATGGATCTGTGTTCACTCAGCGACAAGTGTATTACAGAAATGAGGCACTAATGTTGGGTGAGGACACATGGAGTACATTCACATTACCAGCATGAAATAATTTTATATGTATATTTAAACTGACCAAAAAATCTAATTGAAAAGTGTAATGTGAACAAAGCCATAGAGTATTTTATCCCCAAATTGATCTGAGCTCCACATAGGCCACTAGAGGGCTCCACTCCAAACAACTGCCTTGTAGAGTTCACATTGTGCACAGTAGCACTGTAATGCTAGAACAAGTTTGGACCTCTGAGCTCCGGTGAAGGGATCGTGAGTTGTAGGAAGGAGCAATAATGGTTGTGAAGGTCAGCTGTCTGCAAAAGAGTGTATCTTGTCCAGTGATGCTAAAAAAAACCTTTTCATTCCATTTTAAATATACAGTAGATTTCTTTGTTCCGCTACTTAAACTGATAAATAGTTTCAGCTTAGTTTGTTGGTTATGTGACTGTGGGCTGTAGATGGGAGGATCTGTACCTGAAAAGCAGTTCACTTTCTGCCAGGCTCAAACGTGATGGAGAACAAGGACTCATTGGCAGCTCTAAAGCCTCCCCAGCCACAGATTTATTCATTCCTTTTGATTTAGGCAAATGTGCTATTTTAGGTTTCCCTAAAATACAAATTATAGCACTTCATATTTTAACCAGGCAGTCCAACAATAAATGTAAAAAAATATTGTTTTCCTAATCTTAAATCTTCCTTCATATTCTCAGTAATGTGCACTGTTTATTTACCAGCATGTTCTTTCTTTAATGCGATCTGGTTCACAATAAACATTGTAAGCAAATCCATGCTGCCAGCACTGACTTTCTTAGGTGATGCTGGTGGTGGTGCCAGGAGATTATGTCTGTTTTGTATTCTTTTCTTTTCAAAAAACTCCTAGAAAACAAAAATAAGTCAAACAAGCATGACATTCAGTGATGGCCTATCTGTTCAGACACTGCACTACTGGAACCAGCAGTAACATTTTCCTTAATTTTCTTAAGCGCTTCTATCGGATAAGACTACACGGGCCAGCCTTTACTCCCCATATGCATCAATATGTAGTGAACATCCCACAAGAGCTGCAGTTTTGAAGTTGCTCTGAACCAGTTGCCTAGCCATTGTAATTTAGCCCATCTCACAGTGGCTACACTTTTATCTCATTACAATGGTGGCTGGAAGTGGGTGGGATATATTAGGCAGAAAGTAAACATTTTTCCTGAGGTTAATGTGTATTGGAAGCAGAAAAATAGGGCAAGCATAAGGATTTGAGTGACTTTGACAAGGGGCGAATTGTGATGGCTAGAAGACAGGGTCAGATACAGTACATATGGGGAGCGACGGCTGTTCCATGTAATTCAATGCAGTAGAAGAGCTAGTGTAGATCAAATTGATGAAAGGATTAATACTGTTGGTTGTGATACAAAAGTGTCAGAACACAAAATGCACCACTGTTATTGTGGCAAAGGGGGGGACCTACTCAATATTAGACAGGTGGTCATAATGTTATGGCGTAATGGTGTATAGTAAATATGAAACGTTTGCACATCCAGATATCTAGTAAAGTACAGAATTAATTATAGTCAACTGAACATCCTGTGACAGTTTTAATATTTCCCAAAAAAAAAAAAAATAAACGTTAATTATTTATTTATTTGTTAAATCTGCATATTTTTATAACGTTTATTTATTACCTTCTGTTTCCTAGTGTCACCACTTTTCATAAAACGGCTTCTGTTGGAAAAGAAAAGTTAAGAAGTTTTTTTTAATCAATCTTTTTTGTGTAGCTGTTATGTTATATGTATATGGAGTCGTCGACCTACCGACAGCCCCCGACCCAGTTCATGTTCAGAAACTGGTCAGTTATCTATCCGGATAAATATATTATACCTTCTTTTTTATGGAAATTAATTTAATAAAAACTAAGAAATCCGATGTTTTTGTAATGAATAACTATTATCAGCTAAATAATTGTTTTGATAGGTCTCGACAGGAGCTAATTAATAAGTTTACTTATAGACTGACGTAAACCAGAAGCGGTAGCGCTACATTAATGCTAACCAATTAGCATTTACAACCGCGAGCACCGCAATTGCAGCGCGCACGAGCTCAGCCAGTCGTTACACACTGGTTGCTGACGTAACCATAAATAATCTAGAAAGGAAATGACGCATGACCCGTTTGTTATGAATCTGTAATTCATTATACATTATTTTATGTTTTAAAAAGTATTTAATACTGCAGTGTAGCAACAATTTATTCAATTTGGACAAATATTTTTATGTAGTATTTTATTAACGTATTGGTTATTAAATGTAAACCTGTAATACCTGTAATGTTAAATGCTAAAATGCTGAATATATGAGTTAAACTATAATTTGAGGTTTATAATTTTTTGCAGATAATTTATTATTTTATTTGATGTGATTCGAGAGACCAGACCTGATGAGTTAGACTTTGTGTCCCACTTCCTTATTATTCTTTCCCAATATTAGTAAATTCCTTCAGTGTAAAATATCTGCTAGTTGCAAAGCTTAATTTTGTTTTCGAAGCATTTGTTTTCTGATTTGGTAACATAGATGACAATTTCCTTATTGTGACACATAATTTCAGTGGTAGGATTTTCCTGGCTGACCACTGCTCATATTCCTAAACAATTTAACATCATATTTGAACAAATGACAATTAAAATCATGAAGAATCTGTAAACCATAACTGTGTATATTACATAGTTGACAGTCACTTAATATACTTACTGACAATGAGCTATTATTAATAAATATTTCAAGAAATGAGAGAACTCTATGCTACAGAGAAGTATGAGATTATTTGATGCTGGTCACTTGGCATTGAGGCATATTCTTCAAGTATTTATATTTTTGAAACAAGTTTTAAAAGTTGTTAACTCTTAAACTCTTATGTTTTTTCTTAACTTTGAATAAAAATAAATAAAAACAATTTAAAAAAACACTCAAATGCCAAAGTAGACATGGCAAAAATGTCCAGTTTGGCAATAAGTGAAGCATATGATGCACATAATCTTTGTGTGATATTATAACATGCTTTCCAGCATATAGGTAAAATATAATATAATATTTTTTTAAATATATTTTGAATAAATATAGGCTAAAATTATCATCTAAAGACATGGGATGTACGTTCAATTATAGAATGACTCTCATGTTGAACTTAATATTGTACGGTCAGGATAACATTAAACACTTTATAAAGCACAGACAGCTGTTTTGTGCGGCGCATCTGTGAACAATAAATTCTCCACTAGATGGCGTTTTTTTTTTTTTTACATCTGATTAATTCCTTTAATCCCTACCACTGGAGCTCTGCTGTCAAACGGAGGGTGGTGCATTCATAAGACACTTTGCCTCAGGAAACTATTTAATCATCCCCAAAGCCAGCAAGACTCAGGCAGCTGTCTGCATCCCTGTCAGATGTACTGTATACAGGGTAACAGCTCATTGTAATGTGTCGTTTACCAAAGAGTCGATTCTCGAGCCGTTTTGTTTTGATGTCGAGGCCTGTATGCTCTTGCCTTGCAATTTAATCGATCTGTTTCCATGGAAACCTCCTTTCAACATCTCAGCCGTTTGATGTGAATAATTAGGTGTTTGTTTGACTCTCAGCTGTGTTTGTGAGGCAGAAATGACAGGAAGAGGACATGTTCTGTACTTTTAGCTCCCCAACATATTTTCATTCAGGTTACATGGAAATTAACCTTATTCATGAAGCACAAACACAAAGCAGTGTATTAATGTGGAAATGCTTACTGTATATGTTACTTGATGATTTAAAGACTATTTAAATGAAGTATGTATAGTGCATTCTTTGTAGGAAAGTAACAAGGCATTCATTTATTTCCCATACCACTTGTCTTAGGGAGGGGGCTAGATTTTAGCCCAGGGATCTCAGAGGCAGGGGACACAGCAGATGGGGTGCCAAACACAACCCAAACCCAATCATACACTGTGGCCTCGCACCTTCATTATTGGGGTTCGATTCCTGCTGCGCCTTGTGCCCTAAGACTCCCCGGATAGGGTCCAGGCCCTCTTAACCCTGTAGAAAGGACAAGCAGTATATACAATAAATTAATGAGGTAATTCATTCTTCATCTATGTGAGGAAACCTGAGTACCGTGATGTAAATCCACAAAGCACGGAGAAAACATGCAAGCTCCATACAGACAGACCGGAGGTGAAATTAAACTACTTTCTTAATTAAACTTTCTTAAGGGATGTTTGTGGTGGTGCCAGAAGATTTTCTGTTTTGCATCCTTTTCTTTTCAAAAAAAACCTCCTAGAAAACAAAAATAAGCCAAACATGCATGTCATAGTTGATATGATCAGCCACTTTATGACCATATACCTAATATAGCCCTTCTTGCAGTGGCTACATTTTATTGGTGGGATATATTCTAGACAGCAAGTGAACATTTTCCTGAAGGTAATGTGTGTTGGAAGCAGAAAGATAGGGCAAGCATAAGGATTTGAGTGACTTTGATATGGGGCGAATTGTGATGGCCAGAAGACAGGGTCAGAGCAACTTCAAAACTGCAGCACTACAGTGTCTGCAGTGGTTAGAATCTACCAAAAATGACACAAGAAAGGAAATGATCATGGGTGGCCAAGGCATACTGATACACATGAGGAGCGACTACTACTGTCTCGTGTAGCAGAAGAGTTATGGGAAATTCATGGGAAATGAGAACGTCCTTACGGCTGATAAATGAACGCATGACTGACGGTGTCCCATTTTAGTGAACAATGGCATTTGGGAGTCGGTTCTTTATGGTGAGTTGATTCAAGTGACTCATTGATGATTTGGCTCAGTCGAAATTCCCATCACTAACATCTAAGAGAAAAGCTCGTGCACAGTCATGTCACTGATGTTGACCAATCGTTATTGCTCGGAGGCGTGGCAATCGAGAAACGCCGCATCGTATCCGAAGTGACGGTAAGAAGCAAATAACGGTGCTGCAGCAAAACCGGCTCAGGGAGCAGTGTGCATGAGGGTTTGTATTACCAGATGGTGCGGATTATAGAGCTAAGGGGTAAAAAATGACGAGCATATTGCATGCAGCGTCTGAGGTAAAGTGGAATAAGAGCGCAGCGGCCAGACGAGCGGTGTTTCTAGCGGCTGCTGCATACGGCGTAAAAACCCTTTATCCCGTTATCTACAAACGAATCGCTAGACGCACAGAGCACAAAAGCACCGCTAACGGACAACGAGAGCGGAATGGACAGGTGGCGACACACAGATCTGCGTTAGAAAGCGTTTCCGGTCCGGATGAGAATCACAGGTCGCCTGGCGTGGACGCGCGCTTCTTCAGGCAGATTATAGATTTGATCCGAATCGTTTTCCCGACGCTCGCGACCCGAGAACTAGCCTTGCTGTGCTTACACTCGGCAGCTCTGGTCTCGCGGACTTTCCTGTCCATTTACGTTGCCGGTTTGGATGGAACGATCGTCAAGAGCATCGTGGAGAAGCGGCCGCGCAGCTTCATCGTCAAGCTGATGAAGTGGCTGCTCGTGGCCGTGCCCGCGACCTTCGTGAACAGTGCCATCCGGTACCTGGAGGGGAAGCTCGCGCTGGCCTTGCGCACGCGCCTCGTGGAGCGCGCGTACGCGACCTATTTCGCCGGCCAGACGTATTACCGTGTGGCGAACATGGACGCGAGGCTGGCCAATCCCGACCACTCGCTCACGGAGGACGTGGCGATGTTCGCGCAGTCTGTCGCGCGCCTCTACTCCAATCTCACCAAGCCGGTGCTGGACGTGATCCTCACCTCGTACACGCTCATCCAGACGGCGAGGTCGCGCGGTGCCGGGGCCACGGGGCCCACGCTGCTGGCCGGCTTGGTGGTGTTCGTCACCGCTAAAGTGCTGCGATGGTGTTCCCCGACTTTCGGCCAGCTGGTGGCTGAGGAGGCGCGCAGGAAGGGGCACCTGCGCCAC
The DNA here is from genome assembly GCA_030068255.1 of Clarias angolensis. Taxonomy (NCBI): domain Eukaryota; kingdom Metazoa; phylum Chordata; class Actinopteri; order Siluriformes; family Clariidae; genus Clarias; species Clarias angolensis. The sequence continues at coordinate 14,839,702 of JAQKPX010000004.1, read as the reverse complement.
GCCCACTCGAGGATCATCGCTCAAGCGGAGGAGATTGCCTTCTACGGGGGGCACAAGGTGAGTGCTGCCTTCATGAAGTTTGCATGTTCTGAGAACAGGCAAACACCTGCTTTATCCTGGTCAGGATTGATTGGATCTGGGTAGGATGCAAGGACACACCTCAAAAGAGATCCCAGTCCATCACATTGCACCATCTACATTACACACACATTCACATCGCTTGTCAACCCAGTGGCATGTTTTGTGGTTTAAAACATGGTCTCCACATGTGCAACCACGGTCAGAGTTGAACCAGGACGTCTAGATCTTTGAGAAACACATGCTAGTTTTTCACTCACTCACTCACTTATCATCTATTGCAGGGGTCTCCAAATCCAGTCCTGGAGGGCCAGTGCCCAACACAGTTTGGTGATTCCTCTCCTCAAACACAGCTGAATTAACTAATCTGTTAATTACTAGGTTCAGTGGGTGTGTTTAGGTGTTCGTGAATTACAAACTGTGCTGGTCACTGGCCGTCCAGGACTGGATTTGGAGACCCCTGATCATTGTATACTACTTTATCCTGTATACAGGGTTGCATGGGCCTGGAGCCTATCCCAAGAGACTTAGGGCCCGAGGCAGGGTACACCCTAAATAGGGTGCCAATCCATCGCACACACACATATACACACTCAAACACTCATTCACTACAGGCAATTTTTTGGTAACTCCAGTTAACGTACAGTAACCTGCATGTCTTTGGACTGTGGGAGGAAACTGATGTACCCCGGGGAAACCCAACAAGCATGGGGAGAACATGCAAACTCCATGCACACAGACCCGATGCAGGAATCGAACCCGAACAGTGCTAACCACTAAGTCACCGTGCCACCTTGCTTGTATTTTATGCTTTAATATTCAAAGTGTTGATTATACAGAGAACTAATTCAGCCCTGGAAGAAATCATTACAAACTGCAAGAATTCATTAAAACCCATAATAATAGGTTTAAGGCTGCTATTACAACAACTACTGTTTTAATTCAGCATTGAGGATGTTACTGTACCCCTGTTTTATTGACGGATTAAAATTTTAAACCTTTTGGTCCTTGCAAAACTTTTTCTTTTCTTTTTTTTAATTGGATAGGTAGAGATGCTACAGCTACAGAAATGCTACAAGGCTCTGGCTGAGCAGATAAATCTGATTCTGTCCAAGCGCCTGTGGTACATCATGATCGAGCAGTTCCTTATGAAGTACGTTTGGAGTGGATGTGGACTTGTCATGGTGGCAGTGCCTATCATTACTGCCACCGGCTTCGCTGACAACGGTAAGCAATTTTAGCAATTCTACTTAGTGCTATTGTTTCAGTATTGTTTAGGTATTCTATGGACACATACCTGTACAGTAAGTACAGACATTTAACTGTAATCGTAGAAAGCATGTGGTTTGGAAAGTGCCTTTACTGGAATTTTAAATCCATTTATAAAAGACACTGAAGGGTATGCACTATGATGAAATGCATTTAGCTCATTAATATCGTTGCTGTGCCAGTAAACAGACACTCAGTAAACAGATCCCTGGATTATATGAATTTCCTTTCCTTCTTTCCCTCGAAATAATCACATGAATGTCCTCTCACAGAGCTGAAACACAAACAGATGACTACTCCTGAATTATAATGAATTCAGAATAACAACAGCATTATAATACCAAAGTGTGTACTGGTGTGAAAGCTGATTAGTGTCGGAAACGTGACATTACATCCTTCCTTGTAGAACTTGCAGATGGCCAAACACAAGTGTTAGTAAGTGAGAGGACAGAAGCCTTCACAACTGCACGCAATCTTCTAGCCTCAGGGGCAGATGCCATCGAGAGGATCATGTCGTCTTACAAGGAGGTAAGATAAGTGTGAGCTATTGTTTTATTCCTAAACACATACCCATGAGTGAAATTAGTTACCCACCTAAAAATCTTTTTTGTACAAATAAGACAGTTTGATATATAATCAAATATTTAATCTATAAAGGCACATTTAAAGTTAGTATAAATTGCGCAATGCATTGAGCACAATTCAGGACTGTCAAAACATGTCCACTTTAATGGGAACCAAGTGGGACACGAGACATTTAGAGGCAATTAGTACTGTATTCACTGGGACTACTAGCCACAATGATCACACATTTCTTACTGAGACTGAGACGGCCAGTAGCCGTGCTGCCTCCTTTGACATTGGGGCCACACCTCCGTAACTAGCAACTGAAAGTAAGAGAAACCATGTCTCCTTCTTTAATGCTGACGCGTCCAGTGTCCACACCATCATCACTGGGACCAAAAAGTACAGTGGCCACACTGAGGCCATGCTGGCTTTAGAGGGACTGAAAATTTGATAGTAAAAGAAAGATTATAGCCATGTAACTCACAATGTGCTCATACTAGTTTGAACATCTATTCAAAGCACATAGTATTTTTCTCTACGTACTGCTTATTAAGACATTGAGACATTGTGTATTGTTTAAAGGTGCTAAATTATTACAACTATATAAATAAAAATGATGTTTTGTTTACGGTTGCATCCCAGTAGCAATTTTAAGTAATGCCAATTGAAAGTAACAGTATGGTGAAGGGGGGCCACATTGGGATACACAGAGTAAGTCTAACTTACTAGATATTAAATAATAAGAAGCCCCAGAGAGCGATAGAGGGAGAGAGAGAGAAATGTTAAGGAGCTCTGAGAATTGTACAGCCTTGTGAGGTCTGCAGAATCCTATGAGAAATAAGAATTATTAAAAATTAGACATCAACATAGATATATCAACATATATAAGAATTATACATCAACATAGATATAATATGTAAAAAGGGTACATGGGAAGCATCCTAATTAGATTTCACTCAATCACTCATCGTCTATACCACTTTATCCTGTACTCAGGGTGACGGAAAGGGCCTGTTTCATTGTAATGTCCAATTTATTTATTTTAAAAAATTATGTAAGCAGCCAGACAAAATGATGAAATAATGTACAAATTCTGACATTTCCAAATAATAAAATAAATATAATCAAATAAATGAATGAAACTAAATATCTATTCAAAATAGTAAATTAAGGAACAAGAAACACAAATTTCCTAATCTCACTTTTTTCACAACATAAAGCTTTTGAAACAAATACTGTACCTAGTGTAGGTAACATATGTATGTTTGAACAGTGTAAACTATTTCCAGTGTAAGATATATAGATTTCTCTGGTAAAAATAAAGAATATCTAATGTATAGAATAAACGGTTAGAAAAGTAACGAGTCAAGTGTAGCCGAATGTAGCGGAGTAAGAGTAGCATTTCTTCTTCACAAATCTACTCAAGTAAAGGTAAATGGTAAAAGTATGTTTTTTTTTTTCAAAAAGTTATTCAAGTAAATGTAACTCATTACTACCCACCTCTGAAACTCTTTTGTGATGTTTCTGCACGAATTTGATCTTTTCCTTTAAAAGTTTAAAATACTTTATCAAAAATGCAATGATAAAGAGGAATCTGTCCTGAGGTAGTATCAGTACCTACAAAATGTACAAACAATGCACTTGCAACTGAAGCTCCTCCAGACAGGATGGTGCCCTCATCAATGTGTGAAGAGGTTTCAGTCTGTCTGGAAAGCCAAGTGCAAACTAATTTATAAAGCATGCTGTCGGGTCAAGGAGCTCAAGCAGAGTTGAATCAGTGAAGCATACCGGCAGGTTGGGAAACTTGAGCACCAGTAAACCACCGTTAACTTTGGGACAAAAACCAAAGCTGAAATAGAAACAGGAAAAGTGAAACCAGTTTAAGATGAAAACATTACCCAATCCAGACGGCAGTGTATGCTTGCCTCAGAACTTGGTACACAGGACTTCTGGCCATGGACTGGTTGCATGGCATCCTTGGCATAGGCATGTGTGTTGTTCACAGAGATAACGCAGAGCTCAGTGGGGCACTAGAGACAATGGGTGGTACATCTAACTTCCTACATCCCAACATCTGCGTTGCAATTTCAACATGGAAACATATGTAACACCATTACAGCCCATTGGGAGGGTGGTACTGGTGATCTATGGGTAACCAGTAAACATTTATAACATGCTAATGGAATTAAGCTAAATAATACAAGAATAATTAAGTTAAACCCATTCTGAATGTGCTCATCTGTTATACTTTTATGTTAGACACAGTTTGAGAAAACATTCTTGTTCACAACATAACATGCCCTGGTAGCAGCAGTACTGATCATAGTATTGGACATTTCCTGCTTTAAAGCATTATTCTCAGTAAAGGATGTGAAATTGTAGCTCTTAGAGCACACGTCCCTCAGTTCCCACTGTATATAGCTTTGACATCTAAATATCTCTCCAAAAGAAGGCTTAAGCCCTTAAGCTTAGTCTTACTGAGTGATTAAATCTACCATTTGCTGATTACCAGCAGTCAGTCCTACTGTACATCACAAATACTCATGCTGAACATCATGCTGCGTGAAAGACCATTATGGAGAGGTTCCCTAACACAACTATTATTAAGCAAAACATTTCCTGTATCTCATGGGTAGTGCTCATCACCATGGCAGCAGCTTCCAGGTCTATTATCACTTGTTATCGTCCCTAACGATGGCAAACATTTTCCCCTGTGTGAGTCTGAGGAAGGTAATAGATCTGTGTTTCTCTAAACACAACTCTTGCTAAATATTCCCCTTGAGTTTTTAGTAGAAATAAGAGAAATCAGCGGACCTGACTTCAAAACCATTCAAGTGATGCGATAATCCAATTCCAAGTGAACTCCAGAGTGGTCCGATTACAGTTAAACATAACATGATCCTATATTGTCCCAATTGTAGACACTGAACTAAACATGCTGTGTATTTTGGGTTGGAGACTTTATTTTTGTAGATGCAAGCTGCTAGACTGACTGGTGAGCTACAAGCAGAGGCAAAGGATAGAGCAGTAGAACTGCAAAGAAGATTCAGGAGCAAAAATAAACATCAAGGATAATGATGATGATACAGAAAATGCACTCACTCACTTATTCTTTCATGGGAGTCTGGAGCCTATGCTAAGGGACTTTGGACACTACAATAGATAGGGTACACCCTGGATGGGTGGCCAGTCCATCACAGGGCACACAAGCACACAGTCACAGGCAATTAAAAATACATTTTTATTGATTATTTTTTTATTGCATTAGCACAGTGTTCTATCATGGCTGATTTGTTAGATTTCCGCACAGGTTTATTTACATTTTTCTTTGTCGTATTTGAAATCAAGTGTATGGAATTTGCATGGTCCACACTATGCCCCTATGCTTGGCGCATTTCCTCTGCATACTCCAGTTCCTTCGCACATTCCAAGGATATACATGGTAGGTTGAATGGCAATCGAAAACCTGACATAATCTCAGTCCAAAGTCCATTTCTGATCAATTAATTATTTAATGAAAATTCAAAGTAATTCAGAGCACACTCCGTGTTCTACTACCTGTGTTCTGCAGGTCACCGAGCTGGCCGGATACACAGCCCGCGTCCACAACATGTTCCTGGTGTTTGAGGAGGTGCAAAGGGGTGTGTATAAGCGTTCGCTGGTGTCCACGACTGCAGCAGCTGGAGACAAAAGCGGTGGGAGGCCTGAGCTGAATATTGATGGTCCACTCGAGATCAAAGGTACAACATTAACACAGCGGAATAGTGGGCGCAGAGCTGCAGGTTTGATAGACTAAAAATAGACTAGCTAAAATCTTAGCCATTGGATCATTATTTCAAGTTTGGAAATATATACTGTAGTGAAAGTTTTAGTTTAGCAGCAAATACAAACAGATAGACTTTGCCTAGTTGGCAGACAGGAGGAAAGAAAATGGTGTGTGCTATTATACAGTACATATTAGCAGTTAAAGTATTAGTTTCTTTAAAACTGCGACACAATTAAGCAATATCTCGAGAGGAAGTGCGGTATTGCTGGATATAGCATGCTGTAATGCTGTCTTAAGCACAAGGGTGTAGCTCAAGTGCTCAAGGCATCACAGCCATGCTATTTCCAGCAATGCAACAGGATATTGCTTTTATACAACAGTACCTCAAACATCATTTATTACCAACAGATTGATTGTTTATTTAACAACACATGTCCTTCCATGACTGGCGGAACTACTGTACAGGGTTTGGACAATGAGACTGAAACACTGGCCAATTTAGTGTTGGAGGTTTCATGGCTAAATTTGACCAGCCTGGTGTCCAATCTTCATTGATTGCACATTCCACCAATAGGAGCAGAGTGTGAAGATTTAATTAGGAGAGTAATAGCACAGTTTTGCTTAAATACTGTATTGCAATGCACACAATATTATGGGTGACATATCAGAGTTCAAAAGAGGACAAATTGTTGGTGCGCGTCTCGCTGGCGCATCTGTGACCAAGAC
>JAQKPX010000004.1:14814988-14828576 GCA_030068255.1 Clarias angolensis | reverse complement strand
TGATACATGATACTCGGTACTCGTAAACCAAGACAATGCTCGTTTTCCAAATCAAAATTTATTAAAAATCTTTGCTCATCTTGCAGAACGCCCGTAAACCGCGTTACTTGTAATCCGAGGTTCCACTGTATTTTCTTGGAAAGGGTGTTACTTGTGTTTAATTCCTACCTGTCAAATTGATATTAAAGGCCAGTGTCCACTGGGTGGCTCATTAACTAAAACACTCTGAGATTCATTTGGAAAAAGTGAATCATATTCAGTGTGAATAATTAGTTCTAAAGCTCATTCATTTTTTGTGATTGACTCCCAGCAACCTCAATGTGAACCAAAAACAGGATTGCAACTTGATTAATTTTTGCAACTTATTCAAACATACTGTGCAAGAGTATTACAACCCCAATTGCTTATGTATTTCCAAGAGACAGACATTCCTGTATTGTAATTTAGTCTTTAGGAATATTTATTCAGACTTCCTGAAGGATTTCTGACTTCTATCGCTTTTGGCTAGTTTCTGGCTCTTGGTTTCAGTCCAGTCCCTGTACCTGACCACTTTTTTTTAAAACCATCAAAACCATCTAACTTAGGGCATGAAGCAGTAAAGCACAAATGCAGGTCATGACAGATGATCAGAGTAGTATACTGGAGATGCTGAGTGTTAAGTGGTTGGAACAGGCGAGAGGGGAAATGAGGTTGCTGCTGAGGTTGATATGCAAACAACCAATTTTATTGTATCTTTATACCCACTGTAGCCTGTCACATTGTCAGCGATTGTTCCCATTCCTTTAACTTACTGTACAGTACATCACTTAATTCAATTTAATAGAAATATAATTAACCTGCGGCATGATGGTTAGCACTGTCGCCTTGCACCTCCAGGATCTGGGTTCAATTCCCGGCCAGGTTCAATTCCTGGACAGGTTTGATTCCTGCCTCTGTGTGCAAGGAGTTTATATGATTGTATGGGTTTTCTCAGGGTACTCCGGTTTCCTCCCACAGTCCAAATACATGCAAATTAGGCAAACTGCCATTCCCAATATTTGCCCATAGTGTGTGAATGAGTGTATATGTGTGGGTGCCTTCAGATGGTTTGGCACCCTGAACAGGGTGCACCCCGCCTTGTGCACTAAGTCTCCTTACCTGCGACCCTGAATACAGGATTAAGCAATATAGACAATGAGTGATAATGAGTGAGGAAGAAATGAGGGGTGGCATAAGACTTTTGCACAGTACATATAGTTTATATTTTGTACATGATGAAATTAAACTATGTTGCACTTATCACCACACAGCTGAGTGATTTTAAAACTTTTGTGAACAAATCTCTGTTTTTTGTTTAATTATGATAATTTAATTAATAGCTCTTGACTCAGATCACCCTCACGTTGTGTTTGTTCTTGTCACATGGTAAAGGAAGTACCACACACACCTGTTGCAGTTTGACGGTGAGGGAGGTTGGCGGTTTGAGCAGTTGGATACAGCTACTCGGCTCTCTCTCACCGAGGAGAAGCAGCGTCTGGAGGCTCAGCTCGCGGGCATTCCCAAAATGCAACAGAGACTGAATGAACTGTGTAAGATCCTGGGCGAGGACTCTGTGCTGAAGACAATCGAGTGCAGTGAAAGGGAATGAGAGACAAAGAGCTAAAATTACAGCACACGCACACTGCACGGCAGCCAAAAGCAACTTTGCCCACTGAGAGCCGACTGGTCAGCACTTTGAGGCTGCAGCTCAACTTTATCCATGACAGCGTAAGTTATGTTCTGGCCTCTCTCTATCCCACAATCCCCTGCACATTTATTCAGTAATGTACATTGAAAATGAATGGGAGGGAAGTTTCATCGAGCCTCAGAACCAGGGAGTTCCTGCAGGTTTAAACAGGGATTTTTAAAGTTTGCCGCTTTCTATAAAAATGCCATTTTATTTTCTTTATTTACCCTTAGGGAGATTTCATTAGTGTCTTAGCTATGTTTTATCCCATAGTTTTAAAGATGTTTGTAATTATCACAGTATAATCGACTGCTTAAAAAAATTGGATTGATTGCAACATATGTATTACTGGCTTTTATGTTTTTATTAATGTACATGTCATTCTGTGGCAATGACAGCTATCGCTGTTTCTTTTAAGAAATATCTGTACCCGCTATGATGCTGCATATTGTTTTGTTCTTTCTATTGACATACAAAGTATGTGGTTTGGGCTTATGATCAACAGATACTTACACAGTTTAAACAGCTGATTTTTCACTCCAAAATCTGAAGTCTAGTTTGATATTTGTTTAGGAACAGCTGTTTCATTGACTATTCGGTGCTATTAATTAGAACCTGCTTTTTCTTAGTGATTGGTTCCATTAGTAAGCATTAGTTTTAGACTTGTTACCTTTTGGTGGTTCTGGTTTGATTAAGGAGATTCTCAAAATCTTCAATAAACATTTTATCCTGGTCATAGTTATAGTGGATCTCTGGAACCTTGGGCATGAGGCAGGATTACACCATTGAAATTTAGTGGATCCAGTCCACCCTAGTGGAGCAATTCCACTTACCTTGGTGATGAGACGAAACTGGAGAACTCAAGACTGAGTTCGTGGTCAACAGTTCACATGGGATCCTGACAAATTATTGATTTGATATATACATTGATTTAGTGCAGGAGGACTAAAGTGCAGGATCTGCTATAAGACAAAAACGTGTCTTGCAGTGCAGACAATATGATAAGTAATAGACTGCAGGCTGGTTATTTTGTGATCATCGTATAATAACAAAAACGTCTGTCTCACATTAAATTCTAAACCAATCAGAGCCTCACAATATTCATAATAAGGTCACAATTTGTTTTTATTATTAACATGAATCGTTCAAACATGTCTGTCTATCGATGGACTGAGTTACTGTGAATTTTCTCTGAGTCTGGGTTGGGACATATGAGCAAATGCATTTTTATACATTGCTCTCGAGCTAGAAATTATGTGGTCGGACTTGTGGTGTGACTTTATTGGGTTTAATCATACACTGTATTTGGTGTCTCAAAAGTGTCTTCATACATGTTTAAATCATACTGCCCAAACATAAAAACACACAACATTATGCTGAATATTGTGTGGGTTCCTCTTGTACCACCGAGGCATTTCTTGCCCCTCGGAGCATCACCCCACAGGACCGCTGAGGCTGTATTGTGGTGTCTGACATCAGAACAGTGCCAGCGGATCCTTTGGGTGGAGCCTCTGTGCATCAGACTTGCTAGTCTAGCACATCCCATGGATGCTCAATCGGCTTTAGATCTGGGGAATTTGGAAACCGGGTTGGTAACCTTGTTCTGATTGCCTCCTACCCTTACTGTATATGTGATGGGCTGTGGTGCACTGGTGCCTATCTATCATGGCCAGAATTTACTTTTTTTCCCAGCAATTTGCGGTACATAAGCCTTTCTTGTCACCAGTTTTCTGGTATATAATTGATAATCATTGTTAATATGTTAATGTTATGTGGTGTTAATGTTATTGCTGATAGATAGATAGATAGATAGAGAGATAGATAGATAGATATCATTATTATTTTCAGAATGCCTTTGACAAAAGTAGAATGTAATGAAATAATTCTCATGTCTGGATTGCGAAGATGATTTAAAGGACCACGTACGAGGTGCAAAACATGCACAACACCAAATATGTTAATGAGTTCATCTTGAGTGGGAAAGACGACTCTGTGTGTGTTAACAAAGAAATTGCAATCAAGTAGTGAATGTTTTGTGAATAAAGTTACATTTTGCTAAAGAACAAAAAGTCCTCATGTATGGGGACATCTTTGAGACACCTTATAGTTTAGAAACATATTCTGCTTTGCATTAGGAACTCACAATTGTAGAAAGTCTAGGTGCTCTTTACTTCAATATTTTTCCAAATATTTGTTTGTGGCTTATGAAACAACTTGAATGCCTGAGGCATCCAACTTTTATCATTAGATAGCATCTTTGTTTCTTTGCTTTTGGTTTCATATCTGTATCAGGGCCTGTTTCATGTAATTCTGGAATTGTAAATAGATGGGGTTTTATATGTTTGAAACTTATGTGATAACCTATATTTTGCCTACACCGGAGTATCAGAGAATTTTTTTCTGATGTGATGACTTTGCATAATTTACTATTAATACTATTAATATTAATATTGCTATTAATATTAATAATTGGTACCTGGATATAGCCAGCATGTATTTGCAAAGTCTTTTTCAGGCAAGTTCTGCATTTTTATTCTCGCACAAACCCAAATATATCTTCTTGGAAATGTAACTTGGAATGGACAAACTGTCATTTTGCATGTCATGATTCGCCCATATTTTGTCTAATATAAGAAAATGTACAATTTGAAAGTTGCCTGATAAGAATCTAAACAAAGAACTGCAATGTGAGTACCCAGTAAATAAACAACTAAGCATTACAACTAAGTGTATATTGTCTTATTTGAGTCTTTTTAAAAACTTATACTCAATATTGGAAGCAGCTATTACTTTATTGTGTTTTTTTTATATAACTATTATTGTTCTTCAGTAATATATAGTATACTATAGCAAGTTTCCCTTATTTAAGGTTGGAGACCCTATGTGTGTGAACAATATATTAATTCACCTGAATTATAGTGTCAACTTATTAAATGTTTTATTGATAAAAATATGATGGAACCAGGTCAAAACAATAAAATGAGCAGTGCAAAGGGATTATATGAGCAGTAACAAACAGTACTCTAAAATGCATATGCTCTATTCAGATGCACTGTATATGCCAATGTCTGATGTTGTATGAGCAAATACAGTAACATGACAGTTCACTGTGTTCTAGTCCGAGCTCATTGTGATCAAGTCCAAACGCATTCTTTCACATGCATACTGTACATTGATAGTTTAGGTTTTAAACAATATATAATTGAGCTGTATTGGAATGCCTATTTACATTTATGGTAGATATAGGGAACCAAATAATGTCACTCAATGAAAATGAGATGGAATACCATGTATCATTAATTGCACCAGACAGGGACTAAATCAGACAGACAGTCAACCTTCGGGTTGTGACTAGTGCAGTGACTTCCCAATATTAGTTCCCCTGACCTATAAAAAATTGTTTTCAGTTCAGGAAGTTTGAGCTTAATAATCATAATCATGTAAGATCATGTACAGTAGATGCCTACAAAATCAGATGTACACTTTTAAAAGATGGGACACTTGACAATCCCATAGTCCCATACAGTATGCGCTTGTTTAACATCTCATTCCAGATTTAGTCTCCCTTTACTGATATACGGTAGTAACCTCCACTGTTCTGAAAAGGCTTTGGGATTTGTGTTCATGTTACCACAAGATCATTAGTGAGGTCAGACATGTTTGGCGCGGAGGCCCGGGATGCGGTTGACATCTCAGTTTGTCCCAAAGGTGTACCACTAGAGGTCATCTTAATCAGCCTTGACAACCCTTGTCTTCATCGAGCTCACTTTGTGCACAGGGGCGACGTCCTGCTGGAACAGTTTGTGGCCACTCTGAAGGCCAGACTATAATGATACAACATAGAAAGACATCATAGGCAACTGTATGCTTCCAACTTAGTGGCAACAGTTTGGAGAAGAAGCACATATTAGTGTCATGGTCAGGTGTCCACATATTGTAGGTTCAACATTGAATAGTCAATATTATTAATGTTGGTGGTTTATTGCCTTATCTGTTCACAGGGTTTGTTTCGTATCAGCTATTATTCTAAGACTGTTGGATGAACATTAAGAGATATAATACTGTAATGTCATTATCAAATCTCTTAAACATTTGTTAAAATGTTGTGGTCCTCGTGTGCGCGTGCAAGTAAGGCTTTAAAAGCACATACGCGGGCACGCGCAGAGAACACACCAGTGCTGATGTCTGCAGTACTGCAAGATGACCAGCAAGTGGCGTCGTTGTTCTGCCAAGGCACACCAGTGGTTTTGATTTTGTGACATCTTGAATGTTTTCTTACTCCATGCCCACACACCACGAGGACCCTGGAGGTGTGAGGCCACAGTGCTTACCACTAAGCCACCATACTGCCTGATGATGATGATGATGATGATGATTATTATTATTGTTGTTGTTGTTAAATAATTCTAGATTTATTCAAAACAACGGTGCAATATATTTGCTTATTTCTAACTTAAAATATAGATATAAATACATAACAAATGCAGGATAATAATTGCATATCATATATATAAACCAAATAATTAATTTAACTATATTTACTATAATTAATAACTATTAATAATACATAATACCCCCCCCCCCCAATTTAGCTTTTTTTCCACAACACTACAATCAGAAATGGACAAAGGATTGCTGAATCTAAAATGCCCCATGATCCCTACACACGTGACCTACCCGGGGCATTACACAATGCTCTTTGCACCCTAAGAAGTGCGCATTATTTCTAACCATGGCCCTCTCAATGGGCGGCGTACTTTTTTGTACCGTGACCGGGCAGACCGGAAGGTGTGGTCTAACGACGTCACCCGATGTGGAGACACGCCCACTCTGTACGCTCGAGCGCAGTGCACGGGCTCAGCTGGCGCTGCCTGGAGACGCGGCATTGACAATGTACTGAACAATAAGACTGGGGTAAAAAAAAAATAAAAAAAAAACTCTCGGACTACAACATGGCCGAATATGAATGATTATTTATTTGTCATAAAATTATAAGACGGGTCGACTCATGTCAAGAAGGAGCAGCATGGCAGGATAAGAGGAGACGCCGCCGCACGAGCTACCTGTTTAAGCCGATCAAAAGAGGGACGCACGCGCGCGCTGATTCATTTGGGGTTTTCTTTCATCATGACGACCGGACAGGATGAAAGTTCAGTGCGAGTCGCTTTAAGGTAGGTCAAATGTCTCTAAATGTCCCCTCTCTGCCCCACTGATGCTCATTTAGGCACCGCCTCCTCCCCGTGTACCTGTTATTTGGCCACAAAGCCTGGCATGGAGGACTCGGCTCGTCCTGAATCGCTTTCTATTTCTACTCTAGTGCACTTCAAAGTGTGCATACTGTCTTTCATGCTCACTGCATGTAGTGCACGTATATAGATAGTAGGGAGACATTTGGGATTGAGCCTAAGGCTTTATTTTATGCAATGTTTGTTGTGATGAAGGAGTGCCTTTCCATGTATCTACTTTGAATTTTTTTTATTTGCATTGTTTGGGTAGCTGATCTACTTGGTTGACCAAATATCAAAATGAAATATTCCTTCACCTTTACATTAGCCCTATGCATCATACCTTCATACATCAGTTTACAGAGGGAAAAAAAAAAAAAAGGCATATGTAATTTATGTTTTTGTTCTAGTGTCAGTACTGTCCCAATTACCTTAACTACTGAAGTCCTATTCACATGAAACTGAAAGAAAAATGAAGAAGATATGACTCACAAAATTTACAGCTTGCACTGTAATTACTATTTTGCAGGCATTGTGGTCTTTGGTGTGTTTTGTCTTGGATTTAGTCCACTTTAGAAATGTAGCCAGTGGATTAAATGGAGTGGAAAGCACATGCTTGGTGGACAGCTGTGTTTGAGCCTAGAGGTCACAGCAAAACTACAGTCCTTAACTACTCTTGAAGAGTATACAACTACAACCTTTTTGAAATGTATTAAATATAATGCTAATATAAATACAATGCTAATTTGTTGGTTGGTGATGTGAGAAGGTGGTGGTTGTCTGCCACTTTGACATTGTAAAGCCATTTTGCCATAGTAGCGTTTAATAGGAGGGAAATAAATCTCATTAAAAAAAAAAGGAATCATAGTTTTAATTTTGGCACACAGACAGTTTAGCCTCACACCTTTTAGGATAGAGATGAAGTGAGAGCTATTTCTTCATCGCACTCAAGGTTCCAACATGTAATTCCCAACAAGCAACCAAGAAAAAACATTAAAATATATTGTTATATGCAGGGTCAGTGTAATCAACATAAAAATATTTTTGCTTGTGAAATATATAACAAAAATTGTATTGTATAGTTTTTTGATTGAGAAAGTAAGTATAACGTTACATCACTTTTCACAGTTAGCTAGTTAGCTTGTTGCTAAAACAAACAAACAAACATGGCGACATCCATGTTTTTTCCATTTGTATCCTAATTCGGCACAATTTATATTATTCCGACTCGCGGGATTACCTGTAGTCAAATGGAATTGTAGGTAATGTAGGAACCTGTTAAGTGTAGACAACATAAACCAACATGTTCATGAAAAGGAACTCAACTAAGTATTTTAACACAAAATAATCATTGAATGACATTAGAAATGAAAAAGCAAGGTGTTCAGGGTGGATTTATTTTTTCCTCTTTATTTAATGTTACACACACCAATCATAACCATTTGAGTGATGATTAAATTTGGAAGTGTCCCTATCCAGTGCTTGAATATGAACATAGAGACAAAGGCTAAAGCCTCAACAGCCAAAACCTAAATGTGTGTGCACAATATTACACAGGTGAATAAGAGGGAAAAAATGTTACATAAATCCACTTTTGAACACACCTGTGCTGTATAGAAAGAAATTCTATGAAGGCAGATCTAGAGCACAGCAACTGAAACAGGAAGCAGGTAGGGTGTATTCTGTGTTCTTTTGTCATTGAAGAAGGCACTGTTAAGGACAAAAGCCTCGATGCCTGGCTCAGGTTACTTTGTTCTATCATGACTGTACAGCTCCAGTTACCAGAGTCAGACTTTGACCCAACATTGGTTTCAGCTCGAGTCTAATGTCATCTAGCGCGATCTCTGTGTTTAGTAAATGTTCAGGCATTCACATGGAAACATCCTCTTTGCATAGCAAACACCAGGAAAAGAGGTAGCAAAAACGAAAAGAGAAAGAACAGAGAACATACGCAGGTGCATGCAGTTTAAATAAACAGGCAGTAATTTGTTATTGAATGCGCTCTTGCATTAATTTATAATACAAAATAGCCAAAATGTGGGACCTGAGCGCTCTTACGCATAAATTACACATTTCTGATTTGCATGTGTTAGCTTTAGTGCTTTCAGTGCTCTAAACAAATGATGAAAAGACGACAAATGAGTCTCAAGACACAGGCTGTATTTTGGTATAACACAGACTAGGTACACATATTCTAATAAATAATCTGATAGTTTAATTATATATGTTCTAATTTAGGATCATAAACCCTCATTCATTATATGAGCTGGTTCAATATTAAGAAGTAGATCGGCACTTAAAGTGGTAATTATTATTATTTTTATTTATTTATTTAGTTTATATACTGTGTGTGTGTATATGTATGTGTATATATATATATATATATATATATATATATATATATATAACGTTGAAGATATGTAGAATGTTTGAGGGGTGTTCAAGTCAAATCAGGACTTTTGATGGTGTTGAATAGCAGAACTCAGTCATGAGAGTAAAAACTAGCTTTATTTCTCTATATAATCCTGTGCTACACTAAAGCACTTGTTTCACTAGTGCTTGGATTCCATCAAGGTAGAATATTTTCTCAGTATGCCGGAGCCATGTACCTCATCTGAAACACTGGCCTCCCAAGAACTCCTTTAATGGCCCAAACATGTGCAAATGGCTTGGAGTGAGGTCAGGACTGTACAGGCATGTGGCAATAACTTCCAGCCGAGTTCCTGTTCATGAATGATGGTTTGTACAGTTTCCACAGACAGATGCATCTCTTCTGCAAGTTAGCGACGGTTTTCAAGGATCAGACGTTCTACTCGTTGAATGCACACAGCAACGACTGCAGTGTGCTCTGAGCAACCTCAGCCGGGATCATTCATGGATATACAGACTTTTTAAAAAAGTTTGAAAACAATCCAAATGTTTTACTTTGGTTATGACTCTCATGACCGTACTGTGCTTGAAGTCTTCTGGAAATGGCAATCGGTTTTATGCCTTCACTTACTCCGATCGTAGAAAAGGATTTTTTTTAAAAGCAGTAGAGGTCATCAAAACTTTATTACAGCCTGTTGGGGAAAGCTGACTAAGTCTGGAATGCTGGTTTGTGATTGGTTGATCTCCCTGTCAGTCATTTTTCTAGACACACTACATACCAATGGTCATACACGAGCGGTGTGGAAATGGAGAACTGAGCTTAAGGAGACAATGCTAAAGTTAAAACGATAAAAACAACCAAGTTTTTGAGATTTAATCTTTCGGGGGAAAAATACGTATCTTCTCTAATGCACCGTTTATCCCAACATCAACATACTGTCTGAAGTTATCACACACACCAATGCTGAAACCACTATATAATTTCATTTTAATTCTGCCAGCTCAGTCTAAAAGGTATTTCAGTTTGTGTCTCTTTAGTGTTGGAATCAGAGCAGGTATCCTTAATATATTCTCTCAGTTACTGCATACAGCAGCACTTTTTCTTTTCTTTATACTGTATTTAGCTTTGTTTGTTTGGTTACTATTGTACAATAGTACATAATGTCCAGCGTTTAGTGAGCTCATATCATTGCAGTGTTTGTTTGCAAAGCCAATACAAAGCCAAGGCAACCTAATAATTAGTGGTGCTGACTCTGATGAATAAACCTGTCCGTCAGTTTGTACTGGTAGTCTGGGCCAGTATTCTGGGTTTGTGCTAATAATCCACACTTCATTGACACTCCTGTCTGTGCTTGCTAGAGCAATGCCATGTGTTGATATCACCTCATTCATGTTGGGGTAAACGGAGGACTTTTAAATTCATTAGTGCATTATACCCCTAATGCAGGAAATAACTTTAAAATGCTCACTTCCTGTCTTTTAGGAGCCTCTGATGTGGTCAGGGCTTTTCTTAAAGCTAGTGAACTAAAATAAAAGGCTGCATTATCAGTATACAAATATACATGTACAGTAAAGTTAAAAGCTTTCTTTAGATACCACACCATGGAAGGAAGTTCAGGTGGAGCAGGTGTGAGTTAAAGAATCACATCAGGGTTTTTAAATTGATCACAGTCCACTGCACCTGTAGTGTGTGTGTGTGTGTGTGTGTGTGTGTGTGTGTGTGTGTGTGTTTGTATGTATGTTTTTCTAACTAAATTTTTTTTTTATTTTACTGTATTTAAAGGCTACATAGTACTAAAAACTACCAGCCTTCCTGACCTAAAGTATGGAATTATTCTGGATGCATTACAACCAGTAATTATTTAAAAATCTGGTAAGGTTAAAAAATGAGAATGCATTTTTATTTTATTTTTAAATGAATTTATTTTATTTTTATTGAAAATTCTTTAATCTAAAAATCTTGAGTTTAATTCTACCGCTGTGTATGGTTATCTATGTGACAAAATGAATGCAGAAGTTTTTATATGCGTATAGGCACGTAGCTTTCCAACAACATGATCAAAGTCTGAGCCTATGCGAGCCAATCACAGATTTTATACATCTTTAAAAGGGACCTATTATGCAAAATTACCTTTTTAGTCACAAACAGGCATTCGGGTGGGTCTCCGGTGTGCATGTACCAACAAAAAAAACATGAGCGGAAAAAAAAAACAACAATCCCGGCTTTTTATCCTTTTTCCATTGTGACCTAATGTGACCTCATATAAGAAGTTCGCCCTGCCCCGGCTTGTTGGTGAGCTCGGCTGTTCTCTGGTGGAGCATAGCTCATTTATACAGACACTGAAATGGCACATTTGGAGGAGGAGCGAAATTAAAGGGAGTTTGAGATGTAAAAACAGGGATTTTTCAGTTCAAGCATTAACAGAGACACTTTGGGGAGCTTTGAGATCATGTTAACTTGTTAATCTGAACAGACCATCAGCTGCGATATGTGGCTACAGTAGGTGAACATCAACTATATTGATAATGCACAGACATACATTCTTTTTTTTTTTTTTTTTTTTTTGTAGGTGCAGTCAGTAGTGATTGAGAAAAGTTCTTGCTCAACAGTCCTCTTGCTCTTGTTGCAGTTGTACAGAATTACACCCATGGACATATTTGTGACTAGATAGTACATTTAGTAATTTTGCCCCTCATCTCAACTGCGTATCAGAACAAATTGACATTTTCTACAATAACATGAAGTTTGTGTGCCATGACATTTGCACACAGCAGTGAACTGGACCCACCAGCCACGCATTCACAAAACAAGCTTCAGTTACAGATAGATACACAGTGAGTGTAAGCATCTCTATGAGTGTGTGTGTGTGCTGTATGAAGGGCTTGACTGTGTCTGCCTCTGTCTCAGCTACCGGTCCTTTGAGTGCCACGGTACTCATGCAAGCCTAAACCAAGCGATTAATAATGAAAAGCCTTAGAGCAGACAGTACTGCTCTTTGTAATGTTCATCTCTCAGTCAATCGAATTGCAAGCTTTTATTGCCTACAATGGTGCGTACTTTACTCTTCTAGAGCTAGCTTTGTTTTGATCCATGCATTTACTTCAGTTTGGAACGGAAGTAAGCCAAACGTCAGTAGGGCAGGGAATATTGCGCAATCTTTATGGGAGTCATATTTATGAGTACTGTATATACAGTAGAGTAGCTGAGTGCTGTTTTACATTTCCGCGTTATCTGTTTATCATGTCGGAGGTCATAATAATTTTTGGACGTCCATCAAAACCTGTTACAGAAGCTTTGGTCAGTCAGCCTAGTAGAGACGTCCACCTGCTGTGTTGTCCTCTGTCTAATTGTGTGGACTTTCATATCAATATTTATGAGCCCATTTTATAGAGCTGAACAAGGACTATGTTTCTGAGAGCCATCTGTCTTCTGGTTTGTAAGAAAGCGCTGACTCATTTCAGATGAGGTCACCCAGAAAATCCACTCCTAATGGGAATATCTCTCCACCTTTATCAAAGTTGCTGGCAATCAGAGCGTGAGCTTGACTTCCGCAACCTCTCGAGGTTTATCTTATCATCTTTCTGCTGTTGCTGCATGCATGGCAGGGATCCTTCAGGTCAAGTTGTCAGTGTGGTGTGTTTGTCTGTAGGGTGTTTTTCTTGAATGGCCTCATGACATAGTTGAAGTTCACAGAAGGCTGGGTAAATAGAAAGAACTCGTAAATCCCTTCTATGTGTTATAATATTTAATCTCTGTGTGTGTTTTTGTCACATTATTTAAAAATAACATGCTATGCAGAGATAAAGATTACAGAACTATTAAAGGAACAAAAAATTTAAATTAAATAGTGTAAAATCACATGAAATTAATAGTAAAAATAAGAGTAGAATGCACAACAACCTAGAAGAGATTAAAAGAAAGAAGAATAAAAGACAAAATATTAAAAGACATTCTGCAATACAAAGCTGGAGGCAAAGGCTTTTGTCTTTTAGTAATTTAATTTTAAAGAAAATTATTAAAATGTCAAAATATGGTTTTATACTGAGTGAGAAGTAAGGCTCCTAGATAAGGTTTGAATTAGGGCTGGGCCAATAAACGATATCATGTCGAATCGCGATTTATTTGATTTTAAAAACGATGAAAAGCTCTAAACATTTTTTGCTTGATATGGATTAATCTAAGAGCACACGAGGCTGAAGTTAGCTCCTTATTCGCAGCTTCCGATTCGTTTGGCTTCTTATTGCGCAGCGTCTGATTCTGCGGCTGAAGTTAGCTCCTTATTCGCCT
>JAQKPX010000004.1:14794378-14806744 GCA_030068255.1 Clarias angolensis | reverse complement strand
CTTAGTATATGTATTTTTTCATTAACTAACTATGTAGTATACTTAGTTAGAATACATTTTAGATGTACAGTTACTAAAAAAATCTCTATTTTACTACAGTGTGTTTAATAACCCTTTGCCACCTTTCAAGTCAAGTAGGCTTTTATTGTCATTTCAACCGTGAAACGAAACAACATTCCTCCAGGACCAAGGTGCTATATACAACATAAATTAACAACAACTAACTAGCTGACTAAGAAATCACTTATCTGACTAGCTGGGACAAAAGAGATTATCTTTATAAATGAGCAGAAAATTAAACAAGAGTGACTACATGACAACATGAGACATTTCAATACTCTGTGGTATACTCTTTAACTATACACAGACAGGTTTAGAAATCAGGATGTTGCAAATAAACCGCTTTGTAATAGTAGATAGTTTTGCCATCTCACAGCTCCAGTGTTCCCAGTCTGATCCCGAGCTCCGGGTACTGTATGTATGGAGTTTTGCATGCTCACCCCATGTCTCTGTGGGTTTCCTGTTGGATCTCAAGTCTCCATCATTTCCTTAATATATGCCAGTAGGTGAAAGGCTTATGCAAAATTGCACCTAAGCGAGACCTGTCATTCACGGTGTCTCGGTGTACAGTATTCAGTATTCCAAATGTATTAATTTTCACACTTCCAGTAACCAGTAAACCAGGGATCAGATGACGGCATTAGAACTATTAACTCTTAAGACTGCTCTGCATTCATCGGCACCGTCTATCCTGCTTTATCCTGTACAGGATCATGGTGGGGGGCCTCAAGCCTATCCTAGGAGGCTTGGGGCACGAGGTGGGGTACACACTGAATAGGGTGCCAATTCATCACAGGGCACTCACATGCTCATTCACACATTGGGAATGCCAGTTAGCCTAATCTGCATGTCTTTGGACTGTGGGAGGAAACCCACCAAGTACAGGGAGAACATGCACACAGACCCATGACGGGAATCAAATCCCGACCCTGGAAGCGCAAGGCGACTGTGCTGTAGACGTGTAGGTAGGAACCAGACATTTTCTCAAAAACTATTATCATCGGCATGCTTGCAGCTGTTGAATATCAGGTAAGTGGTTCTTCTGTGAGGCGTCTTTACACTGACGGATGAAGTGCAGAGCGTCCATCAAACAGTGATAGCAACACGTGCACTAAATCATACCTACAGTACAAAGTGACTGGGAGATGTCAATGATAACACTAGCAGTAATGAAGGTGCTAGCGGCTAAGTGTGTCAGGTTACTCGTACAGCGTTCTCCCAAGTGTTCACACAGTCGATGCTTTTGCGAGACACATGGGTTGTCAGTAATATTAGAGCCTCTGTTCAGGGCGTAGTGTAATGTGCAGTAATGTGCTCAGGAGGATCCTGGCACTTAAACCAGTGCAAGCCAGGCCTTGCCAGGGCATCTCCCAGCCTTGAACCTGCTAACACCTGCATACCTGCAGTCAAACTGTCGGCACATTAACTGTCTTTAATAAGCTCCAATGACAGACCAACGTGTGATTACTGCCTCCATCATCACTGTGAAAAGTCAAACCTCTGTGTGTGGAAAAAAATGTATGAAACTAGTGATAAGCTTTTTACTTTTTAAAAACTCTTATTGCTGTTTTTACATCCATATGCATGCCTTCTGCTTCTCTGTCTCTCTCGCTCTCTCTCTTCTTTTCATTTCTCAATTGCTTTTGCTCTTTTGCTTTTGCTCTTTATTCTTTCTCTCTCTCTCTCTTTCTCTTTCCGCCTGTTTGTCTTTCCCTCCTACCCCTGTCACTCTGTCCATTTGTGCTGCTCCGTGTATTTCACTCTGTCTCTTTCTGTGTCTCACTATGTCTCTCTCTGTTCCTCTCCGTCTCTCACTGCTTCTGTAGGATCCGTCCTCAGCTGGCGAGAGAGAAGATTGAAGGATGTCACATTTGCACATTTGTGACCCCTGGAGAGCCCCAGGTGATCCTGGGAAAGGATAAGGCCTTCACCTATGACTATGTGTTTGACATGGACTCCCAGCAGGATGCTATCTACAGCAACTGCACGGAGAAGCTCATTGAAGGCTGCTTCGAGGGCTATAATGCCACGATCTTCGCGTACGGTCAGGTAAAGCATGCCAGACATTATTTAATGTTTGTAATCCTCCCAACACTGCAGGGGAGATTAAAATACTTACACGAACAATCGATTACAGAAATGTTACAGCTTTTTCATATTCTACATTACCATTAAGATGACAAGCCTAGATTATAATTTTTTTTTTCTTTTGCCTTGTCTGTTTTATGTCTAACAGCATTTCACAATAAAAGGTGCTTACAGCTGCGCTTGTTTTCAGTTCATTTCATATCAGCCACGAAGAAAAGCAAACAAGCCGTGAAACCCTCTGTCAACAGTGCAACATCAGACATGTTTCAACAGTGAGCCTGATGTGTGTGTGTGTGTGTGTGTGTGTGTCTATGGTTATAAGCCTGATAAATTTACCAAATGGGCTGTTCCTTAAAAGTCACATGCCAGTCAGATAAACTTTGCCTCCTTCTCTTTCGTATAGAGCTCTTCAAATCACAATTACAAAAGCAACCAGGTATTCCACAGGAGGCAAGCCTGACGCTCTTCCTTCTCTCCCTAAATCTCTAACTCTCTCGTCACACTCTTTCAAGGGCTGCTATGGCAAGCCGAGTCTGGGGTGGGGGGGAGTGGGATTGGAGGGATGGTAGGGGGTTGATGTTTGGATGCTCTATCACATTCCTCTCTGTGGCCATGACAACACCGACTCCCGAGCCCCTTTTGTCTGCCTCGTTATCCCAGTGCTCCATGCCAGACAAAGGAATCACTCCTACTCAAGTCTTTTTATATGTCAAACTAATGACAGTAAACTATCAATCACTCGCTGACCTGGCAAAGGTGTCCAAGTTCCTAATAGGCTACAATTTAGCACGGACATAACCATGTGATTTTTTTTTTTTGCGTTTTCTGCAGCTCAAAAGGCATCGACAGAAAAAATTCCAAGAACCAATTTGCATTATCTGAGTAATCCAAAGAAAAATCTATGAAAGTTAAGCATTAACTTTTGACTCTTGGTAAAATAATATTATTATTTATATACATGTTTTTACTAAACGTGAAATAATATACATTCACAATCAATTTCTGTACTATTTTAATACCTACGTATAAGTCTTTATTAGTTGGTATGTTATAATCTTCCAGATAAAAAAAAAAGTGTGATATATTTGTGTTTGATTTGGAGATTGGGTTACTGTCTGTTTGCCTGTTTTCCCTTTAACCATTTGGGATTCCTCCTGCTCTTCTTTTTTTCTTTCCTTGCCCATAAACATGCCAGGGAGTGGATCGACAATGTGTAATTGCCCCTGGGGATAGATGAGAATGTGACATAAAATCCAGAGTGTATTTCTGCTTCATGGTCGGTGTCATGGGGCGGCTCGAACAGGCCAGGCCTCCACTGGCAGGCAGGCAGGCAGGCTTGATCCACCAATTATCACCCATCCATGGATTTTAAAAACATATTTTTATTCAACACATTCTATAATTATAATTGATAAATAAAATGGAAAGTAAATAAATTACAAATAAGAAAAGAAAACATTGTGATGACATGGAATGACGTAGTAATGACACTGAAAAAAACATTTTCTAATGAATATTGTTCACAGAAAATACAGTATATATTGGTTGAGATTTATTGTAGGTAGGATACTGTATGCTTTACTGTACTGCTTTAATATCAGCTATCTTTTGTGTGTGTGTGTGTGTGTGTGTGTGTGCGCGCACGTGCCCATGCTCTCTAATTCTGCCAAGTATGGCCTTAAATTTGTCTGTCAATTGTAAGTGAAAAACTTTCAGGCACACAAAATTTTTTATCTCGCTTAAAACTCTGTCTTGGCCTCAAATTGTATTTTGACTCCTGAAACTTTCTCAACACCTCTCAGTAGAAAAAGAAATGCTGGAAGATGCTTAAATCTAATCGACTGTTTCATTGCTAATAAGAACCAGCCAATCAGAATCGGCCTTCTTCCTGTTAATTGGTCTGTTTTTTTTTTTTTTTTAAGAAACTGTTTTGTATTAATAATGATATCGTATGATTTGACTTGCTGTTGAGCAGCAGCGCTATCTTGTGGGGCTGTTGGACAAGAGTTGCAATACTAGCTGTCTGTGTTTAGTACTGTATTGTAAGAAACCGTCCTGCGTTTTTGTTTCAAGTTGCTAAGTATGATGTTACTTTATTGAAAATTGGAGGATTCATCGCCTATACAGTGTTCAAGAATAAGAAAAGTATGAAAATGTACAAAAGTTAATGCAACGCACATGCACTGATTACTAAAAAAGTGCTTTTTATTTAGTTTTATTAGGATAGTGTTATGAATAACTGATCCACTTCTGTTGTTTTTGTGTGAGATGTGCCGATATGGTCCGTCACTTTTGCTTGCTCCATCTTTCTCTGGTCCAGACCGGCTCAGGGAAGACGTACACCATGGGAACAGGTTTCGACGTGAACATCAGCGAAGATGAGCATGGAATTATCCCACGGGCGGTGAGCCATCTCTTCAGGGGCATCGAGGAGAGGAAGCAAGCTGCAATGGAGCAGGGTCGCCCTGTGCCCGAATTCAAGATCAACGCCCAGTTCTTAGAGGTAGGCATGGCCATTGTTCTTCAAAACCTACCTAGCATTTTAGAGTCAGTCTTTAGAAATCCGTAAGCACATAGAAGTCCTTGGAAACTTGTAAAGTTGTAGATTTTTGTATTCTTTTTTTTACTTGGTTATAGATTGAGTAACAGCAAAAACAAAAAGATTTTTCTAAGGATTAACAACAGAAAATATGATGTTAATCTGGCTAATCCCTATGTCAAGTGATTTATTCTGTCTGTAAATCCACATTGCACGCAAAACATTACCTTTTCACTTACTGGGAATATGAGACGCATGTTTACATTACTGTGCAGATACGAAGCATTAAACAGACACTTGACAATAGTGTTATTTCTGTGCTAGTTTAAAATGTCTGAGTATCACCACTTAACTTTATATTTAACCTCGAGATAATGCCGATCCAGCATGTGGAGCACCGCGTCCACTCAGAGTTATAGATAGCGCGATTATCTTTAAGACAGGGATACGTTCCTTAACTCCACATCAAATGCTTCTCCTGAGTTATCACCATATGTCTGAGTGTCTGAATACCTCCAAGTGAGCCAGAATGTCCTGAGGTTAGATAAAAGAGAATTTAGAAAACGCTGGTTTTGTTTTGTTTTTTTTGTAGTTGTATAACGAGGAAGTGCTGGATCTGTTTGACACTACACGGGATTTGGAAGCCAGAAAGCAGAAATCAAACATTAAGATCCATGAGGATGCTAACGGAGGGATCTACACAGTGGGAGTCACCACACGCACAGTCTCCACTGAAGCTGAGGTTAGGTTTACAGCTTCTGTATATGTCTACTTTAAGCCCAGGACCATGTTTAGCATGTTTTACTGCACCAAGCTACATAATTCCAGAATAACATTTAGGTTAAACTTAGAATTTAGAAATTCACCATAAAAGATCTATAAACCTGACTGTGCTGGATAAACTGAAAAAAAAAATCAGTAGGATTCATTCATTATGTGTGTAGCACAAGTGTGATTCATGCATTCAGTCCAGCTCTCATGTAATCTGTATATTAGGTGCATCATTTTTGGAATTCTTTTATCAAGAACATGACTGCTCATGCCATAACTGTGTTAATAGAACTTGTGCTGTGGGTAGCATCCAGTTGTCAGAGTTGTAATTACAGCACAGTTCAGTTAAAATCTTTACATAAGTTAGTGAACAAAGGGTATCTTTATTTTCTCTTTTTGACGTAATTAATATAAAAACACTCAGTGCGACTACTTGCCACCCAGTCATAACACTGTTGTAGTAACCAGTAACCACAATTAGTCAAACAAATGTGCAAGATAACAGTCTTATTATAATATTATATTATATTATAAATGTATGATATTGCTAGAGCACACTTTTAACATGTGTAATATAATATTACATATAAGTGCTATCTATCTGTCTATCTATCTATCTATCTAGTCACCACTTTTTTCTTTTTTTTTTGTGAGTTCAGATGATGCAGTGTTTGAAGTTAGGTGCTCTTTCCCGCACCACCGCCAGCACCCAGATGAATGTCCAGAGCTCACGCTCCCATGCCATCTTCACCATTCACCTGTGCCAAGTCCGTGTCTGTGACTCTAGCAGTGTAGGTGGCACCACTAACACACCAGCAAAAGCCCTACTTTTTAATATTGTGTATGCAGCTACATTTTACCCTCTGACTCCTCACTCTCCCTCCTCGGCTTCGACTCTTCACCATTAACCCTCTACGCAACTCTAATGAAAATTTAATTCAATACTTGTTGCGACATCTTCATAATACATGATATTTAAGAATATTTAGGTTAACATTAAACGATTTAATATTAATATAAACATTTAGATTAATTTTCAATCATCTAGTTTTATTGTAACAATGATTTCATCCAGTATTAGAGAGGTATTCTCGATACCCACAGAACACTATTATTATTGTGTAATTGATCACAGTATCTCTATTACATTGTCTTGTTATCCAGCCATAATATATAATAAGAACTTTTGTATTGATGTCATGCAGCTGTTTTTAGTCTTGTCCCATTATAAGTAGGGATGGGACTCACCGCAGGTCACCTGATACAATGTTATCACGATATCTAGGTGTCTATTTGATTTGTATTGCAAATCTGTAAATATTATGATTTTTATATTAAACCGATTTGATATTAAACTTTTTTTTGCTGTTGTTAAAATTCTAAACAAACTAATCAAATAATAAACAATCAAATAATAACCACAAAGCTGTGCTGCCTACCAAGATGTGAATAGTTAGAGCACACCACCTTTAGGATTATAGAGGAACTACAACATTTTGTCACCTCAAATGCAAACATGTATTTAAAAACTGATTTTCAAGTCAGTGTTGCGATACATGAATCACCGCATGAAAGAATTGCGACATGCAACCAAAAACAATCCCCCCCTTCCCATCTCTAATAGTTTGAATCTGATTTGCAATGCAGATGGAGTTCTCCTTTTCAATATTCCTTACCTGATAACATTTTAATCCTTCTTAATTACACCCTTCTCTAGAACAATGAGACAGACAACAGGCTGGCCAATGGCTCCTCAGAAATGAACGAGTTTGAAACCCTCACTGCCAAGTTTCACTTTGTGGACTTGGCCGGATCGGAGCGGCTAAAGAGAACAGGAGCGACGGGGGACAGAGCTAAAGAGGGCATCTCGATCAACTGTGGACTGGTATGGTTCAGAGTGGCGCACATTTGAACAAAATGATGAACAAAGATGATAACTATGAGAATTGTTTTCTTTTGGAGTTCACGTGTTAAAGGTTCCCTAGAGCCAAGGTTTTTTTTTTGGCCATGTATTGTTTTATGCAACAAAAGGAAGTATATTTCTTCAGGAATGAGGGTCAGTTGTGATAATCTACTTTGAGAAGCTAAATGGTTTGTGTTGTGGTCAACATCGCCATCTGGTGGTGTTTTACACATACAGCATCACTTTATCTCTGAAAGGTTTGAGTTTTTATATTGTTGTTATTGTCTGCGTGTTTCATACAGCTAGCTCTGGGCAATGTCATCAGTGCTCTGGGAGACAAGAGCAAGCGGTCCACACATGTGCCATATCGTGACTCGAAGCTCACACGTCTCCTGCAGGACTCTTTGGGAGGGAACAGGTCTGCATCTGAAGATTGTAAAACTATACCTATCTTTGATAATAGTAAAAAAAAAAAAAGGTTTTTGAGTAAATGTTTTTTTATTATTATTATTATTTAGCACATCATCTCTACTTTACTGTTTTAAATAGTGCCCATAAAATGGTCATTTTGTTAATCGTGAGGACACCCCGTTTATGTATTTACATACAATTTGTCATGCTGACATTTAAGAAAAAATTGGGCAAATGTTGGTTTTTTGACACATTAGCTTTGCAGATCATTTAAAGTTTGGACATGCATCATGCTAAATATGCAGAAGTTGTTCTTTAAAAGTTATTACATGTAAAGTTGAACTGGAAAATACTTAGAACCTTGTTGTGTACATGAAATTGCAATAGAACTTCTCCTATCTCTCCATCCTTATTTCTCTTTGTCTGTCTGTTTCTCCTACCCCCTTCAGTCAGACAGTGATGATAGCCTGTATCAGCCCCTCAGATCGGGACTTCATGGAAACACTGAACACTCTAAAGTATGCTAACCGGGCACGTAACATCAAGAACAAGGTCATGGTGAATCAGGACCGAGCCAGCCAGCAGATCAGTGCTCTTAGAACTGAGATTGCGCGGCTGCAGATGGAGCTCATAGAGTACAGGACGGTGAGAGGGAAGGGAAGGAATAGTGAGACAGAATAGCTCTGACATAGCTCTGAATCCTGTCTCACTCAGTGGTGATACTCAATATGCAGTGTTTCCTATGGGTCTAAAATATACTAGCGGTGGTAGCCAGTGGAACCTGCCAGCACAAAAGTGGTCTACCACATACAACAAATACATATGACCTTGAACACAGTATTTTGATTTATTTGATATTTCTATAAATTTCACATTTTAGAGATCCAAACTACCATCCACTCCATCTACCCATATAGTAAGATGAAGTTTAAAAAAATTAAGAACTTAACAGTTTTTGGTGATTTTTAAAAACGGTGGGCAAATATAGTCATGTGGCGGTCAATATATTTGGCAGACAAACCCAATTATACTCTACTGTGTCTGTGGGAAACACTGTTATTAATGAAAAAATGATTTAAAGATGAAATTATATGGTGCAATCAGTGAAGAAATCTCCCTGTTATTCTGCATGGTTGGACAGGGTAAACGCATGGTTGGAGAAGACGGCCTGGAAAGTGTTAACGATATGGTTCACGAGAACACCATGCTACAGACTGAGAACAAGAACCTGCGTATACGTGTCAAGGCCATGCAGGAGACCATCGATGCTCAGAGAGCTCGGCTAACACAGCTATTAACTGAGCAGGCCAGCCAGGTCCTAGGTAAAGCAGGTATGCTGAAACAGGACCACTTCACTCACCACCTCACACCACACCGCCTAACCATTAACAGCACGCAAATCTGTTGTCTGCATTAAAAAAATCTAAAGGTTTTTGAAGCCCTTAAATCTATAATACTTTAGCTTGAAATTATTTAATTTAAAACCCAGTTTATGAACATTCGTTTGGAATAAATTAGAATGAATCGTGTAGTGGTTTATTTAGTGTTTTACCTAACAGAAATTGTTTTAATTCATTAAAGAACATTATAGCTTTATAGTTATATTTAATAATGTGAAAGTTTTGAAAAACGAGGCTTAGATTTTAATAGCTACAAACAGTCTTGAACTTACAGTAACAGAATAAAACTTCCTGAAGGAACAGCTTTACGTTTTACTGTTACAAAGCACTGACATTGGAAACTTTCAGGAACGTTAAATAAATGCGTTCCTATAAATGTATAAAGTCTTCCCATATGTTTTTTTCTTTATTAAACTTTTTAATTTGACACTTTTGCCCAAGAATTCATTAGGGCTATGGTGTAGTTTTAGTCACTAGTCTTAAACCCAGTGTCAGAAGGTTGTAGTGAACTCTCCTGCATTAGATCGTGTGATATAATTCCTAATACCCTGAGTTTAATTATAATTATACTTAACTTAAATTTAGTTAAGGGGTCATCCTACTGCAGCTGTTTTTTAAGATTCAGATTCCTGTTAGTATTCTAGAAACTGCATTCTGGTTTTTGTAATTCATGTGAGCTTTTTTGTTCCTGCTGTTGCTTTGCAGGTGAAGGAAATGAGGAAATTGGTAACATGATCCAGAATTACATCAAAGAAATTGAGGAGCTCAGGTATATTGTAGAATCACTCTGTCCACTTTGTATGTGTGTGTGCATGCTTGTGTGTGTGCCTGTGTGTGTGTGTTCCCTTTGGCATGTGTATGTATCTAACTGAAATAGTTTTTGTGTGTGTTGATATGTTGGTATTTTATGTTCTCCAGGGCCAAGCTCTTAGAGAGTGAGGCAGTCAGTGAAAGCTTGCGTAAGAACCTCTCCCGTGCTGCCACACGCTCCTCTCTATATGGAGGAAGCACCTCGTTCTCTACCACTCTCACCGGCCAAGAGCAAGAGGCATCAGACATAATCGAGCTTGCCAAGAAGAACCTGGAGAAACTCAAGAAAAAAGAGAAGAAGAAAAAGAAGAGGTGAGACATCTCTCACACCTGCAAGTTATCAGGATTTCAGAGTCGTGTTATTTTCGGCTGTTTGGGGTGATTACCTATTGGCACTGTGCCCTGGCCCTCCATGCTCTGGGTTCTGTGCACACCTGCTGGAATCACTGTTGTAATTCCTCATTATAGAGAATGACAACTGTGATTATAACACCAGGCAGTGATTATTTTCTCTATGGAATTCATTTGACAAGCCCTACTAAGTTTTAACATGTATTTAGGTCTGTTATTATATTCTTTGCAAAGTTTAGACAGAATAAATGCAGCTAATACCCTAAATACTTTTTGTCATGACAACACGACAAAACTCAGTGTATTTTTATTTATTTATTTCACAGAAACCATAGTGACATCATTTAGACCAGCATATTGTAGGTATGGGCAACTCAGACTTAGAGTCCTTGTTCAAACGCCTAAAAGTGGATCTCTGGCCTCGGGTTTGAGCAAAGCCCCCAAGTTAAATGTATATTGCATTGCATAAAGTCTCACTTGTGTAATGCTACAGTTTCTGCTAAGAATATTAGCTTCTTCATTTTGCCAAGACAAAAACGTGCAGGGTATTAGCTATGTTTTTTCATCTTACAACAGAGACAGTACCATTTCAACATAGACAGGAGCAATGCAGACCTCCCGGCCTTGTTCTAAAGCGTAACAGTGGTTCTCTGGCCTAGGCTTCAATGTCAGGACTTTTTTGCTCACTTAACACTGAACTTTAACCACTGGCCCGACTGTGAAAATCAACAATCCATGATAGTCATGGTTCCAGGTCATGATAGTATTAACTAGAAGGCATGACACCTTAAATACTAAACAGGTGGAGTAAAGTTTTGTCTCTACAGATCTCTACACATTTTGTTGGCCAGCTTGCTACTGAGATAACTTCACCAGATTTTAGTAATTATTAAATTTTTTTAATGTTGATAATTGTAAATCCTAGACCTCTAGCTAACATGAGCTAGTCTGACAGAAAATTGACTAAAACAAACTAAATTCACAGGATTTCTTAGAGGAAGTTATAATTCATTCACTTTATTGTTGCTGCAAGCTAGCTAGCTCACCTGACAGGAGTTCAAAAGGAATTTAAAGTTGTATTCCGTTTCTAATCTTTATTGCTAATGCTAGTTAATCTAAGTTAACTAGACTTATTATTTGACAAAACTTTGTCTTAAGAAAAAGAAAGAAATATTTCCAAGACATGACTTTAAGTTCACGTATGGGTCAAAAATGAACAGAGTTAAAGCACTGGTGTGTTCGAACCAAGTATTACACCTCAGAAACAATAATCTAGCAAAGGCCTTTTCACTTACTGTTGTTTCTTGGTGTACTCTCTTACCTCCACTCATTCTTCTTATCTGAAGACTACAGCAGATGGCAAAATGTGCCTGTGACGACCCTGAGGATGACAGGTTTGATCTCAGAACTTCACCACTAATCCTTTAACCTCACTTAATATATGGTATACTGATTACTGTACATCCAGGTGGATGGCATCATGGGGGAAACAGACCACTTTTATACTCTAATTCATCTCTAACATTAGTTACCTTGCTCTTCATCCACTTTTATTAATTAAATGGGTGCCCCTGGTCTATTGCAGATTAAAATATTTTAATTGCTTAACATGAATTAATTGCTCAGAATGACTTGCGTATGTACGGTACTTTGTGTAACCTCAGAATCCATGGGTTTCTGACTCTTTAATCACTGAATGAATGATCTTAATTTTCCTAATGTGTGACAAAAGACAAAAAGGCAAGACAACAACTACGAAAACTGTTATGATTGAAGTAACATGTTTGTTTCTCTTAACATTCAATAACATCAAACCCTGCTTAGTGATCATATTAATAATTTATTGTATTGTACATTCTTAAGCATGGCGGCACGGTGGTGTAGTGTTTAGCACTGTCGCCTTGCACCTCTAGGGTCCGGGTTCGACTCCTGGCCAGACTCGATTCCCGTCTCTGTTGTGCATGGAGTTTGCATGTTCTCCCCGTGCTTGGTGGGTTTCCTCCAGGTACTCCGGTTTCCTCCCACAGTCCAAA